>CM056049.1:415663121-416248121 GCA_029574335.1 Rana kukunoris
GGCCAGTTTTTCATTTCGCTTTAACTGACAATTGCGAGCGGTCGTGCGACGTGGCTCCCAAACTAAATGGCGTCCTTTTTTTTCCCCACAAATAGAGCTTTCTTTGGTGGTATTTGATCACCTCTGCGGTTTTTATTTTTTGCGCTATAAACAAAAATAGAGCTACAATTTTGAAAGAAATTCAATTTTTTTTACTTTTTTGCTATAATAAATACCCCAAAAACATATAAAAAAATTGTAATAAGCGTTTATCGGTTGGTTTGTGCAAAATTTATAGCGTTTACAAAATAGGGGATCGTTTTATTGCATGTTTATTTTTTTTTTACTACTAATGGCGGTGATCAGCGATTTTTTCCGTAACTGCGACATTATGGCGGACACTTCGGACAATTTTGACACATTTTTGGGACCATTGTCATTTTCACAGCTACAAAAAATGCATTAAAAATGCATTAAAAATGCACCGATTACTGTGAAAATGACAATTGCAGTTTGGGAGTTAACCACGAGGGGCGCAGAAGGGTTAAGTGTGACCTCATCTGTGTTTCGAACTGTAGGGGGTGTGGCTGTAGGTGTGATGTCCTTGATTGTGTTTCCCTATATAAGGGGACACACGATTAATGACAGCGCCACAGTGAAGAACGAACGGGGAAGCTGTGTTTGACCGATCGCGGGACTCCAGCGGCGATCGGGTCCGCGGGTCTCGCGGTCACGGAGCTTCGGACTGGGTCGTCAGCGCGCCCCGGCGGCGTACACGCGACCCCACGGCTGGGCTTAAAGGGACACGTACAGGTACGCGATTGTGCCCAGCCGTGCCATTCTGCCTACATATATCGGCGTGAAGGGGTCCTTAAGTGGTTAATCGTAATGATTAAGCACTAGATTTAGTGCGAAACGCATCAGCTGCCCAGGTTTTTGTTTTGATTGCTGTGACTTGAAGTGCTGTTCCTAATTCAATAAAAACAACCATTGTTCAGAGTGCGGCTGTCCAGAAACATCCTTTGTTCCTGTCCTGCAGAATGCATTGCCTGCACCTACGATACCTGCATGGAGGATCTCCATCAAGGCTCCCACCTAGAGTGGCTATTTTCTCTCTCCTGGGGCAGAGAAGGGTTAGAAGCTCTGTCGGGTGTTTATTGCCATAAGCCCGGGTTCACACTATAGTGATCTCTGACATCGCATGTGAATCGCACCCACACCGCAGGTGCCGATCACATGCAATGTCTGTGCAATGCGAGTTCAGCCATACAGTTGCATGGCTAAACTCGCATTGGATTTGCAGAAAAAAGGGGGTGCACAAACCCTTCCCCCCCCCCCCACACCAAAATCAGATCGCATGACTGTTCTCACCTATGCGATCCAATTCCTGTCCGAATCCACAGTTCACACTGCGATCTGTGAACCGATCTGGGGGATGTCATTAACCACTTGCCTACCAGGCCAATTATAGCACTTCTCTCCTACATGTAAAAATCATCATTTGTTTGCTAGAAAATTACATAGAAACCCCAAACATTATATATGCCTTTTTAGCAGAGACCCTAGAGAATAAAATGGTGGTTGCAACGTTTTATCTTGCATGGTATTTGCACAGCAATTTTTCAAACGTGTTTTTTTTATTGTTAATTTTGCTTTTCTAGTTTGACACTTTCTTTTTAATTTTTTTTTTAATCACTTATATTCCTATTACAAGAAATGTAAACATCGCTTGTAAGAGGAATATGGCATGACCAGGTCCTCTTTACAGTATGATTTGGGGGGGGGGGGGGAGGGGTCAATAAGATATAATAATGACCTCTAGGCTGGGAAGCCTGAAATAAAAACTAAATTAAAAAAAACACGTTTTCAATTCGCAGCCGGGGTGGCGCAATGCTGGGGATGGGTGCGACATCATAACATCATACCCAGGGCTGGCTGACCGAACAACATAGAGGCTCCGGGGACCATCTGGTCCGCCGGAAATCGCAATCGCACTGCGTTGCTTTAACTGACAATTGCGCGGTCGTGCGATGTGGCACGCATACAAAATTGGCGTCCTTTTTCCCCCCCCAAATAGAGCTTTCTTTTGGTGGCATTTCATCACCTCTGCGGTTTTTATTTTTTGCGATACTATATTTACTATTTTAGTAAAAAATATATTGTTTTTTTTTATATATATATATATATATATATATATATATATATATATATATATATATATATATATATATTACACACATTTTTAAAGCTAGCAGCTATAAATACTGCAACTGCTGACTTTTAATAAATGGACACTTACCTGTCCAGGGTGCCCGCGATGTCGGCAGCCAAAGTCGATAAATCGCTCGTCTCTCGGCTGCTCCCGCCGCCATCCTCGGTGAGGGAATCAAGGAGTAAAGTGTTGCGGCTTCACTGCCCGGGTTCCCTACTGCGCATGCGCGGGTGGTGCGGCCCATCCTCACTTGTTCACGCTGTCTCCTGGGACCAGTGGGTTTCCCAGAAGACAGCGGAGGGGGACGGGAGGGGGCGGGACTCCTGTAGGAGTCATTACCGGAAGTGGGTGCAAAATACCTGTATTATACAGGTATCTGCACCCCCTGAAAGGTGCCAAATGTGACACCGGAGGGAGGGGGGTTCCCAAAAAGCAGAGGTTCACCTTTTGTGTGGACCTCCGCTTTGACGGCACCCCAAAATACAAGTCACAAATGCACTGCATTCGCCTGCACCAGATCGCATAGTAACCAACCGACCATGCGATCTGGCTGCAGTGCGTTTTTTAAATTAATGCACGCATCAATTTGAGAAACGCATCAATTTGAGAAACGCATCAATTTGAGAAACGCACTGCAACCAGATTGCATGGTCCGGTTACCATGCGATCCGGTGCAGTGAATGCAGAGCGTTCGTGACTTGCATTTTGGGGTGCCGTTAAAGCGGAGGTCCACACAAAAAGTGAACCTCCGCTTCCAGTGTGATGTGAGCCCCTTCAAAATGAAGGTGCTCAAATCGCACCAGGCTGAATCGCATGTGAATTGCACAGGAATCTGGTGTGCTTCCAGTGCGATTCAGCAGATTGCTTCTATTATCAATCGAATGGCAGCTGTAAATGCACGCGTGACGGCGCAGCACTTACATGGTTAAAACAGGCGGCGGAGGAGGGTCATATCTCCTCTTCACTGCCTGTCAAACACCGCTGAAAGGTGATACAAACAGATCACCTTTCAGAGTCGCAGCAGTTTAAATGCAAGTGTAAAGTTAGACAATAACTAATCGCATATTCAGATCCAACACACATTACCAGGGATGACAGAGCCCGGTGGGGGACAGAGCCCGGTGGGGACAGAGCCCGTAGGGGGGGGGTTGGACAGAGCCCGTGAGGGAGACAGAGCCCGGGGAGGGGGGGGACCAGAGCCCGGTGGGGGAGGGAGAGGTTGCGTTGGGGGGGACCAGGGTGCTGAGGGGACAGAGCCCGGGGAGGACAGGAGGAGGAGTAGGGGGGGGGAAGGTGGGAGGAACAGGGAGGCCCGGGGGGGGGAGAGAGGGATGAGGAGGACCCGGGGATAGGACCGGGGAGGAAGAGAGATGGGGGGACAGGGACACAGCCGGTGGGGGGACAGGGGACAGGAGCCCAGGGGGCAGGTAGGGGGGACAGAGTGGGAGGACAGAGCCCATCAAAAGGCGGGGGAAGGCCCAGGGGGACAGAGCCCGGGAGGTGGGGGACAGAGCCCGGGTGAGGGGGACAGAGCCCCGGTGGGGGACAGTGACAGACAGGACAGAGCCCGGGGGGGACAGAGCCCGGTGGGGGACAGAGCCCGGTGGGGGACAGAGCCCGGTGGGGGACAGAGCCCGGGGAGGACAGAGCCCGGTGGGGGACAGAGACCAGGGAGGACAGAGACCGGGAGGACAGGGGTCCAAAGTCCCAGCAAAGCAGCTTGTGTACCGAGGATCACTGACAGAGCACACAGACATGGAATCCATCAGATCACAGCACACAGCTCTGCAATCCTATAGATCAGTATAAAAGGGATCCTATAGATCAGTATAAAAGGGATCCTATAGATCAATGACATGGACAGAGAGAACACACAAGGAACTTACACTGCCTGAGCCAGGAGTCAGATCTGTGCTTCTGCTTCCTGCATGGAGGAGTCCCAGACACCTATCTCCCCCTCCCCTCATTACCAGAGATCCTCTCTGCCTGCCTTCTGGTCACATGACCCTACAGCTGTCACCCTGAGCAGTCCTGACTAGGGTTGCCACCTGTCCGGTTTTGACCCGGACAGTCCGGGTTTTGGACCACGTGCCCGGTTTTGAAGCCTCCTGAGACCCGGGCACATTAAAAAAAAAAAATTATATATATATATATATATTTTTTTAGCTGTCCATCCTGGCCCGGCCGCAACAGAGCTGCACATCCCCGGCTCCACCAGCTTGCCTGAGTGTTAGTAGAAGGTGGTGGCCGCCCGCAGCAGTGCTCTCTGTTAGCCCCCTGTAAACATGTGTGCATCCGGGCTGTAAACATGTGTGCAACTTCTCACTGTGCTAGCCCTCCCCCTCCCTCCCTCCGGCGCGCCTCCGTCTGCATTGTGTGCTGCAGAGTGGAAGAGGACACATGGGACACAGATGTGCTCAGCTCTTCTCTGACTGGCTACAGAATACACATGGAGGTGGTGGTGGATGGGGCGGACCATACACTACCCCCATACACTAAACATACAGTTCTGCCCCCCCCCCTGCATATACCATTACCATCCACAGCCGTATATACAGTTCTGCCCCCCCTCCATACCATCCACAGCCATACATACAGTCCTGCCCCCCCCTGCATATACTATCCACAGCCATACATACAGTCCTGCCCCCCTCCATATACCATCCACAGCCATACATACAGTCCTGCCCCCCCCTGCATATACCATCCACAGCCATACATACAGTCCTGCCCCCCCCCTTCCATATACCATCCACAGCCATACATACAGTCCTGCCCCCCTCTCCATACAGGGCCGGATTAACAGAGGGGCTGATGGAGCGGGGGTTGTAGCTCGATGACCAGAGGTCACAGAAACCCCACATTTGGGGGGTAGTCAGTTGAAGACCTACCCCACAACTGATCAAAAATATGGGATGGCTATCATTTATGGTTCTGGAGATACGGGGCTGCTTGCACAGCCTGTCAGAAGCTACATACAGAGCGGCCATTATAAATACAAGCTGACACACTGCAGCAGACTGAGAAAAAAAAATCATCATTAATTTTTTGCTAGAAATTACTCTATGGTGGTCTTTGCAACTTTTTATGTTGCACGGCATAGAGCTGCACGATTCTGGCTAAAACGACAACTGCAATTTTTTTGCTTAGAAGATAGATGACAATTCTCTCACGATTCGTGAGGCATAACATCATCTTTCACATTAAAATGAAAAAAAAAAAAAAATGGACTAACTTTACTGTTTTGTTTTTATGGTTTTTATTATTCAATGAAGTGGGCAAATGCAGCGTGACATAAAATATTGCAGCAATTCCCATTTTTGTCTCTGCTAATATATATATAATGTTTGGTGGTTCCAAGTAATTTTCTAGCAAAAAAAATATGCTTTTTAACAAGTGTTGGACTTTAAGTGGTTACATTTCTTGCATTTACACACAGAGTTTAATCTAAAAAGGAAGTTGGTTACAATGTTTCATGTTGTTTACAAACTTGGCAGACTGCCCGGATATTTTCTTTACACACAGAAGTTTATCCCTTTGTTCTATGAAGAAAGTGTTAGTTACAATGTTTCCTGATAAGAACTTGGCAGACTGTCCAGATATTTTCTTTTGACAGCTGAAAGTCTCTCCACTTGTTATATGAAAGAATCAGCAAACTCTGCATTGGAGATGTCAGGGGGGTTGAATCGACATCACAATTTTTTTAACGATTAATTGTGCAGCTCTAGCACGGTACTGTATTTGCGCAGCAATTTTTCAAACGTGTTTTTTTTTTGGAAATAAACTGTTTCATTCATTAAAAAAAAAACACTAAAGTTAGCACGATTTTTTTTTGGTATCCTAAGCGATGCTTTAAATTTTTTTAGGTTACATGTTTAGAGCTACATACCCTCCACACTCCTCTCCTGTACATACTGCCCACTATCATACCCTCCACACTCCTCTCCTGTACATAGTGCCCACTATCATACCCTCCACACTCCTCTCCTGTACATACTGCCACTATCATACCTCCACATCCTCTCCTGTACATACTGCCCACTATCATACCCTCCACACTCCTCTCCTGTACATAGTGCCCACTATCATACCCTCCACACTCCTCTCCTGTACATACTGCCCACTATCATACCCTCCACACTCCTCTCCTGTACATAGTGCCCACTGTCATACCTCCACACTCCTCTCCTGTTCATACTGCCCCCATCATACCCTCCACACTCCTCTCCTGTACATACTGCCACTGTCATACCCTCCACACTCCTCTCCTGTACACACTGCCCACTGTCATACCCTCCACACTCCTCTCCTGTACATACTACCCACTGTCATACCCTCCACACTCCTCTCCTGTACATACTGCCCACTATCATACACTCCTCTCCTGTACATAGTGCCCACTATCATACCCTCCACACTCCTCTCCTGTACATAGTGCCCACTGTCATACCCTCCACACTCCTCTCCTGTTCATACTGCCCCCATCATACCCTCCACACTCCTCTCCTGTACATACTGCCCACTGTCATACCCTCCACACTCCTCTCCTGTACATACTGCCACTGTCATACCCTCCACACTCCTCTCCTGTACATACTGCCCACTGTCATACCCTCCACACTCCTCTCCTGTACATACTGCCCACTATTATACCCTCCACACTCCTCTCCTGTACATAGTGCCCACTATCATACCCTCCACACTCCTCTCCTGTACATACTGCCCACTATCATACCCTCCACACTCCTCTCCTGTACATAGTGCCCACTATCATACCCTCCACACTCCTCTCCTGTACATAGTGCCCACTGTCATACCCTCCACACTCCTCTCCTGTTCATACTGCCCCCATCATACCCTCCACACTCCTCTCCTGTACATACTGCCCACTGTCATACCCCCACACTCCTTTCCTGTAACATGCACCACTGTCATACCCTCCACACTCCTCTCCTGTACATACTGCCCACTGTCATACCCTCCACACTCCTCTCCTGTACATACTGCCCACTATCATACCCTCCACACTCCTCTCCTGTACATAGTGCCCACTATCATACACTCCACACTCCTCTCCTGTACATAGAGCCCACTGTCATACCCTCCACACTCCTCTCCTGTTCATACTGCCCCCATCATACCCTCCACACTCCTCTCCTGTACATACTGCCCACTGTCATACCCTCCACACTCCTCTCCTGTACATACTGCCCACTGTCATACCCTCCACACTCCTCTCCTGTACATACTGCCCACTGTCATACCCTCCACACTCCTCTCCTGTTCATACTGCCCCCATCATACCCTCGCACTCCTCTTCTGTACATAGTGCTCCCATCATACCCTCCACACTCCTCTACTGCATATACTGGTCACTGTTACACCTCTTCACTCCTTTCCTGCAAGTAATACCTACCCTCTGCACTCATTTCCTGTACATAATGTCTTACACTTTGCACTCCTTTCCTACACATACCAACATACGCGCCACACTCTTGTATATACTGTTGTAAATTCTGCACTCCCTCCCTGCACATACTGTAAATACCCTCTGTACTTAATGAAAATTAAAAGGTGAACTAATGCCCCTGATCTCCACTGCACTTACCTCTGTAGTAATGGAAGAGTTTTATTTAAATGATTGTGCTGAGGTTTATTCATGTCAGTGAGACTCTTACTTGTGGCACAGCAAAGTAAGCATATTTTATAGGTAAAATAATTATTTCGTTTAATTTAATCATGCCTCGTGAAGCCCCTCCCTCAATATGGCCACACCCACCATATGTAGTGGCGTGTTCGGGTTTGGCTTGAGGAAAAGGTGGCAACCTAATGGGCACGTTAAGAGAGCCCATGGACAAGAGAATGGATCTGCTATTAAAAAAGGTCTTGGCAGTCCGTGATGAACAACCTTAAGCCAGCTATGGCAACAACCTGTGTTGCCAGAAACCTGGAACACTGGATAGGTCAGTTAAAATCACACATTTTAGCAGATTCCCCGAAGCAGGAGATTTTAGACTCCTTTGGTACCCTGTCGGCTGCTGTGTCTTACATCGTCGCTGACGCCTCAGCGGAGTCTGTCCGGATGTCAGCGAGGTCAGCGACTCTGACAAACTCCGCCAGGAGGGCTCTCTGGCTTAAGACTTGGCCAGGGATGCGGCCTCAAAAAATAGGTTAATTGGCCTACCCTTTTGGGGAGATTTATTGTTCGGTTCGGAGTTGGAGTCTATCCTTGACCGGACAGCGGACAAAAAGAAATCTTTTCTAGAAAAGAAAAAGCCTGTACCTACCCGCAAGCGTTTTTTTTTCGTCTGCAAGGGCAAGAGAAAAAGGTACAAAACCAAAGGAAGCACTGGCCGACACAAAGGGGTAAAGGTAGGGGTGTGGAGTACTCTTCCGTCCTCCTTCAGCCCCCGAAAAACCCCAATGACTCGCAGCTACAGGTAGGGGGAAGACTCCAGAGGTTCGTTCCCCAGTGGAGGGACAGCACCTCAAACCAGTTTATTCTAAACTTACTCTTGAGGGGTTATGCAATAGAGTTCAGTGAAGAACCCCCGAGAACATTTCTGGCAACAATTGTTCCAAAGGATCCGCCAAGGCTCTCGCTATGAAGTCCCTGATTCAGGAGCTGATTTCTCAGAGAGTAGTGGTGCCGGGTTCCGTCCAAGGAATGTTTTCAGGGGTTCTATTCTCATGTTTTCCTGGTCAGGAAACCTTCGGGAAAATTTCGACTCATCCTGAATCTAAAGGAACTGAATCAGTCGGTAGAATACAGGAAGTTCCGGATGGATTCCATTTTTTCTGTAAAAAATCTACTAAGTCAGGGTTGCTTCATGGCAAACAATAGACCTGCGAGATGCTTACTTGCACATTCCTATGGCAGACAGCTCCCAAAGGTTCTTGAGACTAGCTTTGAGAGAGGGGAAAAAATTGACACACCTGCAGTTCAGAGCTCTCCCCTTTGGCCTATCATCATCCCCAAGGGTGTTTACAAAGGTTATGGCAGAGGCACTAGCTCCGCTGCGTCTAGAGGGGATCTCAGTGGTCCCTTACCTAGACGACCTTCTGTTCTTTGCCCAGACAGACAGAGAAGATCTTTTGAGAAATCTAGTCAGGGCCCGGTCTCACTTGGAGTCCATAGGGTGGATTCTAAATCTCCAGAAATCGAGCTTGGTCCCCTCGCAACAAGTTTGCTTTCTGGGGTTTTCTGATCGATTCAGTGGGACAAAGGAATTTTCTCCAGAAGAAAAACAAAAGAGGGTAATAGAAGCTGTGTCAACCTTACAGTGCAGTCAGCAGATCTCAATCAGGAAGATTATGTCAGTGCTGGGAACTCTTACTTCGTCAATACCCGCAGTTCAGTGGGCCAAGTTCCATTTCAGACCTCTACAAGAATTCTTGTTAAAGGTCTGGGACCGCGATCAGAGGTCCCTGGACCTACTGGTGAAAATTCCACCAACGTCAGAGAAGTCTTTGGTGGTGGAATAGTCAGGGGAGATTATCAGAGGGTCTGTTTGTGGTCCTTCCCAACCCAGGTAAGGATAACGACCGATGCCAGCTCCTGGGGATGGGGCGCCCATATAAAAGGTCATTGGACTCAGGGGTCATGGTCCGCAGAGGAGGCACGGAGATCCTCAAATTGGCGGGAATTGAAGGCAGTGGAGTTGGCTCTACTGAGCTTCATAGTAGAGGTGCAGCGACAGCATGCGCAGATCCTGTCGGACAATGCCACAGTAGTGGCTTACATAAACAGACAGGGGGGCACCCGAAGCAGAGGACTTCAGGCTCTAGCCAGAAACATTCTAGGCTGGGCAGAGTCTCATACTCGATCCTTATCAGCGGTCCACCTAAAGGGGACCTTGAACAGAACTGCAGACTTTCTCAGCAGGAACTTAGTTCAGGAAGCGGAATGGCAGTTGAACCCAGAAGTCTTTGCTCTCTTAGCAAAGAAGTGGGGGCAACCAGAGATAGATCTCTTTGCAAACAAAGAAAATACACAGACCCCCAAGTTTTTTTCTCTAGCCAGGGACAAAGCAGCACTGGGGGTGGACGCCTTAGCACAGGTGTGGGATTTTCACCTCTGTTATGCATTCCCCTTTTCAACTCATCCCTCAGGTGATATCAAAGATTCGGAGGGAAGGTACAACGGTAATTCTTGTCACTCCGTTTTGGCCCAAGAGACCGTGGTTTTCGGCCCTACTGCAGATGCAGACAAAACCTTATTGGCATCTGCCACTAAGACAAGATCTGCTCTTACAGGGTCCTCTGCTTCACCAAGACTTAGGAAAGCTAAACCTTACAGCTTGGATTCTGAGGAACAGCTCCTGAAAAGGAAAGGAAAGGTTTCTCGGCCAGATTGGTAGCAACACTCCTGTCCAGCAGGAAGCAGGTAACTAGATCTATATATTTTAAATCTGGAAAGTTTTCAATACTTGGTGTACATCATCTGGCAGGTCGGTAAGGCAGACGTCCTCCGTCCTTGAAATTTTGCAGGACGGAGCCGATAAAGGACTAGCGGTCAGTACACTAAAGGTCCAAGTAGCGGCTCTGGGAGTTTTTTTGGAAAGGGCAGTGTCCTCACATTCATTAGTTAAAAGATTCTTCAAAGCCCTCAGTCGTTCTAGGCCAATCATAGTGAAAGATTGTCCATCATGGGACTTGCCAGTCGTATTACAGGCCCTGACTAGGGAACCTTTCGAACCTCTGAGTTCAGCATCCTTAAAATTATTGACGCTAAAAAACTGTTTTTTTGGTGGCTGTCACAACAGCCCGGAGAATCAGCGAGTTACAAGCCCTGTCTATCAGGGAACCTTTTTGTTTAATTTTTTCAGACAGAATTGTCTTGAAACCTGACCCAGGTTTTTTGCCAAAGGTTGCTTCAATCAAAAAACCGGTCTCAAGAAATAGTACTTCCCACGTTTTGTTCCAATCCAAAAGGGAAAAGGGAAGAGGAATTCCATACCCTAGATCAGGGATCCTCAAACTACGGCCCTCCAGCTGTTACAGAACTACAAATCCCATGAGGCATTGCAACACTCTGACATTCACAGACATGACTAGGATGATGGGGAATTGTAGTTCCTGAACAGCTGGAGGGCCGTAGTTTGAGGATACCTGCCCTAGATGTTATAAGGGCAGTTTTGAGTTACTTAGAAGTTACAAAAATTTTTAGAAAGGCGGACGCTTGTTTATTTTGTTCTCCGGAGATAAGAAGGGAAAGCAAGCATCAAAAGGAACCATTGCCAGATGGCTCAGAATGGCTATCACAAACGCATATTCTTGCTCAGGACAAGAATGTCCAAAAAAAATCTACGGGCTCACTCTACTAGCTAGCAGCAGCGGTAAGTTGGAGACGAGAAAGCTGGGGCTGCCACCCCCCGAACAGATCTGCAGGGCAGCCACCTGGTCAAATTTGTCTACCTTTGCCCGCCATTTTAGATTAGATCTAATGACAGCGGGACGACCAGGCGTTTGGGAGAAAGGTCTTACAGGCTGTTGTCCCGCCCTAATAGGGGTAAGTCTCGACTGTCCTCTCAGGTGGCTGTCCTGAAAGCCGTTTTGGGAAAATTGCAAGTTAGGCTTACCGGTAACTTGTTTTCCAATAGGCTTTCAGGACAGCGGTAACCCGCCCTTGGTTTTCATATATAATGATACAGCTGTAATACTATGCAATAACTGTCACTTATGTGTTGCAGCCGGGGCTGGAGGTCTCTACAAACAACTGACGAGTGGAAGGGGAGGCCTCCCTTTAAAGACCGTATGGTGGAGGAGCCATGATCTCTCAGGTGGCTGTCCTGAAAGCCTATTGGAAAACAAGTTACCGGTAAGCCTAACTTGCAATTTTTTTTACAGCGGGGTTCCCCTTAATATCCATACCAGACATGAAGGGCCTGGTAATGGAATTTGGGGGGACCCCATGTTTTTTTTTTTTTTTTTTTTTATGAATGAATTTGCTCAGAATTGCCGGGAGCCGACAATTCATTATAGCCACGAGTAAATTTTAAATGTAGGGACAGTTCTAACCACGGGAAACATGCGCTTTTTCACATGCTGACTTTACACCCCCCCAGGTACGAAATTTAAAGGAATATTTCACTTTTATTGTTGCACTTTAACCACTTCCATACCGCGCCTATTGTGGCACTTCTCTCCTTCATGTAAAAATTATATTTTGTTCCTTGAATATTACTCAGGACCCCCAAACATTATATATATTTTATTAGCAGACACCCTAGGGAATAAAGTGGCAGTAATTTTTTTTTTTTTCATTTCCAACAGTATTTGCGCAATAATGTTTCAAACGCCTTTTTTTCTTTTTGCCCAAAAATAATTAAAAAATAAGAAAGCAGTAAAGTTAGCCCAATTTTTAGGGATAATGTGAATGATGATGTTACACAGAGTAAATAGATACCCAACTTGTCACGCTTTAATATTACACACACTCATGGAATGGCGCCAAACTTCCGGACTTAAAAATCTCTTTAGGCGACGCTTGATTTTTTTTTTTCAGGTTACCAGTTTAGAGTTACAGAGGAGGTCTAGTGCTAAAATGATTGCTCTCGCTCACATGTGTGGTTTGAATCGGCGTTTACACATGTGGGTGGGCGTTTTTAATTTTTTCTTGTTGTTATTTTTTTTTTTACGTAATATTTTTCTTTGCACTTTTTTTGGCCCTTTTTTTTTATCACTTTTATTCCTATTGCAAGGAATGTAAAAATCCCTTGTAATAGGACTAGTGTGTGACAGGTCCTCTTTATGAGAGAGGCGGGGTCAATAAGACCACATCTGTCCTCCAGGCTGGAAAGCATGGGATTGGAAAAAAAACACTGATCTCATGCTTTCAGCTGCGAACATGTTCGTTCATCACAGTGGTGTAGTAGTGTATTCATTTATAAAAATGCTTTTTGGGAGCGCAGTCATTACCCAAAGGCCTCGATGCGCTCAGTGTATAGCACTTTCACCTAGCAGCAAAAAGGGTCGCTTGTTCGAATCCCGCCCATGACACCATCTGCCTGGAGTTTGCATGTTCTCCCTGTGCCTGCGTGGGTTTCCTCCCACAATAAAAAACATGCTGTAAATCGGATCCTGTCTAAATAAGCCCTAATATGCAGTCGTATATTTAGGTTTTGTGCTGCCCTAGGCCTGAGTAAATTTCTGCACCTCCTAATAGAAAAATTACCCAACCTTTCCTATCAGGCCACTCCCGTTTTTTTTATGACCCTCCCAGAAATTTTCAACACACACACACACACACACGCACGTTCTGGGGGAGGGGGGCACTGGATTCCCTTAATTTGCATAGTTTTTCTCTCGCTTCCTGTTTGGCTATGGCGCAGGAAGTGAAGGCAAATCTCCACAATTGGACAGGGATAATACAAAATAAACTGACAAGGCCTATAACCCTCCCTCCCCACTCTATCCAAAATGAAAGAAAAGTGTTGATTCTAGTTCTAGTTTAAGCACAAATTTCTGATTTCATTGAGAGGCCTAAGAAAATATAACCACGCAAATAGGCCAGGATATAGCGTTGCTAATATGTATGAATGTGTGTTAGGGACCCCACAAACACCACCCAATGTTAAATAAACAATTTTCTTAATTTGCAAATAAGTATCATCTGCTCATTTTTTGGGGATGCCTGCACCCCTGATAGGGTAAAGACACCACACAAATGTTGTCACTTTCTACTTCAAATTCATTCACTTCCTGTCACATAGCCAAACAGGAAGTGAGGGTAAAACCTGACTAATGTCTTTTCTTGGGGACACACAGATCAATCTAAATAGTTTCCCATTATGTAAATTGCACTCTAGCATTTTGCTGTGTACACCCCAAATTATTAGGGATCTTGGACTTTGGGGTCCATTTACTAAAGACAAATCCACTTTGCACTACAAGTGGACAAGCAAGGAAGGAAAAAAAAAACTTTGCTTCTACAGGATTGGATATTAAAATAATCAGTGCTTCCCTTCTGATTTTCAGCGACTACGCTTCTACTGCAGAGTGGCTTTGCCTTTACTAAACCCCAAGCTAACTAATCATTTGGGGTGTACACAGAAGTGCAATTTGCTTAATGGGGACACTAGTTAGATTGACCTGTGTGTCCCCAAGAAAAGACATTGGTAGGGTTTTAACCTCACTTCCTGTTCAGCTGTGTGACAGGAAGTGAAGCCAATTTTAAGAAAAGGGACACAAAGCCCAACCCAAAAAATACAAGCAGGGGTTCTAACACTCACTTGGCTTCCCTTAAACAATTAGATTAGGATTGTCTTGCGCTAGATTTAAGCACAGTGCTGTAAATCAGCCCTTCAAGCCTGTCCCCCCCCCCCCCCCCCCCCCCCCCACAACAGGCCATGTTTGCAGGTTTTCCTTCATCTTGCACATGTGCTTTAAAAGACAGTCTGGACAGCAATTCTTGATAAAATAAATCCATAAAAGATGTCCTGTCGGGGGTATTTGAGGACTGAGACTGAGAACCACTGCAGTAAAAAGGAAACAATAACAATACTTACCGCTCTGTCTTTTTCCTTTCCTGGTGATTAAACATGGCAGCAAACATTTCATGCATACACACCAGGAAAGGAGATTTGAGACAAAAATTGTTGTGATTGTTTAGGCCAAAACTATTTCAGCTGCAGCTGTCAAAATCTGTAGCATTAAAAAGTAACAAAAAACAAACTTCAAAATTTGAAAGTAGTTTTATTGGTCAACAAACAAGGAAAGGAAAGCAAAAATAAATAAATAAATAAATATAAAAAAATAAAAATATACATAGGCTCATTTCAGACTGTAAACAGCATATGGTTTATGCTTTGGAAATAACAGGATAGACCCACAGACAGGATTGAAACATTAGTCACAACATCTTGAGAAATATTTAGCAAAATAATGCAGCAGAGACAAATACATCAAAGTGAACATTGTTAAATAAACATACATTGCCAAAAAAAACCTTGCTCAAAAACATATCTGTCTGAGCGGTGCGCATCGACTTATATAGGCATAGTGCGTGGTCACCGGGTGATGCCACCCTGCGACCTCAACCTTTGTGACATCACATTCCCATCATGCCCCGGGAATGTGATGTCACAAAGGTTGATGTGACCACGCCCTATGCCTATAAGTTGATGTGTACCGCTCAGACGGTATTACAGCGGGAGACCTCATTGTGTCCACAACGAATGGAACAGAAGAAGAAGGAAGAAGACAGCGGAGAGAAGCCCTGGCCCCCGCGGAGGAGGCAGGCAGAAGAGGCAACAGACAAGACAGCGGAGAAAAGACCGGGGGGGGTGGCACATCCCGGCAGAAAACGACGAAGCCCGTGGCCCCCCTGAATGTAAAAGAGCTTAAAGGGGTGGGGGGCCCCAGCGGAAGGCACTGGAGAAGCCGGGGGGTGGCGCCCCCCCCGCGCAGAAAACTACGAAGCCCGTGGGCCCCACCGAATGTAAAAGAGCTTAAAGAGGTGGGGGCCCCGGCGGAAGGCATCGGAGAATCCCGGTAGGGTGGCCCCCCCCCCCCCCTGGCAGAAAACGGCGAAGCCCGGGGCCCGGCGGAAGAGAAAAGACCGGGCCTACACCCCCCTTGTAAAAGAGCTTAAAGAAAGGGGGCCACGGCAGAAGACCCCCCAGCTGACTAATACATTATTTTAACCACTTAAGGACCTTAGGTGTTTTCAGATTTGGTGTTTGCAAGACAAACAGTTTTTTCTGCTAGAAAATTACTTAAAACCCCCAAACATTATATATATTTTTTCTAACACCCTAGAGAATAAAATAGTGGTCATTGCAATACTTTTTGTCACACCGTATTTGCGCAGCGGTCTTACAAGCACACTTTTTTTTGGAAAAAAATCACTTTTTTGAATTAAAAAATAAGACAACAATAAATTTGGCCCAATTTGTTTTATATATTGTGAAAGATAATGTTACGCTGAGTAAAAGGATACCCAACATGTCGCGCTTTAAAATTGCGCCCGCTCGTGGCATGGCGCAATGATACCCAACATGTCACGCTTAAAAATTGCGCCCCGCTCGTGGCATGGCGTCAAACTTTTACCCTTAAAAATCTCGATAGGCAAAGTTTAAAAACACTATAGGTTGCATCTTTTGAGTTACAGAGGAGGTCTAGGGCTAGAATTATTGCTCTCGCTCTAACGATCACGGTGATACCTCACTTGTGTAGTTTGAACACCGGTTTCATATGTGGGCGCTACTCACGTATGCGTTCGCTTCTGCGAGCGAGGGGCACTTTAAAAAAAAATTTTTTTGTTTTCTTATTTTTTTTATACATTTTTTTATTTTTTACACTGGAAAAAAAAATTGTTTTATCACTTTTATTCCTATTACAAGGAATGTAAACATCCCTTGTAATAGAAAAAAGCATGACAGGTCCTCTTAAATATGAGATCTGGGGTCAAAAAGACCTCAGATCTCATATTTACACTAAAATGCAAAAAAAAAAAAAAAAAAATTTGAAACTGTCATTTTTTCAAATGACAAAAAAATAAAATGTTTCTTTAAGACGCTGGGCGGGACTGATGTTTTGACGTCGTCACTTCCGCTCAGCAAAGCTATGGGGATGGGTAGGGGCCATCTTGCCCTCACTCGCATCCCCACACAGCAGCAAAGAGGACCCGACGGATACCTACGCGCGGAGAGTGGCGGGAGGGGAGGGGGGCCCTCTCCCGTCACCGATAACGTCGATCTCGCTGTGAATCCGCCGCGGGAGACTGCCGTTATCGTTTACAGGACCCTTAGCACTAAAGATGGACACCTCGGTTGTGGCAGCAGCTGCTGCCGTTACCGAGATATCCATCTTTAAAAAAAGGACATATATTTACAGTGCAGAGTCCTTAAGTGGTTAATAATCTGTGTGGTGTGTTTTTTTTTTTACTTAACATTTTTCCCCCAGGTGAATGGGTAGGGGTACGATGTACCCCATATTCATTTACATAGGGTGGGGGGCCGGCATCTGGGGGCCACCTTATTAAAGGTGGCGCCCAGATTCTGATAAGCCCCAGCCCGCATACCCCAACAACCAACGGCAAGGGTTGTCGTGAAGAGGCCCTTGTCCCTATTGACATGGGGACAAGAGTGCTTTGGGGTGGGGGGCATGCGGTCTGGTACGGCTCAGGAGGGGGGGGCGCTCGCTCGTCCCCACCCCCATTCCTGTCTGGCCAGACTGCGTGCTTGGATAAGGGCTTGGTCTGGATCTGGGGGGAACCCCCCACGCTGTTTTTTCAGCGTAGGTTTAACCCCTTACATTCCAGACCAAGTCTAAGGGCCTAATGTACCCCTGGAGGGGAACCCACGCTGTTTTTTTGTTTGAAATTTGCCGCGGAGTTCCCCTTCATGGTCAGCGTAAGCTGAAAACAGGCCGGCCATTCACGTGCGCTGCTTCAAGCTGCGCAAATACAGCTACACCGCTTGGTATTTACCAAGATTTTCCCGGCGTAGTGGAGCGGTGTGCGTGAATGGATGAAATGGCTGTGTATGCATGTGCAGTATGCAAATGACCTCCCTGAGGTTTAGGCGTACTGTGCTGGCGTACGCGATTGTTTCACAAAAAATCACTTTCACTTTTAATTCGGCCCGTAACACTCAAACAAACACTACACTTCCCCACATCATCCCACATCCCTCCCTAATAAACTCCCGCCCAAACCCCTTCTATTTACATTTCTAAATGCCCTGCGCCAGATCTATAGAGGCGCACCATGCGCCCTCTCCTGGGCGCACTAGGCATTTTAGTAAATAAAGAAATGACATGAATGAATCATGGCGCACAGGCTTGGTAAAACAGCCCCATTGTCTGTCTATCTCTATGTTGTGAGTGGAGGGGAGGGGGGAAGGGGCGGGGATGTACACAGGCAGGAGCTGCTGCACGGACATGTGGTGAGTTACAGCTTCTCTTCTGCAGCCCATCTCTGATGTTAGTTAGGTGATCGGAAGACTCACTATTGAAAGTGTGAAGGGGGGTTGATGCCAGAGGAATCTGGGGAGAGGAGAGCTCTGTACTTCGGAAAGGGAGGGTACTTGCATGTACACAGATCACCCTAAACCCTACACTCCAAACACAGATCGCCCATCATTCCTGCACACCGTACACAGATCACCCCTCAATCCCCCATACAGAGATCACCCCTCAATCCCCCATACAGAGATCCCCTCAATCCTACTCACTGGACACAGATAAACCTTCAACCCCCATACACAGGCACCCCTCAATCCTGCACACCATACACAGATCACCCCTCAATCCTGCACACCATGCACAGATCACCCCTCAATCCTGCACACCATGCACAGATCACCCCTCAATCCTATACACTGTACACAGCTCACCCCTAAATCTTCATACATTTTCTATGTAGGTGCACCCGTATGATTTTTCCATTAGTACATGTGGGTTTTCAGAGTTGGGGGACTTTCAGTTTTTTGGGGGCGGGGAGGCGGCGTTGAAGGACCCGGCCTTGGGGCAGCAAAGGGAGTAAATCCGGGCCTGCGGGGCATGTTTAGAAAAGGTGGTAGAAACCTAGAGGCACATTTAAACTCTCACTGTCTTTTAAATGCTACTTTGCTTTGTGAGTTCTTGAAAAAAATATACTACATCTTAAAATAGACTAGTCAGTTCACAATGCTTCATATTGGTTCTGTGCATTTTCTCAGTTCTGCCAAAGTTAATTTCATAGTATGACACTTGATTCATTTAACACAATAGTTTCATTATACAAGAAATGAGAAAACAGTTTCACGAGTTCAACATTTTCTAAAGAATTGTTATCAGTTTTGTCAGATAACTGTCAAGTAATCGTTGAAGGAGCTCAGTGTTTTGGGATTACATATATTTTGGCAATAAATATAAAATCATAAAGAATAAAAAAAAAAAAACACTTCCCCAATTTTGACTTCTTCAATCAATCTGCAAGCATTGAGTTGGTACTTGACACGTGGCACAACTATTTCATGACATACAATTGAAGGGGATTCCTAAATTAATAATAATAATGACTAGGGCCCGGATTCATGTCACGGATTCACGTCACGCCACGCCAATATACGCTAAGCCGACTTAACTTAGAGAGGCAAGTACAGTATTCACAAAGCACTTGCTTCGTAAGTTGCGGCGGCGTAGCGTAAATTGGCTGGCGTAAGCCTGTATAATCCAAAGTAGGAAGGAGGTGGGCGTCATCTATTTAAATTAAGCGTGACCCCCTGCAAATGAATGGCCGGTCGAACTGGGCATGCGCGCGCATGCTCAGAATCACGTCGCATATACTCCCTAGGATACGTTGGCGCAATGCCTACGACGTGAACGTAACCTACGCACTGCCCTATTTACGTAGTACTACGTAAACGGTGTACGCGACGTAAAATTCGACGGCGTCGTTCCCTGGCTTATACCTTTGCATTAGCTATGCCTGCTATGTGAGGGGTAACTTTACGCCGGACGTAAGCCTTACGCAAATCGCGTATATGAAGCGGCCGGGCGCACAAATGTTCGTGAATCAGCGTATCTTACTCATTTGCATATTTATAATGGGAGCTCCGAATGCGTCCAGCGTAACCATGCGCCCACGATACGCCGGCGTAGGCAAGATACGTCGGGCAGAGGAAGCCTATTTTTCGTGTAAAGATACAACAGCGCACATTTTTACGCCAAAGTAAATAGTTTGTGAATCAACTCCACATAGTGTAGTTGTTTCCAAAAAAAAATAAAGCCTTTATTAGGCCTGATAAAATACAAGTAAAATGCAATAAAGAAAAAATACAGGTCCTGTTGAAGAGACTAGTACATGTGATCACATGAGTTTGCAAAAAGCGTGGTAGATGGGTATGCAAATAGGCTATGTACCTGACATGTTTCGAGCTAAAGGCTCTTCCACTGGGGCATAACCTATTCACCCACTCCACGCCAAATATATAGTATAGGTGATGCATCAATTGTGTCCCAAAACAGCTGTAGGCACTCAAAAGGGCATCAGGCCAATCATGGTGCAGTCAGTGTAAACCACACCTACTACTGTCAGCAGGGAATCGAAGTTCCATATATGCTGTCCGTCATGTGATGATGCATCAAACAAGGCTATTGGTCCAGACAGTGTCACGAGGTGTGTGTGCGTCACCGCCCCACTCACGGTGACGCGACTGAGCAAACCTCTCAACAGAATGTACCCCGGGGTGGACGGTATCATGTAAATGATGAAAAGTCATTTGGTCGGGAGACGCCGGGAGGCGTGTACGCGTCATCACACTCACCCACAATGACGCGATCACATAGACTTCTCAACGGCGTGCGCTCCAGGTTGGACCGCAACCTACGAATGACTACAAACACATTCGACAGAACAGCAAGTAAACACGATGGCGCCATTATGTCATCACACAGCGCATGACCTGCTGCGTTCCATACAGAACCACTGGGTGTTGCCAAGACTGCTAAGCCAATCAGTGGTAGGTGGCTACATCATGATACATGGAAGGAAGAAACAATCCCTACTTCTTGACATAATTTATATCGGATAGCGTGGTGTGTTGACACAATTGATCATCAACAATGAGAACAATGATAACAGATAATTATTAAAACCATTAACATACAAAAATGCAGCCAATATTAATTAGGAGAACATATAAAAACAATCTATACAGGAAAAATAGATAGTCCCTGAATGTGATTGTAAGTATTCAAATAGGGAACAAGCAACAATGGTTTAGGATTTATTTATGAAAGCGTTGATTGTCCCACTCTATGTTTAACCCATTGGGTGAGAAACAACGGAGCTGATAAATCCAAAACATTTCAAGTTGAGAAACCCAATGTTTTGCACTATATATTTTATGTCTCACCCATGATATTTCTATGTATATACTTTTTTATTGTTCTATATTTGCTTACTGACCACAGTTTTTGCAACTAATCACCCAGATGTGATCATCCGATAGGTGTAGTTCTCACTATACTTTTTAGCGCTGCATTTTTTCTTTTTTACAAGATGAAGAAGAGTTGGTAGAGTGGACATCTTCTTCATCCTCTGTCACCCAGGCTACCTTGGCTGCCAATCAGGTGCCAATCTGGCCTATTCCATCGGCTCAAGGTCATCATCAGTTACTCCTTCCCTAGGCCCCACTATCATGCACGGAGGAGTCCCCCGAACTGTTCAACCACACTGTCGGGGACATGCTGCAGGGGGATGTGCAGCGTTTTGAAGGCTCTGATGATGGTACCCGGCTTGAGGAAGGCAGTAACATGAGCCAGAGAGAGGGGGTGCCCAAGAAGGACAACAAACTGGCAGTCATGTTCCCCCAGCTACAACTATCCAAGGGGATAATGGGTGCCTGATAGAAGGAGAGAGGAGGAAGCACATCTCCACAAGGCAGGATGCCCTCCAGGGGCCAGCTTATAGGGCAGCCAACTGACTGCATCACATGCAGAGCTCTGCATGTGCAGATTGCTGCTGACTCTGCAAATTTTTCCAAAAGTTCTTTGGTGTGGGACTTTTTTGATATGTGTGCAGCAGATTGCCCCGTTGCCATTTGCAACATATGTCGGAAGCATATCAAGCATGGCCAAAACACCAGCCGCTTGGGCACCACATGCTTGACCAGACATGTGTCGAAGTTCCATGCAGTCCGTTGGCAAGTGTACTTAAAAGAGCCACACCAAAGAAAAAGGCGGACCTCTCTCTTGCTCCTCTTCAGCTGGAATCTCCAACCCCACTATATTTTTAATTCCTTCAGAATTACTGCCAGTATGATCGACTCGAAGCATGTTGTTCGTACGTTTGATGAATTTCGAACAAAACGGGTCGTTCGCGCCAAATTCGTGTGACGCCCAACGGCCCATAATTCACTGCAGCATTGCCCGCTGATGATTGGCCAAACATGCACTATGACCCTGCATGCTTGCCCAATCACAGCGCGCAAAAGACGGAGAGCCATAATTGGCCAAAGCCAGGGTGGCTTTGGCCAATTATGGCTCAGGGCTTTAGCACATGCCCCACACTATAGAAGGCCGCCTGCTGGGCGGCCTCGTGTAGTGTGTTCCAGCGCTGAACTGAGATCAGTCAGAGATACAGAGAGATAGTCTTTTTATATAGCTAGATAGAGCAGGCAGGCAGGCTAGTCAGTTTGGCTTAATTTACAGTAGAGGATATATACCACAAAA
Source organism: Rana kukunoris (assembly GCA_029574335.1). NCBI lineage: Eukaryota > Metazoa > Chordata > Amphibia > Anura > Ranidae > Rana > Rana kukunoris. The sequence continues at coordinate 415,685,476 of CM056049.1, forward strand.
ATCCTCCTGCGCTCTGGTGTATCGCCAAACTGGGTGTATCAGTATGGTATAAAGGCAAAGTCTTAAGTCTTGCAGCCCTCCACAGAACAAAGGGTGTTCATATGGCTAAAATGAAAAAGAAAAGAAAGGAGGGCGCACCGACCTTGTGCATTACCACTTATACATTTTAATATACACAAAATAAAAAGCAATGGTCCTACTTACAAACATTCAGTAGTAAGCGCATTTAAAACAGCTGAACCTGGACCTCACGGCACCTGCCAGTCAGACCCTAAACACCAATGTGGCTGACGCGTTTCTGGGGCGTACCCCCTTCCTCAAAGCCTAGGTGGTCTGTGATAACTCTCTCTTCCTGCAAAACATCCCTTTATAGGTGCATGTGTGCATACAGGCGCAGCCATTCGTCACTAGCTAGCTGGTCCGGCCTTTCTTACGGGACTCCGCCCACCCCATTAGTCGCCCAAATGGGCTCCATCTGTGTAGAGGGGCAAGTTGATCTAGGTGCCCATCCTATACGATGGGGTACACAGCAAGTGACACAAGACTGGCAGTGCAGCAGTGCAATGGGATCACCAAACTCCCAATTGCCATAAGTCTACTGGCAGCTCCACTACAGCCTGGCCTATTCGCCAGGACCTACAACAGAGCCTTTAGTGCCACAGCAGGGCCTAGGGGTACAACATGAAGGTACCCACCTGGTGAATCCTGTGCCCGAGGAGACACCCACTTCCACCTCGGGCTACCACCGCTCCACCGTCGGCGCCCTGGTTTGACTGGAACGCACGCCATCCACAATCAGGAAGTGCGGGGCCTTCTGCGTTCCACCCCGCACTTCCGGTTTCGCCGTACTCGCGCATGCGCGCGGGCATGCGCGCGCACACAGATATGCGCACGCATAGCACGTGGGTTGCGTTCCACGGACACAGGAAGTGCGGGTGTTTGCGTTCCACCCGCTACTTCCGGTTTGGTGCCAGCCAGTGAACGAGCTCCCATAGCTCTAAATGACGGTGCAGGGTGCAAGAACTAACCTCCCACACCAAACTAATGTAATGTGGCCCAAAAGCCCCTGCACCATATATGCACACATACCCCCACAACAGGATGATAGCAGCCGTGCCAGAGTAGGCATATCTAGTGGGAGACGGGCGCAAGTCCATCTCCTGATGCTACTAGACATCCCTCTTAAAGGAGTATAAGACTGAATAAAAAGCGATATATATACACATATAATAAATATAATAAAACATAGTATATACAGGCACATATATTAAAAGCATATATAACATACTAAAAGCACGCTGTATAAACAGCACATCTTTTAGGATACATATAAAAAGCATTCGTGGTCCAATCTGTGTGATCAGGCCATCCTAGAGTATAATAAACTAGTAGTAATATTACCGGTACTATCTACATACAAGTTTAAACCACTTGTCATCTGCCCGCCGTCAATTGACGGCGGGCAGACGACTCCATTGTTCTGACATCACGTCATATGACGTGATGTCCCTTTAAAGCCGCGGGCGGGCGGCGCGCGTCGCCGGCGGCTGCGCGCGCGCACCCGCCGCTCCGCGGGGATCCCGTGCGAGTGCCCGGCGGCAACGATCGCCGCCGGGCACACGCGATTGCTCTGTAAGTGAGCTGGGACGTGCAGCTCTGTATGTAAACACAGAGCTGCACGTCCCTGTCAGGGAGAGAGGTGACAGATTGTGTTCCTTGTACATAGGGACACAATCGGTCACCTCCCCCAGTCACCCCCACCTCCCCCTACAGTTAGAACACTCATAGGACACACATTTACCCCTTCCCCGCCCCCTAGTGGTTAAACCCTTCACTGCCAGTCACATTTATACAGTAATCAATGCATATTTATAGCATTTTTCACTGTATAAATGTAAATGGTCCCAAAAATGTCAGAAAAGTGTCCGAAATGTCCGCCATAACGTCGCAGTCCAATAAAAAATCGCAGATCGCCGCCATTAATAGTAAAAAAAAAAAAAAAAAAATGCCATAAAACTATCCCCTATTTTGTAAACGCTATAAATTTTGCGCAAACCAACCGATAAACGCTGATTGCATTTTTTTTTACCAAAAATATGTAGAAGAATACGTATCGGCCTAAACTGAGGGAAAAAAATATTTTTTTTATATATTTTTTGGGGTTATTTATTATAGCAAAAAGGAAAAAATATTGCATTTTTTTAAAAATTGACGCTCTATTTTTGTTTATAGCGCAAAAAATAAAAACCGCAGAGGTGATCAAATACACCAAAAGAAAGCTCTATTTGTGGGAAAAAAAGGACGCCAATTTTGTTTGGGAGCCACGTCGCACGACCGCGCAATTGTCAGTTAAAGCGACGCAGTGCGGGAAGCTTATATTTTGTCTGGGCAGGAAGGGGGTGTAGGTGCACAGTAGGTAAGTGGTTAAATAAGTATATAAATATAAATATACAGAGAATGCAAAAAGGCCCAAACGTAGGAATATAACCAATATTAGCATATATATCACTACGTAGGGGCCAGTATCTGTGCACCGATAGCACTTAGTGACAGCCCTCCTTGCACGGAACCCCTGGGACTGATCCCATGGGAATAGAGAGAGAGAAATATATCGTTTTTAAGACCACCTCATTTGGTTGTATCATATAGTTACAGTCTACTTGTACAGTATATATAAAAAAAAACTATACTACAAATAGCGACAGTATCGTCCACTAGATTAAATTAAATTAATAATTATTCACTCCAATAAAAACTCTATGTCATCCCTATCTATAGCAAGAAAAAAAACAGAACTTCACAGGATAGAACATTTTATCCCCCCCTCCCAGCTCTCCAGAACATCGGCTCAAAAACTTTACTACAGATGGGTGGACCTCCACTGACTATACCAGTGCCTACCGGGCTCAATTGAACTCTATTAAGTCGTGTTATGTTATATTGTGTAGCTCAATCTCTTCATTGAGACCTTGCAGAGCCAAGGTTTTTAAAGTAAAGATCTAATAAGCCTCCCTTCTGCATAGGATCTGAAACTTTTTGCCACTGTCAAGGTCACTGGCATAGCTTCAAAGTGTTTGGCATAGAAGCTATGCCAAGTGACCTTGACAGTGGCAAAAAGTTTCAGATCCTATGCAGAAGGGAGGCTTATTGGATCTTTACTTTAAAAACCTTGGCTCCGCAAGGTCTCAATGAAGAGATTGAGCTACACAATATAACATAACACGACTTAATAGAGTTCAATTGAGCCCGGTAGGCACTGGTATAGTCAGTGGAGGTCCACCCATCTGTAGTAAAGTTTTTGAGCCGATGTTCTGGAGAGCTGGGAGGGGGGGGATAAAATGTTCTATCCTGTGAAGTTCTGTTTTTTTTCTTGCTATAGATAGGGATGACATAGAGTTTTTATTGGAGTGAATAATTATTAATTTAATTTAATCTAGGGGACGATACTGTCGCTATTTGTAGTATAGTTTTTTTTTTATATATACTGTACAAGTAGACTGTAACTATATGATACAACCAAATGAGGTGGTCTTAAAAACGATATATTTCTCTCTCTCTCTATTCCCATGGGATCAGTCCCAGGGGTTCCGTGCAAGGAGGGCTGTCACTAAGTGCTATCGGTGCACAGATACTGGCCCCTACGTAGTGATATATATGCTAATATTGGTTATATTCCTACGTTTGGGCCTTTTTGCATTCTCTATATATTTATATTTATATACTTATTTAAACTTGTATGTAGATAGTACCGGTAATATTACTACTAGTTTATTATACTCTAGGATGGCCTGATCACACAGATTGGACCACGAATGCTTTTTATATGTATCCTAAAAGATGTGCTGTTTATACAGCGTGCTTTTAGTATGTTATATATGCTTTTAATATATGTGCCTGTATATACTATGTTTTATTATATTTATTATATGTGTATATATATCGCTTTTTATTCAGTCTTATACTCCTTTAAGAGGGATGTCTAGTAGCATCAGGAGATGGACTTGCGCCCGTCTCCCACTAGATATGCCTACTCTGGCACGGCTGCTATCATCCTGTTGTGGGGGTATGTGTGCATATATGGTGCAGGGGCTTTTGGGCCACATTACATTAGTTTGGTGTGGGAGGTTAGTTCTTGCACCCTGCACCGTCATTTAGAGCTATGGGAGCTCGTTCACTGGCTGGCACCAAACCGGAAGTAGCGGGTGGAACGCAAACACCCGCACTTCCTGTGTCCGTGGAACGCAACCCACATGCTATGCGCGCGCATATCTGTGTGCGCGCGCATGCCCGCGCGCATGCGCGAGTACAGCGAAACCGGAAGTGCGGGGTGGAACGCAGAAGGCCCCGCACTTCCTGATTGTGAATGGCGTGCGTTCCAGTCAAACCAGGGCGCCGACGGTGGAGCGGTGGTAGCCCGAGGTGGAAGTGGGTGTCTCCTCGGGCACAGGATTCACCAGGTGGGTACCTTCATGTTATACCCCTAGGCCCTGCTGTGGCACTAAAGGCTCTGTTGTAGGTCCTGGCGAATAGGCCAGGCTGTAGTGGAGCTGCCAGTAGACTTATGGCAATTGGGAGTTTGGTGATCCCATTGCACTGCTGCACTGCCAGTCTTGTGTTACTTGCTGTGTACCCCATCGTATAGGATGGGCACCTAGATCAACTTGCCCCTCTACACAGATGGAGCCCATTTGGGCGACTAATGGGGGGGGGCGGAGTCCCGTAAGAAAGGCGGGACCAGCTAGCTAGTGACGAATGGCTGCGCCTGTATGCACACATGCACCTATAAAGGGATGTTTTGCAGGAAGAGAGAGTTATCACAGACCACCTAGGCTTTGAGGAAGGGGGTACGCCCCAGAAACGCGTCAGCCACATTGGTGTTTAGGGTCTGACTGGCAGGTGCCGTGAGGTCCAGGTTCAGCTGTTTTAAATGCGCTTACTACTGAATGTAAGTAGGACCATTGCTTTTTATTTTGTGTATATTAAAAGGTAGAGGATATATATACATCCCTAGGAGTTGTACATATATTTTCACACTGTATAGCTTAGCTAGATCAGTTCTTCCTAATTTACTGGCAGGCAGGTGATTGTGCTATTTAAAGACGTTATCACAGGTATAGACACCCAGCAGGTACAATATTTAAAGGAATTTTTCATTTTTTTATTTTTATTTAAGCATCATTAAAATCACTGCTCCTAATAATGTTTAAATAAAAAAAAATCATTTAAATATTGTACCTGCTGGGTGTCTATAGTTTGCCTGTGAAGACGTCTTTGAGAACCCGGGTCTTTCCCGAGGGAACATGTATCAATGGAAAAAACGTTTTAAAAACGGTTGTTTTTTCAGGAGTCCTGCTCCTGAAAAAACTACCGTTTTTAAAACTTTTTTCCATATATACATGTTCCCTCAGGCAAGACCCAGTTCTCAAAGACATTTTCACAGGCAAACTATAGACACCCAGCAGGTACAATATTTAAAGGAATTTTTCTTTTTTTTTTATTCAAACATTATTAAAATCACTGCTCCAGGAGCAGTGATTTTAATGATGCTTAAATAAAAAATAAATAAAAAATTAAATTCCTTTAAAGCGGAGTTCCGGCCACAATTTCACTTTTTAAATATAAATACCCCTGTAATACACAAGAATAATGTATTCTAGTAAAGTTAGTCTGTAAACTAAGGTCCATTTTGTTAGGTTGTTACAGCATTTAGATACTTTATAAAACAGAAATTGACTGGGGCCATCTTAAGTGTGGACATCATGAAGCCAGACTGTATGACTTCCTGGATTTCAGCGTTGCATATATCGCACATGCTCAGTGCTGCACAAGCAGTCTAATAGGTTCCACATCAGGTTTCAATAGCAACGGGAGTGTCAGAGGAAGTTGCCGTCCCTTATCTATGCAAACCTCTCCTCCCCTTCTCCCTCCAGGAACCAGTAAATATACAAAATAATTTGTTCCTGTGCAGATATATCTACATAACAAGATTCTTGTTATATATGTAGTGTGTATACATATACTAGACATGTGCATTTTCAATAAATTCAGCACAGCACATTGATAAAACTGTTTTAAAATATATTTATATATACATATATGCCAAATATAAGTTACGTACTAAACAGCAGGGACTGAGGAAAAGTTGAAAAAAAGAGGGTGGAGCTCCACTTTAAATATTGTACATGCTGGGTGTCTATAGTATGCCAGTGAAAACGTCTTTGAGAACCTGGGTCTTGCCCGAGGGAACATGTATCAATGGAAAAAAGTTTTAAAAACGGTCATTTTTCCAGGAGTCCTGCTTCTGAAAAAACTACCATTTTTAAAACTTTTTTCCATTGATACATGTTCCCTGGGGCAAGACCCGGGTTCTCAAAGACGTTTTCCAACAATAACTTGAATATTGGGCTTTAAAATGAGCACTTTTGAATTTGAGCGTTCGAGTCCCATAGACTTCAATGGGGTTCTAAATGTTTGCGCGAACGGTCGGTCTGTTCGATCGTTCTGGTGCGAACCGAACGCGGGGGTGTTCGGCTCATCCCTAGTGTAGAATTAGGTGTGCCACTGCCAAGTGGCTATCAGTACACCAACGTCTGATTGTAGCAGGCAAATTTCCCTGCCCCAGTTACTACACCGGCAAAAGAAATTTGCTCCCTGCCATCCACATGCCCAGCGGTTGAATGCTTGCTTGGCTAAATTGATAGCACTTCAACTGCTGCCTTTTCAGTTGGTAGACTCTGCCCCGTTTTGTGAATTTGTGGAATGTGCGGCACCTCAGTGGCAGGTTCCCAAACGCCACTTTTTGTTCACGGAAGACGATTCCCGGCTCTCTACCGGCATGTGGAAGGCAATGTTTTGGCCTCGCTGGACAGGGCGGTCAGTGGTAAGGTGCATATTACTGCTGACTCATGGTCTAGCAGGCTTGGACAGGGACGTTACCTATCTTTCATGGTGCACTGGGTGACTGCTGGCAGCTGGGAAGGATGCAGCATAGGGTGCAGTAGTGTTGGAGGTTGTTCCGCCACCACGCCTCCAAAATGCTACTAGTGGTTATTTTGTCACACCTCTCTTCTCCACCCCTCCTCTTCTTCTTCCTCCATGGCCTCTTCTTCTGCTGATTTGTCCTCTGAACCAGCGGTGCTCCATAGGCATTCAAGGGGCTACGTGTGAAGATTGTGGTAATACTGCGCTGTCATGTGGGTGAACAGAAAGAAAAATGCTGCAGCTTTAAATGTGAGACACACACAAATTGGACCAATATAGAAAAAATAAGCTGCGTAAATAGCGTGACAATTCAAACAAAACTAGCATGCATAATTATAATCATTGTGCTATTGATATGTTGAAATCACTATAACGAATAGGTTGCCCTATCCGTGACACATTCCAATGAGTTCCAGTAAAAAAAAGGGTGAGCAAATCAATGTCCAGTTCTCAAGGAAAAGACGCATCAGATGGAAGTTTGGTAGCTGGTGTGTCACAGTGTGAATGGTGGTGCCAGCGGAGAGGAGGGGAGAAGAGCGACGCTCCGGGTGGCCGCATTGCTGGACCGTGGAGCAGGTAAGTGTCTGTATATTAAAAGTCAGCAGCTACACTTTTTGTAACTGCTGACGTTTAATAAACATAAAAAGGCTGAAACTCTGCTTTAATACCATAAATTATCATATAAGATTTTTTATGTTTTTTATGTTATAAGATTTTTACTTCAGTGCGCACACTAGGGATGAGCCGAACACCCGCCGGTTCAGTTTGCACCAGAACCTGGGAACGGACTGAAAGTTCACGCCAAATTTAGAACCCTGTTAAAGTCTATGGGACTCGAATGTTCGAAATCAAAAGTTCTAATTTTAAAGGCTAATATGCAAGTTATTGTCCTAAAAAGGGTTTGGGGACCGGGTCCTGCCCCAGGGTACATGCTTGAATACAAAAAAAAGTTTTAAAAATGGCAGTTTTTTCGGGAGCAGTGATTTTAATGATGCTTAAAGTGAAAAAATAAAAGTGAAATATTCATTTAAAATGAAATTTCTAAAGGAATAAAAGTCATTTAAAACTGCCTGCGGCTTTAATGTCATGTTTAATCCGGCAATATGGATGAAAATCATTGAGAAACATGGCATGGGGTAAAAATTGGGCCTTAGGCACTGGTGCCACAACACTGCAACCCTCACAGATACTCTAGGTGGAGCACAGGAATGAGCCCTGCTGCAAAGTATTGCATCAAAAATTGTAAGTACACTGCCCTGTTAAACAGGGGCAGAAAAATTGGGCCTTAGGCACTGGTGCCGGTGTCACAACACTGCAACCCCTCACAGATACTCTAGTTCAGGGGTCCTCAAACTATGGCCCTCCAGTTGTTCAGGAACTACATTTCCCATCATGCTCAGTCATGTCTGTGAATGTCAGAGTTTCACAATGCCTCATGGGTTTTGTAGTTCCGCAACAGCTGGAGGGCCGTAGTTTGAGGATGCCTGCTCTAGTTGGAGCACAGGTATGAGCCTTGTTGCAAAGTATTGCATCAAAAATTGTAATTACATGCCCATGTTAAACAGACGCAGAAAAATTGGGCCTTAGCCACTGGTGGCGGTGCCCAGAACCAAAAATGTTCTTGCAAGCTATCAGCATGATCATTGAGGAGGAAGAGGATAGTCACTCAGCATAACAGGATAGTCACTCAGCATCAGAATAGGCAGTCTTGAAGGGATCTGACATTTAAAAAAAAAAAAGATTCAGTTACATCAGCATCAGGTGCTTGGTAGCTGGTGGGGATCCAAGACTGATTCATTTTTATGAAGGTCAGTCGATCAACCAAGTCGGTGGACAGGTGCACCCTGTGATTGGTTACAAAGCCTCCAGCACCACTTAATGTGCTAAAACTAATGCGCATGCCAAAATAAGGAATGAATTAATAATGAAACTAAGATAAGCAGCAGCCACCTAAGGGTGTTCACACACATAAAACAGTATTAAAAAAGGGGAGAATAGGGCGCTTACTAAAAGGCTAGATCACTGTAACAAACATTCAACATGTGAAAAATAAAAATATTAAATATATAAATTAATAATTATAGGATAGATATGCTAAAATAAATAATTTTCTGGTGCCAAAAGCATGAATAAATACAAAAATTATTTCCAAGTAAACAGGTAAAAATGTGGTGTAAATGGCCGTGGGGAAAAGTGATTAATAGTCCATCAATTAAGAATAAATTAAATAAAAATATCCGTGCAAACACAGCCAAAAGTGCAAGTGCAAAGTGCAAAAAAGAAGTCTTAATAATAATAAATTCTTCAAAGGGATCAAAAGTCCACAATACTGTGCAATGAACTCCAACGGTGCAGGCATAACGAATTTCACAAGAGAAAGTGCAAGTGCTGTTCACTCCGGTGCAGGTGCCAAAAAACTGTTTCTTTATCGTACATCACGGGACACAGAGCGCATAGCCATTACATATGGGTTATATGGGTACCTTCAGGTGTGGACACTGGTGTAATCAACTTCACAGGAAGTTCCTCCCTATATAACCCCCTCCCACTGAGAGTGCTTCAGTTTTTTCGCCAGTGTCTTAGGTGTTGGTCACGTCTAGCTGTCCCTCGGAGGTCTCGGGACCCAGGATAGCTAGCCGGATCCGTCCGAAGTGCTTCAAAGCCAAGGTGTACGGTACCCGGGCCCTGCTGGAGTGGGGTGTTGCCTATAATGCCTCTCTTTGGAGGGCTGGATTCTGGGCTCCAGCGCCTTGGTCTCTTCCAGGACTAAACGCTACTGATGCCAGGATGCTATATAGGTCCAGGGGTGTGGGTTCCTTAAACACAGGACCCCGGTCCCTGAAGGTCCAAGACAATACCCACGGAGATGGGGGAAGATTGGGCCTCTTGCAATTTGCAATACCCTGCGGCGTGGAGCAGGTAAGAGGGAACCTGCGGGACTTGGTTCGACAGTAGGTATCCCCCTGGGGGTTCTGGGTTGGCTAACAGTATGCTTGTGCATCAGCCACTATCTCCACTATGTCTGTGTGGGCAGGATGGGATACTAATGTTTACCCAGATAACATGTAGATATATGTATACTTGTGTGTGTAAGATATATATTTGCTACTCACCCCAGGTCTGCCTGTTAGCATTGATACTGCAACCCCACATGTTTTAAAAGAGGAAATTGCTGGTAAAAAACTCCTGTTTCTTAGGAAGCCCTTGGGACAGCTTCCTCTCTGTGTGCACTACAGTAAGGATTAGTGCTTACCTGGTGTCTGTTGGTGCTGCTGCTGGCGCTGGTCCATGCTTTTCCTCTGCTCTCTGCTTCCTCCATGTTGTTCAGCGTGGGGGGGGGGTGTCGCGTATGCGCAGTGGGGCGCGTGCACGCCGCCGCCTTTTATAGCGTCGGCGTGCGTGCGTTGGGGGGGCGGGCGGGCCAGCAGCGTCAGGGTCAGTTTAAAGTAAAACGTTTTCTCTCTGGCTGGTCTTTTCCCTCCTGGAAGCAGAGGAAGAAGGACACAGAGCGCGCAGCTGGGTCTTTTGGCCACACAGTGACACCTAGTGGCGGTTTGTGGATCTTCAGGTCTAGGACTTAGTTCCACTATTGACCAGTGAAAAAAAAAAAAAAAAAAAAAGTTTTTTTTGCTTAAAGGGACTCAGCCTTAGATCCAGCAGTATCTGAGTCAACCTTGGACTCCGGCTAACGGGCATTGGTGTTGCAATACTCACAGGTTTTCCTCAGTATTGCCACCTCCCAGGCGGGTAAAAAAAAATAAAAAAAAAATAATATTTTTTTTGGAAAAAAAAAAAAATATATAAATAATATATATATATATATATATATATATATATATATATATATATATATATATATTATATATATATAATATATACATATATATATATATATATATACAACATTTTTCATTTTCCTCAGCCTGTTCTCATATTAATTACTCCTAGCTACAACAGTCAGGTGTTGGCTATAGGGGTGACTCAAGGTTGTGCAATGGCTCCAAGGGCATCAGGACCAGCCAAGGCTGCAAAAGGTGCCAAGAAACAAAAGGGGTCTCCATCGGGGTCAGAGGATTTGGGCCAGGCTTCAACGGCCCCACCCTCACCAGTTAGACCACCGAGTAGCATAGTACAAGAGCCATTGGGGGTGCTGGGGGCAGAGGCGGCCCCCGATCCACCCATTCCCGTTTACGTAACGGAAGAAATGCTAGCGACCACCCTGGGTGGGCTAGAGAAAAGGTTAACTGCTTTGTTTGCCCGCCCTTTGCCAAGTAGCAAACGGGCTAGATCCCCCTCACCTAGTTTGGTGTTTTCAGATGCGGAGGTCTCCTCTTCGGAGGAACGGGACCCACAAGGGGATCAAGCAGACCCAAGTCCCGAAGGTTCAGACATGGAGGGTTCCACTGTAGATGAATATTTTTCGGCCTCTCAAGCGGAGAGCCTGTGGATCCAGTCTTTGACCGATATGGTTCGCACTGCTTTTAAACTTCCAGTGCCAGAACTAGTAGCCCCTGTGGTATCCTCATTGGGTTCTTTAAAGGTTCCATTAACTTGGGTGGCTTTTCCGATTCACCCCCTTCTGCGGAGCGTGATTTACCAGGATTGGGCTCGACCTGATAGGATCTTTATCCCTCCTAAGAGGTTCTCTATTCTCTATCCTATGGAAGAGGAATTTTTAAAGAAATGGGCACTCCCCACAGTGGACGCGGCCATTTCCTGCGTGAAAATAAATCCCTGACCTGTCCGGTTGAAAATGTCCAGATGTTCAAGGATCCGGTCGACAAAAAATTAGAGACCCTACTGAAGGCTTCTTTCACCACAGTAGGTGCCATGGTTCAGCCAGCGGTGGCAGCCATTGGCGTTTGTCAGGCCTTAAAGGATCAGGCAAAACAGATATTAAAGGACATGCCGGCTCAGCAAACTCGTGAATTAGCAGATTTCCCTAGGGCTCTCTGCTTTGCAGGAGATGCTATTAAGGACTCCATCCAACAGGCATCCCGGTTATCTCTGCTGGTGGTTCACATGCGTCGTCTTTTGTGGCTAAAGAACTGGTCAGCAGAGGCACCCTGCAAAAAGCTTTTAGCAGGGTTTCCCTTTCATGGGGGAAGACTATTCGGTGAAGACCTAGATAAATATATCCAAACCATATCAAGTGGTAAAAGTTCTTCCTTACCGGTCAAGAAAAGACCGCGTGGGCCCGCGTTTAAACGACAGGCCTTTGCTGGCTCGGCCCCTTCGACTTCCCGTCAGTATCGACGGCCTCCCGGGCGTTCAGCAGTTAATAGCCGCCCACAGGGACAAGCCGCGGCAAACAAGAGGCCCTGGTCTCGCAAGCCGGCTAAACCAGTCATCAAGTCAGATTCATGAAGGGGCGCCCCCACTCTCTTGGGTGGGGGGAAGACTTCAGTTTTTCTCCGAAGTCTGGAAGGCCAGAATTCCCGACTCTTGGGTTCGGTCCGTGGTAGCCACAGGCTACAAACTAGAGTTTCGAGAAATCCCCCCTCCTCATTTTCAGGGGTCAAGTCTTCCAAGCGACCCGTTAAAGAGGGCCTCTCTCGTAAAGGCGTTGGATCGCCTCTTGCTCCAAGGAGTAATTGTAGAAGTACCAACCCAAAAAAGGGGTCTGGGATTCTACTCCAACCTTTTATTATACCAAAACCCAATGGCGACGTCAGGCCTATCCTAGACCTCAAACGCCTAAATCGCTTTCTAAAGATTCAGACCTTTCGTATGGATTCCATACGTTAAGTGACAGCCAGCCTGCATCAAGGCGACTTTCTAGCATCTATAGACATAAAGGATGCATATCTGCATGTGCCGATCTACCCAGCACATCACAAGTTTCTTCGTTTTATGATAGATCAAAGTCATTTCCAGTTCGTAGCCCTCCCTTTCGGGTTGGCAACAGCTCCGCGGGTATTCACAAAGGTGTTAGCCCCGGTGCTAGCCGTCCTAAGGACAGAAGGCATTTTGGTCCTGGCATACCTGGACGATCTCCTGGTTATCGACAGATCAGCTTCCAACCTCAATCATGCAGTAGTCCGCACAGTTCGGCATCTACAAGAATTCGGGTGGGTTGTGAACCAAGGAAAATCGAGGTTGCAACCCACAAGACAGTTGGAATATCTAATCCTTTGGTTAGATACAGAATGCCAGAGGATATTTTTACCTCAAGAAAAGATCAGGTCATTGACTCAAACAATTCAAATAGTCCTAGGCAAAAAGAGGCCGACTATTCGCCTATGCATGCGACTGCTGGAAAAGATGGTAGCCGCCTTCGAAGCAGTGCCCTATGCCCAGATCCATACCAGAGTTCTCCAGGCAGCTATTCTCTCTGCTCGGAACAGGTCCATACAGGCATTAGACCGTCCATTAGGTCTTTCCCCAGGAGTCAGGCACAGCCTGTACTGGTGGCTGGTCCCTCAAAAATTGTCAAAAGGGAAAACCTTTTGCCCCATCACGTGGAAAATAGTAACCACAGATGCCAGCCTAACAGGTTGGGGGGCAATCTTAGGAAAACGGACCCAGCAGGGACAGTGGTCAGAGGCAGAAAGTCTGCTTCCCATCAATGTCCTAGAGATCAGAGCTGCTCGGTTGGCCCTGGTCGCCTGGACTCTCCCCCTGCAGGGTCTGCCAGTAAGGATACAGTCCGACAATGCCACAGCGGTGGCATACATAAACCACCAGGGGGGCACAAGGAGCCTAGCGGCTCAAAGGGAAGTAAACCTGATTTTCTCATGGGCCGAAGCCCATGTACCCTGCATCTCAGCAGTGTTCATCCCAGGGATAGACAATTCTCAAGCAGATTTTTTGAGTCGTCAACAGTTACTCCCGGGAGAGTGGTCTCTTCACCCCCAGGTATTCCAAGAGATTTGCCAAAGATTCGGAGTTCCCGATGTGGACATCATGGCAACAAGATTCAACAAGAAATTGGACAAATTCGTATCCCGAGCCAGGGACCCCTCGGCCTACGGGACCGATGCGTTGGTTTGCCCCTGGCACCAGTTTTCTCTCCTGTATGCGTTCCCTCCACTACAGATGATTCCCCGCCTTCTACGAAGGATCAGGGTGGAGCGCAGGCCGGTGATCCTGGTGGCCCCAGCCTGGCCCAGAAGGGCTTGGTACGCACTCATCGTGAGGATGTCAGTAGGGGCACCGTGGCCACTCCCCCTGCGCCCAGATCTGCTGTCTCAGGGCCCGATCTACCACCCTGCTTCACAGCAGCTAAATTTGATGGCTTGGCGGCTGAATCCCTAATTCTTAAGGGCAGAGGCCTCTCAGCCCAGGTCATATCTACGTTAATTCAGGCTAGAAAGCCAGTCTCTAGAAATATCTATTACAGAGTCTGGAGGACCTATGTGGAGTGGTGCGAGTCTCAAGGAGGGCATCCTCGCAAGTTTTTTATTGACAGGATCTTGCGATTCCTCCAGGTTGGCGTTGACAAGGGGTTGGCTCTTAGTACTCTAAAGGGGCAGGTGTCTGCCTTATCGATATGGTTTCAAAGGCCTTTGGCCACGCATTCGCTTGTGAAAACCTTCTTGCAGGGGGTCTTGCATGTGAATCCCCCTATTAGAGCTCCCCTCTGCCCCTGGAATTTAAATCTGGTCTTGTCAGTTTTACAAAAGCAGCCGTTTGAACCTCTGACAGAAATCCCTCTTGTGCTGCTAACCCGAAAGTTGGTTTTCTTGGTGGCTATGGCTTCGGCCAGAAGGGTCTCCGAGCTGGCAGCCTTGTCTTGCAGGGAACCGTACCTGATTCTGGATAAGGACAGAGTGGTTCTGCGGCCTCAACCTTCTTTCCTTCCTAAGGTCATATCCAGTTTTCACTTGAATCAGGACCTAGTCCTACCATCCTTCTTTCCTACTCCCCAGTCCAGAGAGGAAAGACTGCTTCATACTTTGGACGTGGTCCGAGCCATGAGGGTCTATCTCAAGGCTACAGAGAAGATTCGGAAAACAGATGTGCTTTTCGTTCTTCCGGATGGCCCCAAGAAGGGTCAGCCGGCTGCCAAGTCTTCCTTGGCTAGGTGGATTAAGCAGCTGATTTTTCAGGCCTATGGTCTGAAGCGCGTTCCACCTCCCTTATCAGTTAAAGCCCATTCTACGAGGGCCATGAGTGCCTCTTGGGCGGCACACCATCAGATCTCTATGGCACAGGTTTGCAAAGCGGCAACCTGGTCTTCCGTACATACGTTTACTAAATTTTATAAGTTGGACGTCGCAAAGGCTACGGATGCAGCATTTGGGCAGGCGGTCCTACGGGCAGCAGTATAGAATCCTCTGGCCCGGTTCACGCCCCCTTTTTTCTGTTGGTGGAGCTATTTTACCTCCTGATAATGTTTTTTGTTTGGCTATTTTTGGCCTTACGGTCTCCCTCCCTTCATGGAGCATTGCTTTGGGACATCCCATATGTAATGACTATGCGCTCTGTGTCCCGTGATGTACGATAAAGAAAAAAGGATTTTTAATAACAGCTTACCTGTAAAATCCTTTTCTTGAAGTACATCACGGGACACAGAGCTCCCACCCCTCTTTTGGGGAACATTGTGTAACCTCGGAGAAATTGCTTGCTACAAAACTGAAGCACTCTCAGTGGGAGGGGGTTATATAGGGAGGAACTTCCTGTGAAGTTGATTACACCAGTGTCCACACCTGAAGGTACCCATATAACCCATATGTAATGACTATGCGCTCTGTGTCCCGTGATGTACTTCAAGAAAAGGATTTTACAGGTAAGCTGTTATTAAAAATCCTTTTTTTTTACTATAAAGGTGGTGCCCTAGTCAAGATTTCACACTTTGTTGTTGGATGGTGACTTTGTTCAACTAGCTCAACATTCTGGTCACATATGAGGAGGACTTTATCGTTATTTTTTTTTTTTATTCTTCCTTAATTTTTCACCATTGTTTTTTCACAATTGTTCATAATTTAAAATTCATATTTTTCAACCTTGGTATCACTGGAATATATCTTTTTCATTATCAATGTATTGTATTCAAAGTGACTTTTTATGGTTTGAAAATGTTATAATGTAACTGTGTATATGTCTCACAGTAGCATTGCAGCTAGGATTATTGCTCTTTTGATGATTTTTTTTCACTGTTATTTCAGCATATTTTCCCATTTTGATAGGTGTGCAGAAATGCTGCAAAGTAAGAATGCTTTCAAAAATATATATTTTAATTATTTATTTTTAGCAGATCAATATTTGGTGTGACCACCTTTTGGTTTCAAACCAACATCAGTTCTTACACTTGCACACGTTGCACACTTGCACATATGATTAACCAATTATACCAAGTAGGTGCTAAGGATTATCAATTTCATATGTAGGTTACACATTAACCTGAAAATCTGACGACAGATCGTCTGTTTTTTTACGCATACTAGTCGTATATTGAACCTGAAGAGTTTACTACAGTTAAAGTGGAAGTTCACCCAAAAATAAATTTCTAAAAATACCTTGAGCCGACCGGTTAGACTGCGAAGATGCTGTTTTTTTTTTTTTCATACATACCGTGTTAGCGGTGTTTCATCCCTCGGCTTCCAGGTACGATTCTACCGGGGCTGGGCGTTCCTAGTTGATTGACGTTCCTCCGACCGGCGCATACTGCGCGTCACGACTTTCCGAAAAAGAAGCCGAACGTCATTGCACAGGTGCCGTATAAAGTCGGCTCTATACGGCGCCTGCGCAGCGACGTTTCGCTTCTTTCGGAAAGTCGTGACGCGCAGTTTGCGCCGGTCGGAGGAACGTCAGTCAACTAGGAACGCCCAGCCATGCAAGAATCGTACCCTGAAGCCGAGGGATGAAACACCACTAACACGGTATGTATGAAAAAAAAAAACAGCATCTTCGCAGTCTAACCGGTCAGCTCAAGGTATTTTTAGAAATTTATTTTTGGGTGACCTTCCACTTTAAGAAAATTCTCATACGACAGAAAAAAATAAATCAGAAATGATGTCATGTGTTGTAATGTATTTGTATTGTATCTTCGGATGACAACTGTAACGATTAAATGAAAATTGTACAATCTAGTATCGTACAAGAATTTTTTTTTGTGTTTGTCCGATCGGATAATATTGGATGAACTGTCGTGATTGGCCCTCGAAAGCTCTGTACTAACGATCCGATTATCGTATGATCACGCCGAAATCTATATTTTTTTGTCCAATTTTCAGATCGCGTGTACAGGTCATAAAACACAGTCATTAACTAAAACAGAAACAGCTGTGTAGGAGGCCTAAAACAGCCAAACTCTGCTACTAAGATGAGGTTGTGGAAGACAGTTTCATGACACAGATCATACACCATGGCAAGACTGAGCATCGCAACAAGGCACAAGGTACTTATTCTGCATCAGCAAGGTCTCTCCCAGGCAAAGATTGCAAAGCATGCTGCGGTTTCAAGAACTGTGCTGTTCAAGCTCTTTTGGAGAAGCACAAAACGGGCAACATTGAGGACCATAAATGCAATGGTCGGCCAAGGAAACTTAATGAATAAGTGATAAAATGTGAACTTCACATACATAGTGCAAACAAATAAATAGACAGCAATATAGAGCAAAAGAGGGGAATGTTTACATAGACAGACCCCAGAAAAATTAAGTGCCCAAAAAAGTTAAATTAAATAAAGTCCAAACAAGTGCATAATGTTGAATTAAAATGTGAATAAAGTCCCCAAAAATCTTTAGAATAATCCAATAAAAAGGATTCCTCCCACATGGATCATACGATGAAAGATTAGGTGTAGATGTACACTCACCAGATGTTGTAGATCCCCCTGCCTTATGACAGGAAGGACAATATAGAGCTTGTGGGGTCTCCCTGACCTCCTTGGATCTGTTTTTTTTTTCTTTTTTTTTGTTGCACATCAGTCATACCCGGTTAGGTTGGAAGTGGGGGATGCTCACAATATTTCCGCCCTTCGCATTTCCTCCTCGGTCTCGCATCATTTGTGCTATTTTCTCTTCCTCTATTCTCCCGTGTATTCCTTTTCTCTGTTTTTTTTTCTTTTTATTTTTTTTCTTTGTTAAGATATCTATATGATAAGGGATTATACAAGAATAGGCAAACAATAGAAAGAAGAAGAAAAAAAAAAAAAAGAAAGAAGAAGCGCATATCTTTCCTATACAGCGCCCCTCTGCCCTAAATCTTCCCTTTGTCCCCATCTCCTACATCCCTTCCTCCCTTGATTATACCTTTCCCTTCTGATATGCCCCCCCCCCCCCCCCTCCCTTTTTCCGAGTTTGTTATACTTAGCGGTTCTGTCCCTCCCTTTCCAACCCTCTTTCTTTTTTTTCTTTTTTATTTTTTTTTTTTCCTTTTTTCCTTTTTTCCCTACCTACTATTTCCTTGGTCTCCTCTATCTATTTCTATAGAAATCTGAACGAATTTTTCTGTGGTTTTAAATAATCTCCATTTGTCCCAAACCAGTCTACTGCTGTCACCCTCTTTATCACCCAAGTCTGCCCTCATTAGATTTTCCATCTCTGAAACGTGGTTGACCCGTTGTATCCATTCATTTAACGTTGGATCTGTTAAGCAAATTCCTTCAATCTCCTCCTCGTCAGAGTTGGACATATCTTCAAACAGGATGTCACCAGCAATATGAGTAGGAAAAAAGATAGGACGGACTCCTCATAGTGTGAAACCGTAGAAGTAGTTTTATTAAAGCCTCAAATGGCTACAGCAAGTAACAGATTAAAATCAATCTATTGACCTCCTATGCAAGCAACCGCACTAACCAGTGGAGGCTGTGGAAAACCATAAGACCCACATCAGCGTCAGCATGCATTCCACCAGGACGTGACGTAGCGCAACATGCATTCCAGCCTTATGTGTTTCGTCATCAATCGGGCCTAATGTTTTTTTTTGTTTGGGGTCTGTCTATTTAAACCATTGGTCTCAAAGTACCGGCCCGCGGGCCATTTACGTCCCGCGGACCAGTAATAAATGGCCCGCAGGCAGGGCGCCCCCCCCGCGATTACCGCGACTCGCGGTAAATCTCCGCTCAACAACTCCGAGCCGTGGAACCCCCCCGCTCAACAACTTTGATCTGCGAACCCCCCCGCTCAACAACTCCGATCCGCGGAACCTCCCCCGCTCAACAACTCAGATCCGCGGACCCCCCCCCCGCTCATCAACTATGATCTGCGGACCGCCCTCGGCTCAACAACTTTGTTGGGAGGTATGCCTGATGTGCTCTGATTGTGCCCTGATGTACCCCATGTACCCTGATATGCCATGTGCCCCAGGTACCCTGATGTGCTCTGATGTACCCTGATGTGCCCCATGTACCCTGATGTGCCTCATGTACCCTGATGTGACCCTGATGTGCTGGGCTCTGTACATCAGGGTACCCTGTGCTCTGTACCCTGATGTGCCATGTGCCCTTGTACTGATGTGCTGTGCCTGATGTGCTCTCATGTGCCCTGATATGCCCCATGTGCCCTGATGTGTGCCATGTACACTGATTTGCTAGGCTTTGTACCCTGATGTGCTGTTTCAAGTGCCCTGTACCCTGATGTGCCATGTCCTGTACCCTGATGTGCCATGTGCCTTGTACTGATATGTCCTGTCCTGATGTGCCGTGCTCTGTACCCTGATGTGGTCTGTACCCCTATGTGCTGTGCCCTGTACCCTGTTGTGCTCTGATGTGCTGTGCCCTGTAACCTGATGTGCTGTGCCCTGTACCCTGATGTGCTGTGCCGTGTACCCTGATGTGCGCTGTGCCCTGTGCCCTCATGTGTGCTGTGCCCTCATGTGCTCTGTAGCCCTCGTGTGCGCTGTGCCCTGTGCCCTGATGTGTTGTGCCATGTGCCCTTATTTGCTGGGCTCTGTGCCTTCATGTGCTGTACCCTGATGTGCTGTGCCCTGTACCCTGATGTGCTGTGCTGTGCTGTGCCCTGATGTGCTGTGCCCTAATTTGCTGGGCTGTGAGCCTTGATGTGCTGTGCCATGATGGTGAGTGGTCAGTGTGTAGTGTAGTGGTCTGTCGGCAGTGTAGTGGTCTGTCGGCAGTGTGCAGTGCAGTGGTCCGTGTGCAGTGCAGTGGTCCGTGTGCTGTGGTCCGTGTGCAGTAGTCCGTGTGCAGTGCAGTGGTCAGGGTTAATAATGCATTTGCTGACACCAATACTAGGGTTTAATAATGTGTCCGCTGACACCAGTGCTGGGGGTTAATAATGTGTCCGCTGACACCAGTGGTAGGGGTTAACAATGTGTCCGCTGACACCAGTGCTGGGGGTTAATAATGTGTCTGCTGACACCAGTGCTGGGGGTTAATAATGTGTCCACTGACACCAGTGCTGGGGGTTAATAATGCGTCCGCTGACACAGAGCTGGGGGTTAATAATACGTTCGCTGACACCAGTACTGTTTTTGAAGTTTGAAAGTTTGCATGCGGCCCCCCATGGGATATGAAAACTTGTCTTGCGGCCCTCAGGTAATTTGAGTTTGAGACCCCTGATTTAAACAGTCCCCTTGTTTGCTCTATATTACTATTTGTTATTTATTTGTTTGCACTAAGTACATACAGTTCACATTGTATCACTTATTCATGTGGTATTGGTAAGCGCTGTTTGCACAATAGGTTTGTGCACGTCTAGCAATCCACTTATTATTTTTGGAACAGCAGCTGTCATCTACTTTAATTGAAATACTTTGGCGTGGGTGTATTGATTCACAAAGTAAACTTAATGCAGCAGATGAAAGACACATCATGCTTACTTCCCGTTAACATCGGAAGATGTCCAGCAATGCACCAGCACAGAAATGTCAGAAACCAGGGGGGCCAAGGTAAACCCATTTATTTTCTGGAGAAGTCTGGCCAGAAGTGGTCTTTGTGGAACAATTACAGTCGAAAAGCCATACCTTTGAAGTGGAAACAAGGCTAAGTGACTCACCTATGCATGAAAACATAGGAACTAGGGTGCAGAAAAATGGCAGCAGGTGTTCTGGCCTGATAAGTCAAAATTTGAAATACAGTCCTGATCAAAAGTTTAAGACCACTTGAAAAATGGCAAAGTAGAGCTTCAACATGCAACACGAAGAAATGAGAGTGAGACAAAACATTTTTTGAGCATTCAATTAATTGAAAATAATAATTAAACTGAAACAGGCTGTTTTTCAGCTGATCAAATGTTTAGGACCACATGCCTTTAAAAGGCCAAATCTGTGCAAAGATGGGGATTCATTGTCATTCTCTGTCAGGTAGTCACACGATGTGATGACAAAGACAAAAAAACTCTCCCTTTTTGAACGTGGTCGGGTTGCTGAACTGCATAAGCAGGGTCTCTCATCAAGACACTGGATGATCCTCGCCCCAAATTAAGGCCCTTACTGGTGCTGACTGCGGCCCCATAACCATCAGACGGTATCTGAGACTGAAGGGCTTCAAAACCAGAAAAAAGTCTTCAAAAACCTTGTCTCTTTGAACGCCACAGAACTACTCGTTTGGACTTTGCAAGAGAGCACCAAACATGGGACATTCAAAGGTGGAAGAAAGTTTTATTCTCTGATGAGAAAAAATGTAACCTTGATGGTCCTGATGGTTTCCAACGTTACTGGCATGACAAACAGATCCCACCTGAGATGTTTTCTACGCACCACAGTGGAGGGGGCACACCATAATGGTCTGGGGTGCTTTTTCCTTCAGTAGAACAATGGAGATTCAGGAAGTGCACAGGCGTCAAACGGCCGCTGGCTATGTCCATATGTTGCATAGAGCATTCCTCTTGACTGAGGGCCCTTGTCTGTGTGGTAACGACTGGGTTTTTCAACAGGACAACACTACAGTACACAATGCCCGCAGGACAAGGGACTTCTTCCAGGAGAATAACATCACTCTTTTGGCCCATCCTGCGTGTTCCCCCTGATCTAAATCCAATTGAGAACCTTTAGGGATGGATGGCAAGGGAAGTTTACATAAATGCACTACAGTTCCAGACAGTAGATGGCCTTCATGCGGCTGTCTTCACAACTTGGAGAAATGTTCCCACTCATCTCATGGAAACGCTTCCATCAAGCATGCCGAAACACATTTTTGAAGTGATCAACAATAACGGCGGAGCTACTCATTACTGAGTTCATGTTTGGAAGTTGGATTTCTGTTTTTTTTGGGGGGGGGGGGGTTTAGTTTTTTTTTGGAGGTGTGGTCCTATACTTTTGATCAGCTGAACAGCCTGTTTCAGTTTATTCATTGTTTTCATTAAATTGAATGCTCAAAAAGATTTTTGTCTTACTCTCATTTCTTCTTGTTGCATGTTGAAACTCTACTTAGAACCTTGTTACGATCCAACAATGTAAAATATGATTTTTTTCCATTTTTCAAGTGGGCTTAGGCGGCGTACACACGTACGAGAACCTCGACAGGCGGAATCCGCCCGTCGAGGCTCTCGGCCGGCCGTCGAAATCGGCGACCCGCCCGTCGGGAATGGCAACCAGCCATTCATCCAGGCGGGCCGTCGAGCAAATAGAGAGCCTGCTCTCTATTCGCTCGACGGGATTCCCGACGGGCGGGGCGAGCCAGGAGCGTTCACACGGCCAAGGTTCTCGCTGGAATGCAGCTCCCAGCGAGGTTCTCGCTGGTTTCTAGCGAGAACCTCGGTCGTGTGTACGCCGCCTCAAACTTTTGATCAGGACTGTATTTGGCTGTAGCAGAAGGTTCACCAAAGGGCTGGAGAGCAGTACAATGATGAGTGTCTGCAAGCAACAGTGAAGCATGGTAGAGACTCCTTGCACGTTTGGGGCTGCATTTCTGCAAATGGAGTTGGAGATTTGGTCAGGATCAATGGTGTCATCAAAAATTTTTTTTTTTTTTTTTTAAATGCTTTTCTTTTTTAAATGCTTTCCAAATGCCTAACAACTGCAATTCAGCATGGCTTGGCAGCGGATATAGCCAGTCGCATTCCGTGTGGGCTCCGCCGAAGATCCTTTCATTTATCCTGCTGTGAGCTCCTGCTGACCCGACGTTGTGCATACCTGCAGCCCGGTGCTCTCCCTCTTCTCCCCTGGCTGGTGCGGTAATAGTTAGCGGCAGTGAAGATGTCTAAACGCGGAGCTGCGGCCCGCTCTGCCCTGGACCATGCGGCGCAAGATGGCGGCGCGGCTGCACAGGCTGCCAAAGCTAAGTACAGAGAGGCGGCACAGAAGCTGTTCTCTCTGAATGGCACGAGAGACATGCCGGAGCCAGTCCAGGCTGGATCGGAGGATCACAGTGGTTCCCAGTCTGATGCAGACGATAGAGTGCCTCTGGAGGATCTGACGGCCCCTGTGCTACCATGGGACACAGTGAGTACCAATCCAATCTTTTCTATGCCCCAAGTTGCTGTGTCCTTGAACCTGGCTGGGCCTGAACCTACATTGAGAGACATTCTCTCTGCGGGTTACGTCCTGTAACATGTCGGTGACAGCCCTAACAATGGAGATTAAAGGGATGAAGGTAGAGATGTCCTTCATGCACCAGGACATGCAGAAGCTGCGGGACCGCACTACTGATGTTGAAGGACGCATTAGTGTTCTGGAGGATGACTGGGCCCCCATGCAGAGGGAATTGCATGCTCAGCAGCTTATGGTGGCTAAACATGCCGCGAAGCTCAACGATTTAAAAAACAGGCTTCGCCGCAATAACGTGAGGGCTATCGGTATACCTGAAAAAATGGAAGTCAAGAATTCGGTCAATTTTATTGAACACTGGTTGCTTGAGAAGTTTGCTGTGGAACGTGCGCATAGAGTTCCTGCCAGACCGTTACCCCCGGGTAACCCCCCTCGAGCCTTCTTGTTCAAGATGCTTAACTACAAAGACCGAGATGTTATCCTATCTAAAGCTTGTACTATGGGGGCTGCTCTAGTGATGGATAATTCAAAAATATCCTTATTCCCAGATTTTTCAGCGGAGGTGCAAAAGCAGCGTGCCCAATTCACCGATGTTAAGAGGAGGCTTCGCTCTCTGGAAATACAATATGCTATGCTTTATCCTGCCCATCTGCATGTGGTTGCCAGAGATGAGGTTCACTTCTTTGACAAACCCTCACTTGCTATGCAATGGCTGGATAGGGAGGAATGCTCCCTTCGTGATGATGTGTCCAGGAGGCGAAGAGACACTTGGACCCCCTTTGCCCCCCTGAGCGGGGATTGCTTCAGGCTGGAGATGTTTCCCTTGGCTAATTTTTTTGCTCCTGTTGAGGCAGAAGACTGTTCTCACGGAACGAGTTGGCACAGTTTCTGGTGTTGAATGCAGCACAAGGTTTGTTGCCTATTGGCTTTTCAAAGCCGGCTACTGAACTCTACCCCCCCGGTTGAGAGTCATGCGTGGACGTGACAATTTTTTCTTTAGTTTTGTTCTTTTTTTCTTTTTTACAGGTCTGTTTTTTTGTTTTAAATGGGGCCCAGTTGGTCTCAATTCCCTGAGTCTAACAACTGAAATTCAAGTGTATGCAAATCTCAACAATTTATTTTTTAATTGCTTCCTTATAGTGCAGTAAATACACCATTGAACGTTTTTTGTTTTATGACTTGAAGAGGTCAAAAAAAATACTCATGGATCTTGCCTGAAATCTAGTTAGCTGATAACTTTCTGTGCTCTTTGGTTTTGCTGCATTATCAGTTAGCATTGTTCCCATGATCTGTGTAAATGACAGAACATCTTTTTCCCATGTTATATTCATGAGGAGAGGAGGATGTTATGCAGTCTTGTTCTAGGGTGATAACACTCCTCTATAGATACAGTATGGTAAACGATCACTTTCACATAAGAACAGGAAGTGTGGTACTTGCAGGATCACTAGGTGAAAATAGCATTAGGTCTTCTGGCTGGTTAGCTTTCCCATACGGATGATGATAATGACCTGTTTCTCAGTTTTAAAAGAAAAAATACTTTTGCAGGGTGAGATGCAGGGTTAGTCACTATGTACAATCTGTAGAGTATTGTCACTGCTGAAAAGAAGGAAGCACTCTGCATTGCCTGTAAGTGTTATTTTTTGTTATCGGATACCCAAGTAAACTGCATACTCCTACACAGGAGCGGTGCGTCCATAGAGGGCGCTGGAGCGCCGCCCCCTATGGCTCTCGCACAGCCACTAAAATATATAGATTCATGCATTGTATGAATCTATATATTTTCGCCGCTGCCGCCTACTATTCAGCTGGCCGGATGTTAAGCGCCAGCCAGCTGAATAATCGCAGCTGGCTGGCTGTGTGGAAGTACCTAATAGAGCCAGCGGCTCTGATAGGCTTTCCGAGTACAGCCTTGAGGCTGTAGTCGGCTTCCTGAAGCTTATCCTCGGGACGTACCGGCAGTGCGTTCCTTGGATAAGACTGACAGGCGTCTCAGCCAATCAGGTAATCTGATTCTGGTAATCAGGTTACCGATTGGCTGAAGCGTCATCGAGGGCGGGACGAGGGACATCGAGGGACGGTAGAAGCACGGCTGACCCCAGAAAGGTAAGTGCCAGGGGGGGGGGGGCATTTTACTGGGCACAGTGGCTAGAATTGCGGGGCACAGTGGCGACAATTGCGGGGCACAGTGGCGACAATTGCGGGGCACAGTGGCGACAATTGCGGGGCACAGTGGCGACAATTGCGGGGCACAGTGGCGACAATTGCGGGGCACAGTGGCGACAATTGCGGGGCACAGTGGTGAACATTGATGGCACAGTGGCGACAATTGATGGCACAGTGGCGACAATTGATGGCACAGTGGCGACAATTGATGGCACAGTGGCGACAATTGATGGCACAGTGGCGACAATTGATGGCACAGTGGCGACAATTGATAGCAAAGTGGTGACAATTGATGGCATGGCATAGTGGTGACAATTGATGGCCCAGTGGCTGCATTTGATGCGCACAGTGAGGCTGCAATTGTTTTTTTTTTCGTTTGCGCCCCCCAAAAAAATGTAAGCACCAGCCGCCACTGCTCCTACACCATGTTTGTAGGTTTGGGTTTTCTTTTAACCAACTCCATAAGGAATTTCTGCACAGCGAGTGCCACTCACAAAGCGTTTCAATCCCTTAGACAACATACATTTTACTTATTTTGCACTCTTCTTATCTGAACAAACAATTACACATAACCTCAAGTTACTCAATGCCTGACCTAAGGTCAGCACATTCACACATACAACAAACACATTCTCCCTTAAAGGGGTTGTTAACCCTCATGGTGTTTCACCTTAAAGCGGAGCTCCACCCATATAAACAACATTTTGCCATGTTGTTTAAAAAAATAAAAATAAAAAAACCTGAAAAAAAAAAAAAAAAAATACTCACCCGAGATAGCTGTTGCTATGCGGAAGTCCGTAATCTGCCTCTTCCACTCCGCGGTTTGATTTCTTCTTCTCCTTCTCCTTGTGAATGGGCGCGCTGCTTTCTGGGAACTGTGTGTGTTCTCAGAGAGCAGCGCGCCCATTCACAAGCCAGCGTGAGACTCGCGCAGGCACAGTAGGAAACGGGCAGTGAAGCCGTACGGCTTCACTGCCTGTTTCCCATAGTGTGAATGGCGGCGCGGGACTCGGAGCGATCGCGGGACCGGCATCGGGGGGGCCATCAGCGCGGGTGCCTAGGACAGGTAAGTGTCCTTATTTAAAGTCAGCAGCTACACTGTTAGTAGCTGCTGACTTTAAAAAAAAAATTTTTCGCGGCTGGAGCTCCGCTTTAATGTATTCTATGCATTAAGGTGAAAAATCTTCCGTAGTGCTGCACCCCACCAGCCCCCCCGTTTTACTTACCTGAACGCTGTCATCCTCCATCCGGGAACAAGCACACCATCTCTAGCTGGTGTCTAGGTCCTGATTGTATAGTGTAGCGCTTACCCCGGAATGAGCCGCTGGATTGATTTGGGATCAGCAGATTAAGTTACCCCAGCTTGGTCTAGGGATGCACCAGAAGGATCTAGCACTAAATGGAGGTCCACACAGTCAGTAAAGATTTTCTCAATGCTTTAATTCTAGGCCAACATTAGCCAACATCAACTTTGGTGAAGGAAGAATAGGTTGATGAAAGAAGAGAAAGATGTCAGGCCTGGATATATGCAAGGCAGATCAGCCCTTAGTAGCACAAACTTTCACACGTCGCCACTCCTATGAGACTGAGTGGGTAGGGTGCCCCCGGACAGGTGTCTCTCACACATACCTGGCAGCCGAGGCGCCACCTTGAATCTTGGCTGGGAGGAACGGGTCTCTCTCACAGGCCCGGCTCTAGGCCTCTGCCACAGGCCAGTTAATTTGGATAGACTAAAATGTGCGAACAGAGCGAATCCTCCCAGTAGTTTCTCCGCATAGGTCACCGGGTGGCAGTAGAGCGTACCTGCCAGCATCCCGGTCACCGAATCCCGTCTGGGATTCTCTTAAGCTTTGGGGACCCAGTAAATCCGTCCAATCCCGAGAAGGGGAGTGTCTATACATGGCGCGGCGGGCATTACAAGTATTCAAACGAAAGCTTGTATTGCGCGCTGTAATGCAGGGGGATTAACGTGGCGGTATGCAGTGGCGGCTTTGCGGTATGCGGCGGCGCGGGGGGGGGGGCAGGGGGGAGTATTCTATTTAGGTATCGGGGGTATTTGCGGGAGTACAAGTACTCCCGCAAATACTCGGTATCGGTCCCGATACCGATACTGGTATCGGTATAACCCTGGTACAGGGGACTGTGTGACTGGGGAAACACAGATCCATCTTCGGAGCATGTTTAGGAGATATTTCCACCACCTATAGGTATGGTAAGCCTTTTAGAAGTCACACAAAATATTTTACAACCACTTTAAGGGGGCGTGGCAGGGTGTGTGTCCTATGCCTACATACTTTTGCTAATAAGTGTCCCTTGTTCCCATCTCAAAAAGTTGGGAGGTATGCCCACTGGTCGGGTTATTCACAAGAGTGCCTTCCATTTACAGTCCCCCAAAAGATGCTGCTCATCTGCTGCACATCACAGAAACCATAGTAAGTGCATTACCATTAACATTGTCCTCATTTATGGACTGTGGATTTTTTTTAATTTTGATCCATTTGTTTTGATTTAATGAAGTGCATTTTTGGACATTTCTGTCACATTAATATATTACCATTACTACAGTGTACTCATGGCTCAGGCATGCAGATAAGCACTTATGTGGCATTAATCAAGTCAAGCAGTTCACTTTATAAGGACATTGTCACCAACACTCATTATTTCCCTACTGCACTGGATTTTATGTGTTGTTTGTCTCCCATATTTAGATCAAATAGGAGTTCCATCCTAGGTGAAAAAAATTTAAGTCAGCAGCTACAAATACTGAGGGGAGGAAGTGTATAAGCATAAGTTCCACTTTGGATGAAACCCTGCTTTAAAGGGTTTGTAAAGGAAAAAAATGTTTTCCCTAAATAGCTTCCTTTACCTGCAGTGCAGTGCAGTCCTCCTTCACTTACCTCATCCTTCCATCTTGCTTTTAAATGTCCTTATTTCTTCTGAGAAATCCTCACTTCCTGTTCTTCTGTCTGTAACTCAATACCGTAATGCAAGGCTTTTTTCCTGGTGTGGAGAAAGCCTCTTTAGTGGGCGTCCTGCTCGCCCCCTCCCCCCTCAACACACAGCTCTTTTCTCTATCTGCAAAGTAGAGAGTGTCCTGACTTGCCTGCTCGCCCCCTCCCCCCTCAAGAGGCTTTCCCCACACCAGGGAGAAAGCCTCTCATTACAGTGGTGAGTTACAGACAAGAACAGGAAGTGAGGATTTCTCCGAAGAAATAAGCACATTTAAAAGCAAAATGGAAGGGATGAGGTAAGTGAAGGAGGACTGCACTATGGTAAAGGAAGCTATTTAGGGAAAATAATGTTTTCCTTTACAACCCCTTTAAGGTTATGGATGCAGAGAGGCTTTTCAAGGACACCAGATGCTGTGTTAGTTTGGTCCGTCATGTCTGAGTGAATGGAAGGCTTGGTTCACTTTTTAATGCTTTTTGCAGAAACGCATTACAGTTAATTTAACATGGGCCCGGATTCACAAAGCACTTATGCCGACGTATCTCCAGATATGCCGCGTAAGTACAAATATGCGCCATCGTACCTGTGCGCCGAACCCACAAACTTAGATACGCCTAAAAACAGACTTCATCCCACCGACGTAACTTGCCTACACCGGCGTAGAGTGGGCGCATATTTACGCTGGACGCATGTGGCTTTCCCATTGATTTTCTTTTCAAATATGCAAATGAGGGAGATACGCCGATACAAGAATGTACTTGCGCCCAGCGCATGATTTAAGCAGTTTGTGTAAGTTTTACGTTCGGTGTAAAGTTATTCCGCATAGATGAGGCGCAACCCATGCAAAGGTATGGACCAGGGAACACAAGCCTACGTATTTTACGTTGGACGTCTGTGAATATGGGCCAACGTGGGTCTTGCTTCACGTAATTTACGTTCACGGCGTACACAGTGATCCGGCGTATCTTAGGCAGTTGTTCCGATTGTACGCAAGCGCATGGGGATACGTCCATGTCCCGACACATGTGCAGTTCATTTTAAGTACTTGTCTGGCGCCCGGCCCATCATTTGCATGGGGTCACGCTTCATTAACATGGATCACGCCCACTTCCAGCCCACTTCCACCTACACCGGCTTACGCCTATGAAATATACGCTACGCCGGCGCAGAGTTGGGAGCATTTGCTTTGTGAATTCCATGCTTGCCTCTCCGAGCTGCGCCGGCGTAGCGTAAAAGAGATACGCTACGGCGGCATAAATATGCGCCGATGTATGTGAATCCGGGCCATGGTTTCTTATAGGACACATTTACATCTATGCTTTTTTTAGCCTCTGCATTTTGGGTATGGGTCAGACTTTTTAAAAAGCAAAATGGTGCATTATTGGTTCAATAGACTTCAATGGAGAAGCTGCAGAAAGGCATGTAGTGCTTTTTTGCTGCAATTTTACCGTGATTTGCGTTTTCCTTTTTTTAACCACCCAACAGCCCTCTTACAGAGCTTATACAGTTTGATCCCATATCTCACCTGCTTGCCGGGGGGAAATTGTTTATTTGCA
Source organism: Rana kukunoris (assembly GCA_029574335.1). Taxonomy (NCBI): domain Eukaryota; kingdom Metazoa; phylum Chordata; class Amphibia; order Anura; family Ranidae; genus Rana; species Rana kukunoris. Next base: position 415,715,459 of record CM056049.1, read on the forward strand.
AGCCTGTCAGTTAAATGTACAAGGGACTCATCAATGAAGATATTTTGTTGGGCCATTTACACATTTGCAAATTGGCCGAAATTATGGTCACTCCAAGGAAGACAGAGGGTATTGTCATTGAAATTAATAAAATGCATGACAATTGCAACAGAGTACATGTATGGGTGACCGATGATTATTTTTTTGGGGGGGGGTTTGGCAGCGGCAATACAGTGCATTTAACCCTTTCTTCTGCCGTTAGCGGGGGTTAAAAGCGCCCCCACGTTAAAATGTAAAAACATCCCACTGTGCCCCCTGCATCTTTCAATATCTTTGTCACTACTGTGTACCCCCTCTCCACAACTGCACCTCTGGACCCCTTTACATTACACAGCACCCCACAGCTCTGGACCCCTTTACATTACACAGCACCCTGCATCACTGGACCCCTTTACATTACACAGTACCCCACAGCTCTGGACCCCTTTACATTACACAGCACCCTGCACCTCTGGACCCCTTTACATTACAAAGCACCCTGCACCTCTGGACCCCTTTACATTATAAAGCACCCTGCATCACTGGACCCCTTTACATTACAAAGCACCCTGCACTGTGCAGGACATTAATACATGAGTTCAGGGGCGGACTGACCATTGAGGACCATGCCACTAGGGGGCCCCAACAGAGTTGCCAGGCTCAATAAAACCAGGGCCAGTATGTAAAAATCTGGGTTTTTTTACATCTGTCCCTGATATGTCCAAAACCTACATGCTTATGTGAAATGTTGTGAAAATCCAGAGATTTTAGCTGCCCCGCCTCTGTACTGCCACCTGGCTTGGTGGCCATCTGTAAGCCCGGGGGCCCCATAATCTTCTATTGCCTGGGGGCCCCATGAGTTGTCAGTCCGCCCCTGCATGAATTACCATGACCAGTGCAGGACATTTACCCCCCTCTCCCTGCCGCCATGCTGCATATTAAAAAAATCAATCATTACATTTAATAATTTTAAAACTGCATCATTCTGTATGGCATGCCATCGCCCATCAGCTTAATTTAGTTGGTGCTTACTTGGTTCCACTTCCTCCTCGGTGGCACTGGCTCCTCTAGCAGGCAGCTCTCTACGCTCCTCCCATCACAGTCCCAGCCATAAATAATAATCCCCTCCCGCCGTGAGTGACGTCACGCCGACAGGACGGGCGCCGGGCGGGGTTGTAAACACTAAGGGGAACATAGCAGTGCGGAAGCGCGATGATCATATTGGCTGGCGCCGGAAAACAGGGGAGGGCCGCAGGAGCAGAGTTAATGCAATAACAGACTGACAGACATGATGACAGTGTGACAATCGGCGGCGCCGGCGGCCCTTGCCCACCGATGTGCGGGAGGCGGCCGCGGCTGGATGATGTAATTTGTCAACACTCGTTTACGATTGCAGGGGGAGCAAACGCCCCCCTTTGCCCTATGGAGCGGACGCCCCTGAGTACACGGGCATATGATGAATCAGGTCTGTGGACCAATATGATTGCAATTTATTCTTTTTTATCAGTGGTGGCTGGTGGTAATTTTTTTTTGGTGTGCAACAAACAGTGCACCCACAGCCAACACTCCCCCTTGTTCGATCGATCGGGCTCGTAGCACTTACCTCATCTATGGCAGGCATCACGGGCCGCGAGCATTGCGAGTGGCGAGCATCATGAGGGGCTTCCCCTTCTCTCCTGGGCATTACGGGCTGTGGGCATCAGGGGCAGCTTCCTCTTCCCCTGATCAGCAGGTTCCGCCTCCTCCCTCATCCTCAGCGGGCAATCGGAATGCCTCTCCTTTTGGCCAATCGGGTAATGGGTCTCAGGTGATTCGGTGTTAAAATAGCATATATGCATTCTCTTTTGTCACACAACTGGTTGGGCTTGGTTAGCAGTGCTTAGCGTTCCACTCTATTTTGAATCCTATTGGAGCCTCTGGCTCTATTCACGTGCTTCAAAACACACCCCCGCCATTGGAAATCATGCATCCGGTGTCCTGCAAGGGCCCAGACACATGGATGGTGGGTGGTGACTGTGCGCCCTTAGTAGATGGGATGCCCCTTGTTTTTTGTAATGCCTAGGTTATGAGGTTAAGCCCAAAAAAGTTTTAAATTTGGAAACTGTGATAGGTTTCCACTCAAATTACCTTGCAAGGAATGAATTTGGGTTGGCAGCTATGTACTGTTGGGCATAAACATTAGTTTGATCCAGTTGCATTACACTATTAGCACTAGCTAGCTTGTACTGCACTACTGGCACTCGCCACTGCACCATTAAATGCTCCAGTGCTGATGTCTAAACTGCCAGGATGTACTACGCCGCTGGTGCTTGCCAGATCACCAGTAGTGCAGCGCTAGTACCTGTGCCCTGCTGCATTTGAGCATAACTATGAGTTTCTAGAACCACTGGCTCCGACTGCATTCTGGGAATGTGAGTCCGTCCCTGGCCGGCAGTGGGAGCCAGAGGGATTTCTGGCGGATGGATTCTTCCTGGGCAGCCAATGGGAGAGGGTCTTCTCTCGCTGGGCATGCTGGGAGGGGATATATCTGAGAGTCAGGTCATGTGTCGAGGTTCTTTTGCGTCGCCTGCAGGGGGGGTCCCGGAGTCGGGGTGCGGCACCCACCTTTAGGGTGTGCGCGCCAATGGGCCCCACCAGCATGGTCTGCCTGGCCAAGTGTCCGGGACCTACAGAGTCTCAGTCGGAGACGAGTCTGGAGGGACCCCAGTGAGTGGCTGGGTTTCCGATGGTGTCGAGAGAATCAGGCACCTGGGCCATACACAGGTGCGTGCCGATGTCGCTCGGTATGGGACACTGAGAAAACATTGGCTTTGCTTTATTCAGACAACTGCAAATTATTCAAGTTACACCGGCCTGTGGCAGAGGCCTGAAGCCAGGTCAACGAAGGAGACCTGTTTTCCTCCCTGTCTGTGTCTGAATGGCGACGCAAGCAAATCTGTACGCTTGGCAGCTGAGTATTGCTGTGCTCTAATCCAGGCCCGACATATTGAGTTTCTTTCTTCATCAACCTGTCTCACTTTCATTGAGTTGATGTACGGCTATGTTGGCCTGGAATTAAAAATACAGAGAAAACCCTTTATTTGCCTGTCTGGACATTCCATTTGTTACTGAATACTTCTGGTGCATCCCTAGAAAGAAGAAGCGCAACTTAATCTGCCGATACCATCATCAAACCAGCGGCTCCTTCGGGGGTGAGCGTTACATAATTTTTCGATAATTCTTCTAAATGTAATGCGCTACTGTGGAAAATGAATAAGGGTTTCACACTTTTTTTGATTAAACTTTTGCTGTAGCCAATGAGAATACAGATCAGCAACGGTCGTGTGCTTGCGTGCTCCAAACCCGTAAGATTGGCGGCGACATACATATGTTGTCCGGCCTGCCTCTGCTGCCCGTCCGCAGGAAAACTACTGTAAGCAGGTGGCAAGTGGTTAAACTCCGGTTTTGTTTTTCTCAATAACACAGTGGTGTAGTCGATCACCTAGCAGCAAAAAGGGTCACTGGTCTGAATCCCGACCATGACACCACCTGCCTGGAGTTTGCATGTTCTCCCTGTGCCTGCGTGAGTTTCCTCCAGGTACTCCGGTTTCCTCCCACACTCTAAAGACATGCTTGTAGGTTAATCGGATCCTATCTAAATTGGCCCTAGTATGTATGAATGTGTGGTAAGACTGTGTCTACTTCAGTGACTTTCAGAAACCAGGGGGATCCCACAAGTATGCATAGTTAAGCCGGCCATACACGGTTTGAATTTCAAAAGAATTTTCTTGCGAAAATCATATCAAAGAATCTTCGTTCGTATTTCGCACCGTTAGTGGGCTGCAGCAACAGCCGATTTTTGTGTGGAAAAAATTTTTGAGAAATCCGACATGTTGGAAATTTTCGGGAAAAGCGGCCAATTTTCTGATCAATGATGGGAGAATCGTGCGAGAAATGTAATAGAAAAAAAATGTGCATGTGCAAGAAAAGAAAATCCCTGGAGAGAAACGAATATTTACGGAAAGAAAAGAATATTCCCAGAGAGAAACAAATGTTCCGGGCAACATGAAAGTTTTGGTCGGCCGAATTTCGAAAATCAATGGTGGCATCATCGGATCACAAAAAAATGAACTGATTTTGAAAAGAAAATTCGTTTGAAATTCGACCGTGTATGGCCTGCATTACATTGGTTCGTGCTGGACTAATTTAACTACATAAAAAAATGCTTCCTTTAATGGGCTAAGCCCTTGAGTGAAAGCTAGGTCAGTCTAATGTCTGTCCTGGACTCATGACAAGGACAGGCCTTTTAGACTAGGTCAGATTCGTGTTCAAGCTTCTCAAAGTGTACTTGTGACTGGCATTGCTTATGTGTTAAAGGGTCACTAAAGGATTTTTTTTTTTTTTTTGCTAAACTGCAGTCCTGGTTTAATGTCCTCATTGTTCATTTTCGTTCTGATGTTGCTGTAATTCTCCTCCGTTCTGGATACTTCCTGGTTGTCTGCTTCCCTGTGACCACAGTACTTGGAGCTTCTAGTTTCGTTTTCCAAACCATCACTGCTCTATGGCTCTGTATAGCTCAGATACAGGATAACATGCAAAAATGAAACTAGATGCAAAAACGAAACTAAAAAACTACAGGTACATTATATGATTAATTTAATCTATTTTTAATCATTTTTTAAAAGGAATCAGTTAACTATTATGTCTCTATACCCTGTAAACAGTCATTTCAACAACAAAAAAATGTTTCCTTTACAACTCCTTTAAGTTGGAAATTTCAAATAAACCTGTGACCTTGCCCTTTTCAACTTAATCTGTCTATGTGTTGTCTTTGGGCAGGTTACTTGGTAATCTAGTGGTGGCTTTAAGACAATACTCCTCATTATTTAAAACAATATAGACTTGTAGACAGAGGGCACTTATTGCAAAAGCGTACAGCCAAAGAGGAAGGCAAAGAGAAAAACACAAAGGGTCTTGTAGTATCACATAACATTTTGACTGAAAGGTGGTGATGGTTCCTGGGTAAAGGTAAATGAAGCAACTGTTTGAACAAAAGCTCAGGTTTTGTGATTGTCTTGTGTAATGAGGAAGGGCTTTCAATGGGAGGCCTGTAGAAGGGAAAAACTTCATGGATCTGTGAGGGATATATGAAGATCAAGTAAAAGATAGATCGCTGGCCTCATTCACATGGGTACTAAAGCCTGTACAGCGTGAATGAAGGATTTGTTTTTTTACACATCTGGGTATGTAGCCTATTTTAGTGAATGGAGATGCAGTGGCTGTACAGACGCTGTTGCACATCAGCGTTTGACAGGTGTGTAGCACATTCACCAAAAGTTATAGAAACAAAAGGTATCTAAATTTAAGTGGTTTTTTTATAAAACAAATAATGGGCAAGCCTTTTTTTTTAGTTTATGTGAATCATCAATGGTTATAAAATATCTTAACAACCTTTTCTATTTTATTCTTTATAAGGCTGAAATTGATAAACTCATTCTACAAAATAATGTATGCACATCCACCACTTAAAGTGTTACTAAAGTCTTGTTTTAAAAAATAAAAATAAAATAACAAACATGTCTACGCTTACCTGCCCTGTGCAATGGTTTTTACCATCCTCTTCTTCTGGGTTCCCCCGCCAGTGCTTCAGGCCCCTCCTTTTCAGTGGGTGCCCCCACAGAAAGCTGCTTAAGGGGGCCCATGGGGGCACCTGTGCATGCTCGCTCCTGAGTCCATTGACACAGACAGTGGGACTCGGCCCTACTCCCCAATCACTTGTCACAGCTTTTGATTGACAGCAGCAGGAGCCAATGGCTTCCGCGGCTATCAATCTGTCCAATGAGGAGGGAGAGAGCAGTGGGAGCCGCTGCTCTTATGCACGTTGCTGGATCAGATCAGGCTCAGGGTGTGAGGGTGAGCTGCAGCAAAAAAACGTTTTTTTCACCTTAATGCATTAAGACTTTAGAACCACTTTAATGACTCTGTAATCTATTTTCGTGAAATTATATCTTACAGTGTTTTTCTGCCTCCTTGTAACGTCCTCCAGGAGTTCTCTTAGCCCTTTCATTTGTTTGGAACAAGCAGTACAGGTAAGTTGTAGTCATGTACACTGCACACTACAAAATCACATAGTCCACAGCCCGGTGATGGCGAAACTTGGCACCCCAGATGTTTTGGAACTACATTTCGCATGATGCTCAACTACACTGCAGAGTGCATGAACATCATGGGAAATGTAGTTCCAAAACATCTGGGGTGCCAAGATTCGCCATTACCGCCTTAGTTCATCTTTTGAGTAAAGAATACATACTTACATACATAAGGGGTTGTATGAGTTCGTTTTTGTTTTTTTTAAATAACAAACATGTTATACTTCCCTACACTATACAGTTAGTTTTGCACAGAGTGGCCCCAATCCTCCTGTTCTGGGGTCCCTCGGCGGCTGTCTCGGCTGCTCCACGCAATAGCCAACCCCCCTCTGGGAAGCTTTATCAAGAGGAGTTAGCATGCGGCACGCTCCCTGTCATACATGCTGTGCCCATTGACACAGAGGGGGTTATTTATGAAAGACAATTCCACTTTGCACTACAAGTGCACTAAAGTGCACTTGGAGGTGCAGTCGCTGTAGATCTGAGTGGGGGGGGGGGGCATGCAAGAAAAATAAAAAACAGCATTTTAGCTTGCACATGATTGGATGATAAAATCAGCAGAGCTTCCCCTCATTTCATATCTACCCCTCAGGTCTACAGCGATCTACAATGACTGCACTTACAAGTGTACTTGTAGTGCAGAGTGGATTCGCCTTTAGTAAATCAACCTCAGAGTGTATGACTCCGTCCCGCCCCCCCGGCGGCAACGTCATTGGATGTGGTTGACAGCAGCGCAGCAATGGCTGTGCTGCTATTAATCTCCAATCCACGGCCAGACTCAATGGAGAAGGGAGAAGGGCTGGGGGGGCCGTCATTGCCAGGTGTTTTTTTCACCTTAATGCAAAGGATACATTGAGAAAAAACACAAACCTGCCTCTCCAACATACTAATGAAATGTTTGCATCAAACCTTTGTTTCTATTATATACCTTAATTGAAACCCAGTGGCACCATAATTAGGTCTCTGTGCCTATCTATGCAATGTAGACACATCGTGGCTGGTGGGAGGGGCCATCTGGGTGCTGTACAACATAAAAGTACCCTCCCTCAGTACGCCTCTCAAGAGCACTCACACAGCATAAATAAAGAGAGGATAGTGTAGCCAGGAGCCGGCTATATTACCTGCAGTAACAGAAGACACTCTGCAACATTGCTGCAGTGACATAATTTCCCTCTAGTGCCAGCTAAGACTCTGTGTCTTAGCTGTGTCTTAGCAGAGGAAGATAGACAGAGAGAGAGAGAGGGAGAGTGACAGTGTCAATTAATTTAATTTGAGTTAGATAGAGCAGACAGAGAGAGACAGTGTCATTTCATTTGAGTTAGATAGAGCAGACAGGCGAGTCAGTTAGCTGCAGTTACAGTGTATGCAGTATATATATGCATCCCAGGTGTTGTGTGTATATATATATATATATATATATATATATATATATATATATACATACATACACACACACACACACACACACACACACACACTGTATTCAGTTTAGCTAGATCCGTTCCTGTTATTCCCTTCCTAATATACTGACAGGCAGGCAGGCGATTGTGGTAGCTGCAGTATTTTTAGTTAGTGTACTGTGTCCTCTGCACAGTGTGCACCTAAAGCTACCTGAAGACAATTGCTGGTGTTCTCTTACTAATAATACTACAGGCAGCCAGTTGATTCTGCTAGCTACAGTATAATCAGTATATATATACATCCCAGCTTTATACAGCTACATCTCACTGCTGGCCATTAGTATTTCTGGAAGGCCAACAAAGAGAGGCAGAAGGTCACAAGCCAATAAAAGAGGGCAAGCCGGTGCATTGCCATGAATTGAGATTTGCCATAGAATGAGATGGTCCGCCTCCATCCCATTCTATTGGCTCACTCATGTCACGTGACATATTTAAACGTCAAGTATTGACGCAAACATCAGTCACAGCTAGGCTATCATAGGGAGAGGATCTCCTCTCCCTGTGATAGCCCGATAGCGCTGTCAGCAGCATGCCTCCCGCCAGCGCTAAGTACACCCCGCGCCCGCAGCTCTACTCCCCGCACCCCGCAGCTCTTCCCCCATCCTCTGCGCCCGCAGCTCTTCCCCGTCCTCCGCGCCCGCAGCTCTACTCCCCCGTTAAGAATCAGGGAACGGGGAGAGTCTACGCTATTAGCGTAGACCTAGCGTTGGCTACGTTAGTAGCGTAAACCTGCGCATGCGCAGTATTTACAACACCAGCCCACATAACCTGGAGCAGCTGCAGCTGCAGCCCGTTCCCTGATTCTTAACGGGGGAGTAGAACTGCGGGCGCGTAGGACGGGGAAGAGCTGCGGGCGCGGGGTGCGGGGAGTAGAGCTGCGGGCGCGGGGTGTACTTAGCGCTGGCGGGAGGCACGCTGCTGACAGCGCTATCGGGCTATCACAGGGAGAGGAGATCCTCTCCCTATGATAGCCTAGCTGTGACTGATGTTTGCGTCAATACTTGACGTTTAAATATGTCACGTGACATGAGTGAGCCAATAGAATGGGATGGAGGCGGACCATCTCATTCTATGGCAAATCTCAATTCATGGCAATGCACCGGCTCTGTGTCTAGAGACAACAGTGCTGGTCGTGGACACGGTGGATCCTCATCAGCACTTGGCCGTAGGACACGCTTGTACTTTTTTTTTTTTAAGCAGCTGGCCGTGTTGAGCCGCAACATGCCGAAGACTTGGTAGAGTGGATGACCAAGCCATCCTCATCCTCCTCATCCTCTCTCATCCAGGCTCTGGGTACTTTGTCTGACAAAGCAGCTGCCAATGCGACCTCTTCCCTCGGCTCAATGGCATCAGTCACTCCTTCCCTAGCCCCACATTGTCCTCCTGAGGAGTCCCCCGAACTGTTTGACCACATTGAGGTACTGAAAGAAAACAAAAACCGCGCTATTGCCCTCCCAACCTATGAGCTACAGGCTGCAGCTGGCGTGCGATACACAATGTGGCAAAAACAAAAGAAAAAAGCCGCGCCAAAAATGAATTAAGAGGTAGAAATTATAAATCATTAAAATCAGCAGATACTGAAATTGTGATAGGCAAAAAGTTCATAAATTCAATAATTGTTTGGTGAGATGTTCAAGTGTTGTGTAGATTGGTTCTTTGTAGAAAAAAACTCCTACGATCCACTCCACCAAGTGACGTAAACACAAAAGGTGCACCCTCCACCAGAAGAAAAAGAAGCTTACCAGAGGGCAAGCAATACGATCGGTTGACTATAGCCCAGCCACGGCCTTTGAATTCCTTAGGTATTCCAACTATGGCAGGTTAATTCAGGGACGTGGTTACTGCAAACTCCAATTAGTTCAATGAAAGTGGAAAAAAAGTGGCGCACATAGCGTAACTCCATAAACCAAATGATTTAATAAATAGTAGTAAAGATATACTCACAAACGAGCAATAAAAACAGCATATAATCAAAACAATGCCAGCCGGCATGTAGGAGCCTTCCTCCTCAGCGTGGTGACGTCACTGCGTAGCCTTCCAAATGCGTTTCGTCACTATAGGGCGTTTTAGTCACCGTATAAATAGACCCGCCGCCTATTGTGAAAAGCAGCGCACTGGATCCAAGAGCGCCATCTTGGATGTGGTAAAACTTGCTCATACTTAAACGGTGCGGCGTAACGCCGTAGGGCAAACAGGATTATATTAAGAAATAGCTTTTATAAAAAATATAATAACAGTCACCCGCATGAATATTAGTGCAAGCGGACGAAGGGCTCCCTTTTATCGTTTTAACTAGAAGAAAAGGGAAAAAAGGAAAAGGCACAAGAAAAAACACAAGAAAAAACACAAGAAAAAACACAAGAAAAAATAAGAACTGTCTGGCACAAGACATCCCTCTTAATTCATTCCTGTGGCAGGTAGATCCCTACCGCCATCTAGCTTCTTAGTTAGGGAACTACAGTAAAAAATTATTTTAATTCGTATGCATTCATATGCATAGAGTAAGGACAATGATACATAATGGATTAATTATCCAAAATTCCCTACGGTTAGTTTTATTAAAATGATCATCACTGAAAAATCATGAACTCACCAAATGGAGCTGTGATTTACCCGGGATCCCTAATGCTTGTGTATAAAAAAGTATTTTCCAGTGGCAAAATATATTACCCCTTGGTTATAAATTGATTCATTTAGTGAACCCCCACCCCAAAAGTGTATGGGTCTTGTACAAAAAATTAATAATATTAAATAAACAAAATTAATTACTTCTAAGTGAATAATAAAAGGGGACCTGTCACTATATTGTTAGTACTCATTAATGTGAATATTTTAACATCCTCCAACACAGGTGTGGGGAGAACTCAACCCTCCTATGTGGAGCCATTAAATAAAAAAAGTTTTTTGTAAAAAGGGGGGAGGTCCCTCAGCCGTGACCCTAGTGACAACAATGGATTAATTTGATTAAAATGTGAATGAATATGTGCAAACATAAAGAAAGTATAAATTGGAAAAAATTATTACATCTGCCTCCATGTGTGCTTTTCACAGTAGGCGCACTCTAGGCATTATTAATAAACGCGTTAACGTCTGTTTCAATGTTCAAGTCGAACGGTGTATAAGTTTTGAGGTGAAATATCTCCATCTGTGATATTTCCCGCACCAAATTTCCTCCTCTCCAATGTGCTTTGTATTTATTAATCCCTAAGAACAGGGTATTGGAGGGATCCCTATTATGCTTGAGTCTATAATGGTTTGAGACAGAATGGTCCTTGAACCCGGACAGGATGTTAGTGAAGTGTTCATTTACCCGTATCTGAAATGCCCTCTTGGTCCTGCCCACATATTGCATGCCGCATGGGCATTGTACCAAGTACACTACGCCAAAAGAGGCACATGTAATGCATGGTATGATTTTAAACTCCCTACTCGTTGCTGTAGAGGTGAAGGATCTCACACACCTCTGTCTGTTGGAGTTCAAGGCACAAACTCGTCATCGCCCACATCTATAGTAACTCTTAAGATGGTCAAAAAGGAGACCAGACCCTCTGAGAGGGGGGTCAATGACATTGGCCGATATTTTATTCCTTAAGGACTGCACTCCTTTAAAGATTACTCTGAGTTTTTGGGGCAAAATCTCCTTCAGCACAGGATCAGTCATGGCTGAATAAGATTAAATAAGTTGTGATGAAGGGTACCCCCTCAGGGAACTTATTTCCTTTCCTGGCTACTTTTTCCCGTAGAAGGCCATTTCTATCTAATGCGATAGCTTGATCAAGGGACCCCTGTAAGGATTCTTTACAGTACCCCTTCTCTAGAAACTGTTCCGTGAGTACCCTAGCCTGATTTTGAAATTCCTGAGGATTGGAGCAGTTCCACCTCAATCTAAGATATTGACTTTTAGGGACTCCTTTAAGCCACGGTTCGTGGTGGTAGCTGTCTACAGGGATGAAAGAGTTACGGTCCATGTCCTTAAAATATGTAGAGGTAACCACTTTTTTCTTGTCCCTAATTTCAATCACTAGGTCAAGATAGTGAACTTTAGTCTGGCTGGCATCATATTTCAATTGTATCCCCCATCATTGGTATTGAGACATCCAATGAAGTCGGTCAGGTCACTATGTTCACCAGCCCATAGGAGGAGGATGTCATCTATGTATCTTGCCCAGAGGACTACCTGAGGAGTGTCCCCTGGGTGGATGACATCCTCCTCCCACTTGGCCATGAACAAATTGGCCAAACTAGGGGCATATTTTGCCCCCATAGCCACCCCTGTGTTTTGTTTATAAAAATTGTTCTCAAACCAAAAGTAATTTGATGCCGCTGCAAACTTCAACAGAGACATAATGAAGTTTACCTGTTTGGAATGAAGACCAGAGTCCCTGTCAAGGAAGAGTTGGACGGCTTTAAATCCTAAGGCATGGGGTATAATTGTATATAACGATTAGTGTTGCTCACGAATATTCGCATTGCGAATATTCGCTACGAATATTGCATATTCGAGTATTCGCGAATAACTCGAATATTGCGACGATCACCAAATTTATTTTTAAAACAGATCACATCCTAGTGATCTCCATTGACGTCTAAAAGCATTGCTGGTATGATTAGAGAGAGACCCTGGGCCGAATAATCGCGCAATATTCCTTTTGCCGAATATTCGAGTTATTCTGATTGGCTCTGATGCGCCCTTCTTTTGCATCAGAGCCAATCAGAATAACTCGAATATTCGGCAAACGGAATATTGCGCGATTATCTTCTCCGCCCTTCTTTTGCATCAGAGCCAATCAGAATAACTAGAATATTCGGCAAAAGGAATATTGCGCGATATTCCTTTTGCCGAATATTCAAGTTATTCTGATTGGCTCTGATGCAAAAGAAGGGCGGAGAAGATAATCGCGCAATTGGAATATTGCGCGATTACCTTCTCCGCCCTTCTTTTGCCCCCTTATTCTCCTTTCTTTTAAGTAGAGTTAGTGTAGAGTTAGTGTTTAGTGCATATTAGTTTAGTAATACAGGAAATGATCTCCGTTTATGAGAATTTCGCAATCATTTTCGCATTAGCGAAATTTCGCAAAAAAATTTTGGGATAAAATATCACGAATATTCGATATTAGCGAATATTCGCGAATATTCCTCTATATATTCGCGCAATATCGCGAAATCGAATATGGCGTATTCCGCTCAACACTAATAACGATGTCACATCAATGGTAGCCATCCACAGGTTAGAGGTGACTGGGAGATCGGATAGTATATTCATGATGTGTTTAGAATCTCTGACATAAGAAGGGATTTTCTTAACCAGTGGTTGTAAGTAGAAGTCCCTGAATTAACCTGCCATAGTTGGAATACCTAAGGAATTCAAAGGCCGTGGCTGGGCTATAGTCAACCGATCGTATTGCTTGCCCTCTGGTAAGCTGCTTTTTCTTCTGGTGGAGGGTGCACCTTTTGTGTTTACGTCACTTGGTGGTGTGGATCGTAGGAGTTTTTTTCTACAAAGAACCAATCTACACAACACTTGGACATCTCACCAAACAATTATTGAATTTATGAAATTTTTGCCTATTACAGTTTCAGTATCTGCTGATTTTAATGATTTATAATTTCTACATTGAGGTACTGGCCTGTCCTGCATTTAGCATTCTTTCGGTACACACATTCAGTGCCGCACATGTGTGTTGCCGGACTCCCTGCACGCTCCCATCACAGAGATTGAGCTATCAAAGACAGCTCGCTATCCAATGCCTGCTATACTTATGAGCCAGGAGCTATGAGAATTTGTTTTTAACCACTTAAGGACCGCCTCCTGCACATATGTCAGCAGAATGGCATGCACCCGCGACCCGGTCCAAAGCTCCGTGACCGCGGGAACCACGGACCCGATCACCGCTGGAGTCCCGCGATCGGTCCCCGGAGCTGAAGAACGGGGAGAGCTGTGTGTAAACACAGCTTCCCTGTTCTTCACTGTGGCGCCATCATTGATCGTGTGTTCCCTGATATAGGGAAACATGATCAATGACATCACACCTACAGCCACACCCCCTACAGTTAGAAACACAGATGAGGTCACACTTAACCTTTCAGCGCCCCCTTGTGGTTAACTACCAAACTGCAGTTGTCATTTTCACAGTAAACAATGCATTTTTAATGCATTTTTTTCTGTGAAAATGACAATGGTCCCAAAAATGTGTCAAAATTGTCCGAAGTGTCCGCCATAATGTCAGTCACGGAAAAAATCGCTGATCGCCACCATTAGTAGTAAAAAATAAAAAAAAAATGCAATAAAACTATCCCCTATTTTGTAAACGCTATCAATTTTGCACAAACCAATCAATAAACGCTTATTGCGATTTTTCTTTTTTACCAAAAATATGTAGAAGAATAGGTATCGGCCTAAACTGAGGACATTTTTTTTGGGGGGGGGGGGATATTTATTATAGCAAAAAGTAAAAAATATTGAATTTTTTTTCAAAATTGTCGCTCTACTTTTGTTTATAGCGCAAAAAATAAAAAACTGCAGAGGTGATTAAATACCACCAAAAGAAAGCTCTATTTGTGGGAAAAAAAAGGACGCCAATTTTGTTTTGGAGCAAGGTCGCAGGACCGCACAATTGTCAGTTAAAGTGACGCAGTGCCGAATCGCAAAAACTGCCCAGATCCTTTACCTGCCTAAAGGTCCGGGTCTTAAGTGGTTAAAGAGACATCACAGAAAGGCTTAACTATAAGCCTATTAAGGTGAGAGGCTGGTGAAACAGTTTTTTGGCACCTGCACCGGAGTGAACAGCACTTGCACTTTCTCTTGTGAAATTCGTTATGCCTGCACCGTTGGAGTTCATTGCACAGTATTGTGGACTTTTGATCCCTTTGAAGAATTTATTTATTAAGACTTCTTTTTTTCACTTTGCACTTGCACTTTTGGCTGTGTTTGCACGGATATTTTTATTTAATTTATTCTTAATTGATGGACTATTAATCACTTTTCCCCCACGGCCATTTACACCACATTTTTACCTGTTTACTTGGAAATAATTTTTGTATTTATTCATGCTTTTGGCACCAGAAAATTATTTATTTTAGCATATCTATCCTATATTTATTAATTTATATATTTAATATTTTTATTTTTCACATGTTGAATGTTTGTTACAGTGATCTAGCCTTTTAGTAAGCGCCCTATTCTCCCCTTTTTTAATACTGTTTTATGTGTGTGAACACCCTTAGGTGGCTGCTGCTTATCTTAGTTTCATTATTAATTCATTCCTTATTTTGGCATGCGCATTAGTTTTAGCACATTAAGTGGTGCTGGAGGCTTTGTAACCAATCACAGGGTGCGCCTGTCCACCGACTCGGTCGATCGACTGACCTTCATAAAAATGAATCAGTCTTGGATCCCCACCAGCTACCAAGCACCTGATGCTGATGTAACTGAATCTTTTTTTTTTTAAATGTCAGATCCCTTCAAGACTGCCTATTCTGATGCTGAGTGACTATCCTGTTATGCTGAGTGACTATCCTCTTTCTCCTCAATGATCATGCTGATAGCTTGCAAGAACATTTTTGGTTCTGGGCACCGCCACCAGTGGCTAAGGCCCAATTTTTCTGCGTCTGTTTAACATGGGCATGTAATTAAAATTTTTGATGCAATACTTTGCAACAAGGCTCATACCTGTGCTCCAACTAGAGCAGGCATCCTCAAACTACGGCCCTCCAGCTGTTGCGGAACTACAAAACCCATGAGGCATTGTGAAACTCTGACATTCACAGACATGACTGAGCATGATGGGAAATGTAGTTCCTGAACAACTGGAGGGCCATAGTTTGAGGACCCCTGAACTAAAGTATCTGTGAGGGGTTGCAGTGTTGTGGCACCGGCACCAGTGCCTAAGGCCCAATTTTTCTGCCCCTGTTTAACAGGGCAGTGTACTTACAATTTTTGATGCAATACTTTGCAGCAGGGCTCATTCCTGTGCTCCACCTAGAGTATCTGTGAGGGTTGCAGTGTTGTGGCACCAGTGCCTAAGGCCCAATTTTTACCCATGCCATGTTTCTCAATGATTTTCATCCATATTGCCGGGATTAAACATGACATTAAAGCCGCAGGCAGTTTTAAATGACTTTTATTCCTTTAGAAATTTCATTTTAAAGGAATATTTCACTTTTATTTTTTCACTTTAAGCATCATTAAAATCACTGCTCCCGAAAAAACTGCCATTTTTAAAACTTTTTTTTGTATTCAAACATGTACCCTGGGGCAGGACCCGGGTCCCCAAACCCTTTTTAGGACAATAACTTGCATATTAGCCTTTAAAATTAGAACTTTTGATTTCGAACATTCGAGTCCCATAGACTTTAACAGGGTTCTAAATTTGGCGTGAACTTTCAGTCCGTTCCCAGGTTCTGGTGCAAACTGAACCGGCGGGTGTTCGGCTCATCCCTAGTGTGCGCACTTCGCTTGTACCCAATCTGTGAGAAAAATTTTAAAGATGGATAAAAACCAAAACAATAAAAGTAAAACATTTTTTTTTGTTTCAAAACTGTCACTTTTTTTTGTTTATGGTACAAAAAAATTAAAACCACAGAGGTGATTAATGACCACCAAATTAAAGCTCTATTTGTGGGGAAAAAAATGACCTAAATTTTGTTTGTGTACAAGGTCACATGACTGAGCAATTGTTAGTTAAAGTAACGAAGTGCCGTACTGCAAAAAATGGCCTGGTCATTAAGGGGGTAAATCCTTCCAGTCCTTAAGTGGTTAATCATTTCTCTAGTATTTCCAAACTCATTGTATACTCCTGAAGTAAAAATCTTATAACATAAAAAACATAAAAAATCTTATATGATAATTTATGGTATTAAAGCAGAGTTTCAGCCTTTTTATGTTTATTAAACGTCAGCAGTTACAAAAAGTGTAGCTGCTGACTTTTAATATACAGACACTTACCTGCTCCACGGTCCAGCAATGCGGAGCCAAGGTTTTTAAAGTAAAGATCCAATAAGCCTCCCTTCTGCATAGGATCTGAAACTTTTTGCCACTGTCAAGGTCACTTGGCATAGCTTCTATGCCAAACACTTTGAAGCTATGCCAAGTGACCTTGACAGTGGCAAAAAGTTTCAAATCCTATGCAGAAGGGAGGCTTATTAGATCTTTACTTTAAAAACCTTGGCTCCACAAGGTCTCAATGAAGAGATTGAGCTACACAATATAACATAACACGACTTAATAGAGTTCAATTGAGCCCGGTAGGCACTGGTATAGTCAGTGGAGGTCCACCCATCTGTAGTAAAGTTTTTGAGCCGATGTTCTGGAGAGCTGGGAGGGGGGGGATAAAATGTTCTATCCTGTGAAGTTCTGTTTTTTTTCTTGCTATAGATAGGGATGACATAGAGTTTTTATTGGAGTGAATAATTATTAATTTAATTTAATCTAGTGGACGATACTGTCGCTATTTGTAGTATAGTTTTTTTTTATATATACTGTACAAGTAGACTGTAACTATATGATACAACCAAATGAGGTGGTCTTAAAAACGATATATTTCTCTCTCTCTCTATTCCCATGGGATCAGTCCCAGGGGTTCCGTGCAAGGAGGGCTGTCACTAAGTGCTATCGGTGCACAGATACCGGCCCCTACGTAGTGATATATATGCTAATATTGGTTATATTCCTTTGTTTGGGCCTTTTTGCATTCTCTATATATTTATATTTATATACTTATTTAAACTTGTATGTAGATAGTACCGGTAATATTACTACTAGTTTATTATACTCTAGGATGGCCTGATCACACAGATTGGACCACGAATGCTTTTTATATGTATCCTAAAAGATGTGCTGTTTATACAGCGTGCTTTTAGTATGTTATATATGCTTTTAATATATGTGCCTGTATATACTATGTTTTATTATATCTATTATATGTGTATATATATCGCTTTTTATTCAGTCTTATACTCCTTTAAGAGGGATGTCTAGTAGCATCAGGAGATGGACTTGCGCCCGTCTCCCACTAGATATGCCTACTCTGGCACGGCTGCTATCATCCTGTTGTGGGGGTATGTGTGCATATATGGTGCAGGGGCTTTTGGGCCACATTACATTAGTTTGGTGTGGGAGGTTAGTTCTTGCACCCTGCACCGTCATTTAGAGCTATGGGAGCTTGTTCACTGGCTGGCACCAAACCGGAAGTAGCGGGTGGAACGCAAACACCCGCACTTCCTGTGTCCGTGGAACGCAACCCACATGCTATGCGTGCGCATATCTGTGTGCGCGCGCATTCCCGCGCGCATGCGCGAGTACGGCGAAACCGGAAGTGCGGGGTGGAACGCAGAAGGCCCCGCACTTCCTGATTGTGGATGGCGTGCGTTCCAGTCAAACCAGGGCGCCGACGGTGGAGCGGTGGTAGCCCGAGGTGGAAGTGGGTGTCTCCTCGGGCACAGGATTCACCAGGTGGGTACCTTCATGTTGTACCCCTAGGCCCTGCTGTGGCACTAAAGGCTCTGTTGTAGGTCCTGGCGAATAGGCCAGGCTGTAGTGGAGCTGCCAGTAGACTTATGGCAATTGGGAGTTTGGTGATCCCATTGCACTGCTGCACTGCCAGTCTTGTGTCACTTGCTGTGTACCCCATCGTATAGGATGGGCACCTAGATCAACTTGCCCCTCTACACAGATGGAGCCCATTTGGGCGACTAATGGGGTGGGCGGAGTCCCGTAAGAAAGGCGGGACCAGCTAGCTAGTGACGAATGGCTGCGCCTGTATGCACACATGCACCTATAAAGGGATGTTTTGCAGGAAGAGAGAGTTATCACAGACCACCTAGGCTTTGAGGAAGGGGGTACGCCCCAGAAACGCGTCAGCCACATTGGTGTTTAGGGTCTGACTGGCAGGTGCCGTGAGGTCCAGGTTCAGCTGTTTTAAATGCGCTTACTACTGAATGTTTGTAAGTAGGACCATTGCTTTTTATTTTGTGTATATTAAAATGTATAAGTGGTAATGCACAAGGTCGGTGCACCCTCCTTTCTTTTCTTTTTCATTTTAGCCATATGAACACCCTTTGTTCTGTGGAGGGCTGCAAGACTTAAGACTTTGCCTTTATACCATACTGATACACCCAGTTTGGCGATACACCAGAGCGCAGGAGGATTTTTGTGGTATATATCCTCTACACACTGTAAATTAAGCCAAACTGACTAGCCTGCCTGCCTGCTCTATCTAGCTATATAAAAAGACTATCTCTCTGTATCTCTGACTGATCTCAGTTCAGCGCTGGAACACACTACACGAGGCCGCCCAGCAGGCGGCCTTATATAGTGTGGGGCATGTGCTAAAGCCCTGAGCCATAATTGGCCAAAGCCACCCTAGCTTTGGCCAATTATGGCTCTCCGTCTTTTGCGCGCTGTGATTGGGCAAGCATGCAGGGTCATAGTGCATGTTTGGCCAATCATCAGCGCGCAATGCTGCAGTGAATTATGGCCAGTTGGGCGTCACACGAATTTGGCGCCAACGACCCGTTTTGTTCGAAATTCATCAAACGTACGAACAGACAATGTTCGAGTCGAACATACGTGCAGGTTTCTGAGAGGAATTAAGATATAGTGGGGTTGGAGATTCCAGCTGAAGAGGAGCAAGGAGAGGTCCGCCTTTTTTCTTTGGTGTGGGTCTTTTAAGTACACTTGCCAACGGACTGCATGGAACTTCGACACATGTCTGGTCAAGCATGTGGTGCCCAAGCGGCTGGTGTTTTGGCCATGCTTGATATGCTTCCGACATATGTTGCAAATGGCAACGGTGCAATCTGCTGCACACATATCAAAAAAGTCCCACACCAAAGAACTTTTAGAAAAATTTGCAGAGTCAGCAGCAATCTGCACATGCAGAGCTCTGCGATGTGATGCAGTCAGTTGGCTGCCCTATAAGCTGGCCCCTGGAGGGCATCCTGCCTCGTTGGAGATGTGCTTCCTCCTCTCTCCTATCAGGCACCCATTATCCCCTTGGATAGTTGTAGCTGGGGGAACATGACTGCCAGTTTGTTGTCCTTCTTGGGCACCCCCTTTCTCTGGGCTCATGTTACTGCCTTCCTCAACCCGGGTACCATCATCAGAGCCTTCAAAACGCTGCACATCCTCCTGCAGCATGTCCCCGACAGTGTGATTGAACAGTTCGGGGGACTCCTCCGTGCATGATAGTGGGCCTAGGGAAGGAGTAACTGATGATGACCTTGAGCCGATGGAATAGGCCGATTTGGCAGCCAAGGTAGCCTGGGTGACAGAGGATGAAGAAGATGTCCACTCTACCAACTCTTCTTCATCTTGTAAAAAAGAAAAAGTGCAGCGCTAAAAAGTATAGTGAGAACTACACCTATCGGATGATCACATCTGGGTGATTAGTTGCAAAAACTGTGGTCAGTAAGCAAATATAGAACAATAAAAAAGTAATACATAGAAATATCATGGGTGAGACATAAAAATATAGTGCAAAACATTGGGTTTCTCAACTTGAAATGTTTTGGATTTATCAGCTCCGTTGTTTCTCACCCAATGGGTTAAACATAGAGTGGGACATCAACGCTTTCATAAATAAATCCTAAACCATTGTTGCTTGTTCCCTATTTGAATACTTACAATCACATTCAGGGACTATCTATTTTTCCTGTATAGATTGTTTTTATATGTTCTCCTAATTAATATTGGCTGCATTTTTGTATGTTAATGGTTTTAATAATTATCTGTTATCATTGTTCTCATTGTTGATGATCAATTGTGTCAACACACCGCTATCCGATATAAATTATGTCAAGAAGTAGGGATTGTTTCTTCCTTCCATGTATCATGATGTAGCCACCTACCACTGATTGGCTTAGCAGTCTTGGCAACGCCCAGTGGTTCTGTATGGAACGCAGCAGGTCATGCGCTGTGTGATGACATAATGGCGCCATCGTGTTTACTTGCTGTTCTGTCGAATGTGTTTGTAGTCATTCGTAGGTTGCGGTCCAACCTGGAGCGCACGCCGTTGAGAAGTCTATGTGATCGCGTCATTGTGGGTGTCCCGACCAAATGACTTTTCATCATTTACATGATACCGTCCACCCCGGGGTACATTCTGTTGAGAGGTTTGCTCAGTCGCGTCACCGTGAGTGGGGCGGTGACGCACACGCACCTCGTGACACTGTCTGGACCAATAGCCTTGTTTGATGCATCATCACATGACGGACAGCATATATGGAACTTCGATTCCCTGCTGACAGTAGTAGGTGTGGTTTACACTGACTGCACCATGATTGGCCTGATGCCTTTTTGAGTGCCTACAGCTGTTTTGGGACACAATTGATGCATCACCTATACTATATATTTGGCGTGGAGTGGGTGAATAGGTTTATGCCCCAGTGGAAGAGCCTTTAGCTCGAAACATGTCGGGTACATAGCCTATTTGCATACCCATCTACCACGCTTTTTGCAAACTCATGTGATCACATGTACTAGTCTCTTCAACAGGACCTGTATTTTTTCTTTATTGCATTTTACTTGTATTTTATCAGGCCTAATAAAGGCTTTATTTTTTTTTGGAAACAACTACACTATGTGGAGTTGATTCACAAACTATTTACTTTGGCGTAAAAATGTGCGCTGTTGTATCTTTACACGAAAAATAGGCTTCCTCTGCCCGACGTATCTTGCCTACGCCGGCGTATCGTGGGCGCATGGTTACGCTGGACGCATTCGGAGCTCCCATTATAAATATGCAAATGAGTAAGATACGCTGATTCACACGAACATTGTTGTGCGCCCGGCGCTTCATATACGCGATTTGCGTAAGGCTTACGTCGGCGTACCCGCGTAAAGTTACCCCTCACATAGCAGGCATAGCTGCAATGCAAAGGTATAAGCCAGGGAACGACGCCGTCGAATTTTACGTCGCGTACACCGTTTACGTAGTACTACGTAAAATAGGGCAGTGCGTAGGTTACGTTCACGTCGTAGGCATTGCGCCAACGTATCCTAGGGAGTATATGCGACGTGATTCTGAGCATGCGCGCGCGCATGCCCAGTTCGACCGGCCATTCATTTGCAGGGGGTCACGCTTAATTTAAATAGATGACGCCCACCTCCTTCCTACTTTGGATTATACAGGCTTACGCCAGCCAATTTACGCTACGCCGCCGCAACTTACGAAGCAAGTGCTTTGTGAATACTGCACTTGCCTCTCTAAGTTAAGTCGGCGTAGCGTAAATTGGCGTGGCGTGACATGAATCCGGGCCCTAGTCATTATTATTATTAATTTAGGAATCCCCTTCAATTGTATGTCATGAAATAGTTGTGCCACGTGTCAAGTACCAACTCAATGCTTGCAGATTGATTGAAGAAGTCAAAATTGGGGAAGTGTTTTTTTTTTTTATTCTTTATGATTTTATATTTATTGCCAAAATATATGTAATCCCAAAACACTGAGCTCCTTCAAAGATTACTTGACAGTTATCTGACAAAACTGATAACAATTCTTTAGAAAATGTTGAACTCGTGAAACTGGTTTCTCATTTCTTGTATAATGAAACTATTGTGTTAAATGAATCAAGTGTCATACTATGAAATTAACTTTGGCAGAACTGAGAAAATGCACAGAACCAATATGAAGCATTGTGAACTGACTAGTCTATTTTAAGATGTAGTATATTTTTTTCAAGAACTCACAAAGCAAAGTAGCATTTAAAAGACAGTGAGAGTTTAAATGTGCCTCTAGGTTTCTACCACCTTTTCTAAACATGCCCCGCAGGCCCGGATTTACTCCCTTTGCTGCCCCAAGGCCGGGTCCTTCAACGCCGCCTCCCCGCCCCCAAAAAACTGAAAGTCCCCCAACTCTGAAAACCCACATGTACTAATGGAAAAATCATACGGGTGCACCTACATAGAAAATGTATGAAGATTTAGGGGTGAGCTGTGTACAGTGTATAGGATTGAGGGGTGATCTGTGCATGGTGTGCAGGATTGAGGGGTGATCTGTGTATGGTGTGCAGGATTGAGGGGTGGCCTGTGTATGGGGGGTTGAAGGTTTATCTGTGTCCAGCGAGTAGGATTGAGGGGTGATCTCTGTATGGGGGATTGAGGGGTGATCTCTGTATGGGGGATTGAGGGGTGATCTGTGTACGGTGTGCAGGAATGATGGGCGATCTGTGTTTGGAGTGTAGGGTTTAGGGTGATCTGTGTACATGCAAGTACCCTCCCTTTCCGAAGTACAGAGCTCTCCTCTCCCCAGATTCCTCTGGCATCAACCCCCCTTCTTCACACTTTCAATAGTGAGTCTTCCGATCACCTAACTAACATCAGAGATGGGCTGCAGAAGAGAAGCTGTAACTCACCACATGTCCGTGCAGCAGCTCCTGCCTGTGTACATCCCCGCCCCTTCCCCCCTCCCCTCTCACAACATAGAGATAGACAGACAATGGGGCTGTTTTACCAAGCCTGTGCGCCAAGATTCATTCATGTCATTTCTTTATTTACTAAAATGCCTAGTGCGCCCAGGAGAGGGCGCATGGTGCGCCTCTATAGATCTGGCGCAGGGCATTTAGAAATGTAAATAGAAGGGGTTTGGGCGGGAGTTTATTAGGGGAGGGATGTGGGATGATGTGGGGAAGTGTAGTGACATGTGTTTGTTTGAGTGTTACGGGCTGAATTAAAAGTGAAAGTGATTTTTGTGAAACAATCGCGTACGCCAGCACAGTACGCCTAAACCTCAGGGAGGTTAATTTGCATACTGCACATGCATACACAGCCATTTCATCCATTCACGCACACCGCTCCACTACGCCGGGAAAATCTTGGTAAATACCAAGCGGTGTAGCTGTATTTGCGCAGCTTGAAGCAGCGCACGTGAATGGCCGGCCTGTTTTCAGCTTACGCTGACCATGAAGGGGAACTCCGCGGCAAATTTCAAACAAAAAAACAGCGTGGGTTCCCCTCCAGGGGTACATTAGGCCCTTAGACTTGGTCTGGAATGTAAGGGGTTAAACCTACGCTGAAAAAACAGCGTGGGGGGTTCCCCCCAGATCCAGACCAAGCCCTTATCCAAGCACGCAGTCTGGCCAGACAGGAATGGGGGTGGGGACGAGCGAGCGCCCCCCCCTCCTGAGCCGTACCAGACCGCATGCCCCCCACCCCAAAGCACTCTTGTCCCCATGTCAATAGGGACAAGGGCCTCTTCACGACAACCCTTGCCGTTGGTTGTTGGGGTATGCAGGCTGGGGCTTATCAGAATCTGGGAGCCACCTTTAATAAGGTGGCCCCCAGATGCCGGCCCCCCACCCTATGTAAATGAATATGGGGTACATCGTACCCCTACCCATTCACCTGGGGGAAAAATGTTAAGTAAAAAAAAAAACACACCACACAAATTATTAACCACTTAAGGACTCTGCACTGTAAATATATGTCCTTTTTTTAAAGATGGATATCTCGGTAACGGCAGCAGCTGCTGCCACAACCGAGGTGTCCATCTTTAGTGCTAAGGGTCCTGTAAACGATAACGGCAGCCCCTGCGGCGGATTCACAGCGAGATCGACGTTATCGGTGAAGGGAGAGGGCCCCCCTCCCCTCCCGCCACTCTCCGCCGTAGGTATCTGTCGGGTCCTCTTTGCTGCTGTGTGGGGATGCGAGTGAGGGCAAGATGGCCCCTACCCATCCCCATAGCTTTGCTGAGCGGAAGTGACGTCAAAACATCAGTCCCGCCCAGCGTCTTAAAGAAACATTTTATTTTTTTGTCATTTGAAAAAATGACAGTTTCAAATTTTTTTTTTTTTTTTTTTTGCATTTTAGTGTAAATATGAGATCTGAGGTCTTTTTGACCCCAGATCTCATATTTAAGAGGACCTGTCATGCTTTTTTCTATTACAAGGGATGTTTACATTCCTTGTAATAGGAATAAAAGTGATAAAACAATTTTTTTTCCAGTGTAAAAAATAAAAAAATGTATAAAAAAAATAAGAAAACAAAGTGCCCCGTCCCGACGAGCTCGCTCGCAGAAGCGAACGCATACGTGAGTAGCGCCCACATATGAAACCGGTGTTCAAACTACACAAGTGAGGTATCACCGTGATCGTTAGAGCGAGAGCAATAATTCTAGCCCTAGACCTCCTCTGTAACTCAAAAGATGCAACCTATAGAGTTTTTAAACTTCGCCTATCGAGATTTTTAAGGGTAAAAGTTTGACGCCATGCCACGAGCGGGTGCAATTTTTAAGCGTGACATGTTGGGTATCATTGCGCCATGCCACGAGCGGGCGCAATTTTAAAGCGCGACATGTTGGGTATCCTTTTACTCAGCGTAACATTATCTTTCACAATATATAAAACAAATTGGGCCAAATTTATTGTTGTCTTATTTTTTAATTCAAAAAAGTGATTTTTTTCCAAAAAAAAGTGTGCTTGTAAGACCGCTGCGCAAATACGGTGTGACAAAAAGTATTGCAATGACCACTATTTTATTCTCTAGGGTGTTAGAAAAAATATATATAATGTTTGGGGGTTTTAAGTAATTTTCTAGCAGAAAAAACTGTTTGTCTTGCAAACACCAAATCTGAAAACACCTAAGGTCCTTAAGTGGTTAAAATAATGTATTAGTCAGCTGGGGGGTCTTCTGCCGTGGCCCCCTTTCTTTAAGCTCTTTTACAAGGGGGGTGTAGGCCCGGTCTTTTCTCTTCCGCCGGGGCCCCGGGCTTCGCCGTTTTCTGCCGGGGGGGGGGCGCCACCCTACCGGGATTCTCCGGTGCCTTCCGCCGGGGCCCCCACCTCTTTAAGCTCTTTTACATTCGGTGGGGCCCACGGGCTTCGTAGTTTTCTGCCGGGGGGGCGCCACCCCCGGGCTTCTCCAGTGCCTTCCGCTGGGGCCCCCCACCCCTTTAAGCTCTTTTACATTCAGGGGGGCCACGGGCTTCGTCGTTTTCTGCCGGGATGTGCCACCCCCCCGGTCTTTTCTCCGCTGTCTTGTCTGTTGCCTCTTCTGCCTGCCTCCTCCGCGGGGGCCAGGGCTTCTCTCCGCTGTCTTCTTCCTTCTTCTGTTCCATTCGATGTGGACACAATGAGGTCTCCCGCTGTAATACCGTCTGAGCGGTACGCATCAACTTATAGGCATAGGGCGTGGTCACATCAACCTTTGTGACATCACATTCCCGGGGCATGATGGGAATGTGATGTCACAAAGGTTGAGGTCGCAGGGTGGCATCACCCGGTGACCACGCACTATGCCTATATAAGTCAATGCGCACCGCTCAGACAGATATGTTTTTGAGCAAGGTTTTTTTTGGCAATGTATGTTTATTTAACAATGTTCACTTTGATGTATTTGTCTCTGCTGCATTATTTTGCTAAATATTTCTCAAGATGTTGTGACTAATGTTTCAATCCTGTCTGTGGGTCTATCCTGTTATTTCCAAAGCATAAACCATATGCTGTTTACAGTCTCAAATGAGCCTATGTATATTTTTATTTTTTATATTTATTTATTTATTTATTTTTGCTTTCCTTGTTTTGTTGACCAATAAAACTACTTTCAAATTTTGAAGTTTGTTTTTTGTTACTTTTTAATGCTACAGATTTTGACAGCTGCAGCTGAAATAGTTTTGGCCTAAACAATCACAACAATTTTTGTCTCAAATCTCCTTTCCTGGTGTGTATGCATGAAATGTTTGCTGCCATGTTTAATCACCAGGAAAGGAAAAAGACAGAGCGGTAAGTATTGTTTCCTTTTTACTGCAGTGGTTCTCAGTCCTCAAATACCCCCGACAGGACATCTTTTATGGATTTATTTTATCAAGAATTGCTGTCCAGACTGTCTTTTAAAGCACATGTGCAAGATGAAGGAAAACCTGCAAACATGGCCTGTTGTGGGGGGGGGGGTGTATTGGTGGACAGGCTTGAAGTGCTGATTTACAGCACTGTGCTTAAATCTAGCGCAAGACAATCCTATTCTAATTGTTTAAGGGAAGCCAAGTGAGTGTTAGAACCCCTGCTTGTATTTTTTGGGTTGGGCTTTGTGTCCCTTTTCTTAAAATTGGCTTCACTTCCTGTCACACAGCTGAACAGGAAGTGAGGTTAAAACCCTACCAATGTCTTTTCTTGGGGACACACAGGTCAATCTAACTAGTGTCCCTATTAAGCAAATTGCACTTCTGTGTACACCCCAAATGATTAGTTAGCTTGGGGTTTAGTAAAGGCAAAGCCACTCTGCAGTAGAAGCGTAGTCGCTGAAAATCAGAAGGGAAGCACTGATTATTTTAATATCCAATCCTGTAGAAGCAAAGTTTTTTTTTTCCTTCCTTGCTTGTCCACTTGTAGTGCAAAGTGGATTTGCCTTTAGTAAATGGACCCCAAAGTCCAAGATCCCTAATAATTTGGGGTGTACACAGCAAAATGCTAGAGTGCAATTTACATAATGGGAAACTATTTAGATTGATCTGTGTGTCCCCAAGAAAAGACATTAGTCAGGTTTTACCCTCACTTCCTGTTTGGCTATGTGACAGGAAGTGAATGAATTTGAAGTAGAAAGTGACAACATTTGTGTGGTGTCTTTACCCTATCAGGGGTGCAGGCATTCCCAAAAAATGAGCAGATGATACTTATTTGCAAATTAAGAAAATTGTTTATTTAACATTGGGTGGTGTTTGTGGGGGTCCCTAACACACATTCATACATATTAGCAACGCTATATCCTGGCCTATTTGCGTGGTTATATTTTCTTAGGCCTCTCAATGAAATCAGAAATGTGTGCTTAAACTAGAACTAGAATCAACACTTTTCTTTCATTTTGGATAGAGTGGGGGAGGGAGGGTTATAGGCCTTGTCAGTTTATTTTGTATTATCCCTGTCCAATTGTGGAGATTTGCCTTCACTTCCTGCGCCATAGCCAAACAGGAAGCGAGAGAAAAACTATGCAAATTAAGGGAATCCAGTGCCCCCCTCCCCCCAGAACATGCGTGTGTGTGTGTGTGTTGAAAATTTCTGGGAGGGTCATAAAAAAAACGGGAGTGGCCTTGATAGGAAAGGTTGGGTAATTTTTCTATTAGGAGGTGCAGAAATTTACTCAGGCCTAGGGCAGCACAAAACCTAAATATACGACTGCATATTAGGGCTTATTTAGACAGGATCCGATTTACAGCATGTTTTTATATTGTGGGAGGAAACCCACGCAGGCACAGGGAGAACATGCAAACTCCAGGCAGATGGTGTCATGGGCGGGATTCGAACAAGCGACCCTTTTTGCTGCTAGGTGAAAGTGCTATACACTGAGCGCATCGAGGCCTTTGGGTAATGACTGCGCTCCCAAAAAGCATTTTTATAAATAAATACACTACTACACCACTGTGATGAACGAACATGTTCGCAGCTGAAAGCATGAGATCAGTGTTTTTTTTCCAATCCCATGCTTTCCAGCCTGGAGGACAGATGTGGTCTTATTGACCCCGCCTCTCTCCATAAAAAGGACCTGTCACACACTAGTCCTATTACAAGGGATGTTTACATTCCTTGCAATAGGAATAAAAGTGATAAAAAAAAAGGGCCAAAAAAAGTGCAAAGAAAAATATTACGTAAAAAAAAAAACAACAACAAGAAAAAATTAAAAACGCCCACCCACATGTGTAAACGCCGTTCAAACCACACATGTGAGCGAGAGCAATCATTTTAGCACTAGACCTCCTCTGTAACTCTAAACTGGTAACCTGAAAAAAAAAATCAAGCGTCGCCTAAAGAGATTTTTAAGTCCGGAAGTTTGGCGCCATTCCATGAGTGTGTGTAATATTAAAGCGTGACAAGTTGGGTATCTATTTACTCTGTGTAACATCATCATTCACATTATCCCTAAAAATTGGGCTAACTTTACTGCTTTCTTATTTTTTAATTATTTTTGGGCAAAAAGAAAAAAAGGCGTTTGAAACATTATTGCGCAAATACTGTTGGAAATGAAAAAAAAAAAATTACTGCCACTTTATTCCCTAGGGTGTCTGCTAATAAAATATATATAATGTTTGGGGGTCCTGAGTAATATTCAAGGAACAAAATATAATTTTTACATGAAGGAGAGAAGTGCCAGAATAGGCGCGGTATGGAAGTGGTTAAAGTGCAACAATAAAAGTGAAATATTCCTTTAAATTTCGTACCTGGGGGGGTGTAAAGTCAGCATGTGAAAAAGCGCATGTTTCCCGTGGTTAGAACTGTCCCTACATTTAAAATTTACTCGTGGCTATAATGAATTGTCGGCTCCCGGCAATTCTGAGCAAATTCATTCATAAAAAAAAAAAAAAAAAACATGGGGTCCCCCCAAATTCCATTACCAGGCCCTTCATGTCTGGTATGGATATTAAGGGGAACCCCGCTGTAAAAAAAATTGCAAGTTAGGCTTACCGGTAACTTGTTTTCCAATAGGCTTTCAGGACAGCCACCTGAGAGATCATGGCTCCTCCCTCCACAGGAAACACCTCCACCATACGGTCTTTAACCACTTAAGACCCGGACCAATACGCTGGCAAATGACCCAAGGGGTTTTTGCGATTCGGCACTGCGTCGCTTTAACAGACAATTGCGCGGTCGTGCGACGTGGCTCCCAAACAAAATTTGCGTCCTTTTTTTCCCACAAATAGAGCTTTCTTTTGGTGGTATTTGATCACCTCTGCGGTTTTTATTTTTTGCGCTATAAACAAAAATAGAGCGACAATTTAAAAAAAAATGCAATATTTTTTACTTTTTGCTATAATAAATATCCCCCAAAAATATATAAAAAAAACATTTTTTTTCCTCAGTTTAGGCCGATACGTATTCTTCTACATATTTTTGGTAAAAAAAATCGCAATAAGCGTTTATCGGTTGGTTTTCGCAAAATTTATAGCGTTTACAAAATAAGGGATAGTTTTATTGCATTTTTATTAATTATTTTTTTTTTACTACTAATAGCGGCGATCAGCGATTTTTTTCGTGACTGCGACAATATGGCGGACACTTCGGACAATTTTGACACATTTTTGGGACAATTGTCATTTTCACAGCAAAAAATGCATTTAAATTGCATTGTTTACTGTGGAAATGACAGTTGCAGTTTGGGAGTTAACCAAGGTGGCGCTGTGGGGAATGTGTGCCCTAATGTGTTGTTTACAACTGTAGGGGGGTGTGGCTGTAGGTGTGACGTCATCGATCGCGTCCCCCTATTACAGGGATGACGCGATCGATGCTCCGGCCACAGAGAAGCACGGGGAAGCCGTGTGTACACACGGCTCTCCCCGTTCTTCCGCTCCAGGGACGGATCGCCGCACTGCAGCGGCGATCGGGTCCGCGAATCCCGCGGTCCCGGTCCTGGAGCTTCGGACCGGGTCGCGGGCGTGCGCGCCGCGGGCGCGCGCGGCCCGCGACCCCACGGCTGGGTACTAAAAAAACCAACGTATATATACGTTGATGTGCCCAGCCGTGCCATTCTGCCGACGTAAATGTGCAGTAGGCGGTCCTTAAGTGGTTAAAGGGAGGCCTCCCCTTCCACTCGTCAGTTGTTTGAAGAGACCTCCAGCCCCGGCTGCAACATATAAGTGACAGTTATTGCATAGTATTACAGCTGTATCATTATATATGAAAACCAAGGGCGGGTTACCGCTGTCCTGAAAGCCTATTGGAAAACAAGTTACCGGTAAGCCTAACTTGCAATTTTCCCAAAACGGCTTTCAGGACAGCCACCTGAGAGGACAGTCGAGACTTACCCCTATTAGGGCGGGACAACAGCCTGTAAGACCTTTCTCCCAAACGCCTGGTCGTCCGCTGTCATTAGATCTAATCTAAAATGGCGGGCAAAGGTAGACAAATTTGACCAGGTGGCTGCCCTGCAGATCTGTTCGGGGGTGGCACCAGCTTTCTCGGCCCAACTTACCGCTGCTGCTCTAGTAGAGTGAGCCCGTAGATTTTTTTGGACATTCTTGTCCTGAGCAAGAATATGCATTCGTGATAGCCATTCTGAGCCATCTGGCAATGGTTCCTTTTGATGCTTGCTTTCCCTTCTTATCTCCGGAGAACAAAATAAACAAGGCGTCCGCCTTTCTAAATTTTTTTGTAACTTCTAAGTAACTCAAAACTGCCCTTTTAACATCTAGGGCAGGTATCCTCAAACTACGGCCCTCCAGCTGTTCCATCATGCCTAGTGATGTCTGTGAATGTCAGAGTGTTGCAATGCCTCATGGGATTTGTAGTTCTGTAACAGCTGGAGGGCCGTAGTTTGAGGATCCCTGATCTAGGGTATGGAATTCCTCTTCCCTTTTCCCTTTTGGATTGGAACAAAACGTGGGAAGTACTATTTCTTGAGACCGGTTTTTGATTGAAGCAACCTTTGGCAAAAAACCTGGGTCAGGTTTCAAGACAATTCTGTCTGAAAAAATTAAACAAAAAGGTTCCCTGATAGACAGGGCTTGTAACTCGCTGATTCTCCGGGCTGTTGTGACAGCCACCAAAAAAACAGTTTTTAGCGTCAATAATTTTAAGGATGCTGAACTCAGAGGTTCGAAAGGTTCCCTAGTCAGGGCCTGTAATACGACTGGCAAGTCCCATGATGGACAATCTTTCACTATGATTGGCCTAGAACGACTGAGGGCTTTGAAGAATCTTTTAACTAATGAATGTGAGGACACTGCCCTTTCCAAAAAAACTCCCAGAGCCGCTACTTGGACCTTTAGTGTACTGACCGCTAGTCCTTTATCGGCTCCGTCCTGCAAAATTTCAAGGACGGAGGACGTCTGCCTTACCGACCTGCCAGATGATGTACACCAAGTATTGAAAACTTTCCAGATTTTAAAATATATAGATCTAGTTACCTGCTTCCTGCTGGACAGGAGTGTTGCTACCAATCTGGCCGAGAAACCTTTCCTTTTCAGGAGCTGTTCCTCAGAATCCAAGCTGTAAGGTTTAGCTTTCCTAAGTCTTGGTGAAGCAGAGGACCCTGTAAGAGCAGATCTTGTCTTAGTGGCAGATGCCAATAAGGTTTTGTCTGCATCTGCAGTAGGGCCGAAAACCACGGTCTCTTGGGCCAAAACGGAGTGACAAGAATTACCGTTGTACCTTCCCTCCGAATCTTTGATATCACCTGAGGGATGAGTTGAAAAGGGGGGAATGCATAACAGAGGTGAAAATCCCACACCTGTGCTAAGGCGTCCACCCCCAGTGCTGCTTTGTCCCTGGCTAAAGAAAAAAACTTGGGGGTCTGTGTATTTTCTTTGTTTGCAAAGAGATCTATCTCTGGTTGCCCCCACTTCTTTGCTAAGAGAGCAAAGACTTCTGGGTTCAACTGCCATTCCGCTTCCTGAACTAAGTTCCTGCTGAGAAAGTCTGCAGTTCTGTTCAAGGTCCCCTTTAGGTGGACCGCTGATAAGGATCGAGTATGAGACTCTGCCCAGCCTAGAATGTTTCTGGCTAGAGCCTGAAGTCCTCTGCTTCGGGTGCCCCCCTGTCTGTTTATGTAAGCCACTACTGTGGCATTGTCCGACAGGATCTGCGCATGCTGTCGCTGCACCTCTACTATGAAGCTCAGTAGAGCCAACTCCACTGCCTTCAATTCCCGCCAATTTGAGGATCTCCGTGCCTCCTCTGCGGACCATGACCCCTGAGTCCAATGACCTTTTATATGGGCGCCCCATCCCCAGGAGCTGGCATCGGTCGTTATCCTTACCTGGGTTGGGAAGGACCACAAAACAGACCCTCTGATAATCTCCCCTGACTATTCCACCACCAAAGACTTCTCTTGACGTTGGTGGGAATTTTCACCAGTAGGTCCAGGGACCTCTGATCGCGGTCCCAGACCTTTAACAAGAATTCTTGTAGAGGTCTGAAATGGAACTTGGCCCACTGAACTGCGGGTATTGACGAAGTAAGAGTTCCCAGCACTGACATAATCTTCCTGATTGAGATCTGCTGACTGCACTGTAAGGTTGACACAGCTTCTATTACCCTCTTTTGTTTTTCTTCTGGGAGAAAATTCCTTTGTCCCACTGAATCGATCAGAAAACCCCAGAAAGCAAACTTGTTGCGAGGGGACCAAGCTCGATTTCTGGAGATTTAGAATCCACCCTATGGACTCCAAGTGAGACCGGGCCCTGACTAGATTTCTCAAAAGATCTTCTCTGGTCTGGGCAAAGAACAGAAGGTCGTCTAGGTAAGGGACCACTGAGATCCCCTCTAGACGCAGCGGAGCTAGTGCCTCTGCCATAACCTTTGTAAACACCCTTGGGGATGATGATAGGCCAAAGGGGAGAGCTCTGAACTGCAGGTGTGTCAATTTTTTCCCCTCTCTCAAAGCTAGTCTCAAGAACCTTTGGGAGCTGTCTGCCATAGGAATGTGCAAGTAAGCATCTCGCAGGTCTATTGTTGCCATGAAGCAACCCTGACTTAGTAGATTTTTTACAGAAAAAATGGAATCCATCCGGAACTTCCTGTATTCTACCGACTGATTCAGTTCCTTTAGATTCAGGATGAGTCGAAATTTTCCCGAAGGTTTCCTGACCAGGAAAACATGAGAATAGAACCCCTGAAAACATTCCTTGGACGGAACCGGCACCACTACTCTCTGAGAAATCAGCTCCTGAATCAGGGACTTCATAGCGAGAGCCTTGGCGGGATCCTTTGGAACAATTGTTGCCAGAAATGTTCTCGGGGGTTCTTCACTGAACTCTATTGCATAACCCCTCAAGAGTAAGTTTAGAATAAACTGGTTTGAGGT
The DNA here is from genome assembly GCA_029574335.1 of Rana kukunoris. Taxonomy (NCBI): domain Eukaryota; kingdom Metazoa; phylum Chordata; class Amphibia; order Anura; family Ranidae; genus Rana; species Rana kukunoris. The sequence continues at coordinate 415,748,785 of CM056049.1, forward strand.
GCTGTCCCTCCACTGGGGAACGAACCTCTGGAGTCTTCCCCCTACCTGTAGCTGCGAGTCATTGGGGTTTTTCGGGGGCTGAAGGAGGACGGAAGAGTACTCCACCCCTACCTTTACCCCTTTGTGTCGGCCAGTGCTTCCTTTGGTTTTGTACCTTTTTCTCTTGCCCTTGCAGACGAAAAAAACGCTTGCGGGTAGGTACAGGCTTTTTCTTTTCTAGAAAAGATTTCTTTTTGTCCGCTGTCCGGTCAAGGATAGACTCCAACTCCGAACCGAACAATAAATCTCCAGAAAAGGGTAGGCCAATTAACCTATTTTTTGAGGCCGCATCCCTGGCCAAGTCTTAAGCCAGAGAGCCCTCCTGGCGGAGTTTGTCAGAGTCGCTGACCTCGCTGACATCCGGACAGACTCCGCTGAGGCGTCAGCGATGTAAGACACAGCAGCCGACAGGGTACCAAAGGAGTCTAAAATCTCCTGCTTCGGGGAATCTGCTAAAATGTGTGATTTTAACTGACCTATCCAGTGTTCCAGGTTTCTGGCAACACAGGTTGTTGCCATAGCTGGCTTAAGGTTGTTCATCACGGACTGCCAAGACCTTTTTTAATAGCAGATCCATTCTCTTGTCCATGGGCTCTCTTAACGTGCCCATTAGGGTTGCCACCTTTTCCTCAAGCCAAACCCGAACACGCCACTACATATGGTGGGTGTGGCCATATTGAGGGAGGGGCTTCACGAGGCATGATTAAATTAAACGAAATAATTATTTTACCTATAAAATATGCTTACTTTGCTGTGCCACAAGTAAGAGTCTCACTGACATGAATAAACCTCAGCACAATCATTTAAATAAAACTCTTCCATTACTACAGAGGTAAGTGCAGTGGAGATCAGGGGCATTAGTTCACCTTTTAATTTTCATTAAGTACAGAGGGTATTACAGTATGTGCAGGGAGGGAGTGCAGAATTTACAACAGTATATACAAGAGTGTGGCGCGTATGTTGGTATGTGTAGGAAAGGAGTGCAAAGTGTAAGACATTATGTACAGGAAATGAGTGCAGAGGGTAGGTATTACTTGCAGGAAAGGAGTGAAGAGGGTGTAACAGTGACCAGTATATGCAGTAGAGGAGTGTGGAGGGTATGATGGGAGCACTATGTACAGAAGAGGAGTGCGAGGGTATGATGGGGGCAGTATGAACAGGAGAGGAGTGTGGAGGGTATGACAGTGGGCAGTATGTACAGGAGAGGAGTGTGGAGGGTATGACAGTGGGCAGTATGTACAGGAGAGGAGTGTGGAGGGTATGACAGTGGGCAGTATGTACAGGAGAGGAGTGTGGAGGGTATGATGGGGGCAGTATGAACAGGAGAGGAGTGTGGAGGGTATGACAGTGGGCTCTATGTACAGGAGAGGAGTGTGGAGTGTATGATAGTGGGCACTATGTACAGGAGAGGAGTGTGGAGGGTATGATAGTGGGCAGTATGTACAGGAGAGGAGTGTGGAGGGTATGACAGTGGGCAGTATGTACAGGAGAGGAGTGTGGAGGGTATGACAGTGGGCAGTGTGTACAGGAAAGGAGTGTGGGGGGTATGACAGTGGGCAGTATGTACAGGAGAGGAGTGTGGAGGGTATGATGGGGGCAGTATGAACAGGAGAGGAGTGTGGAGGGTATGACAGTGGGCACTATGTACAGGAGAGGAGTGTGGAGGGTATGATAGTGGGCACTATGTACAGGAGAGGAGTGTGGAGGGTATGATAGTGGGCAGTATGTACAGGAGAGGAGTGTGGCGGTTATGATAGTGGGCACTATGTACAGGAGAGGAGTGTGGAGGGTATAATAGTGGGCAGTATGTACAGGAGGAGGTGGAGGTATGACAGTGGGCAGTATGGGAGAGGAGTATGACAGTGGGCAGTGGGCAGTATGTACAGGAGGAGGGAGTGTGGGGGCAGTATGAACAGGAGAGGAGTGTGGAGGGTATGACAGTGGGCATGTACAGGAGAGGAGTGTGGAGTGTATGTGGGCACTATGGGAGAGGAGTGTGGAGGGTGGGTATGTACAGGAGAGGAGTGGGAGGGGACAGTGGGCAGTATGTACAGGAGAGGAGTGTGGAGGGACAGTGGGCAGTGTGTACAGTGGGGGGGTATGACAGGGCAGTATGTACAGGAGAGGAGTGTGGAGGGATGGGGGCAGGAACAGGAGAGGAGTGGAGTGGTGGGGGAGAGGAGTGTGGAGGGTGATATGGGCACTATGTACAGGAGAGGAGTGTGGAGGGTATGATAGTGGGCAGTATGTACAGGAGAGGAGTGTGGAGGGTATGATAGTGGGCACTATGGAGAGGAGTGTGGAGGGTATGGGGCAGTATGTACAGGGAGGAGTGTGGAGTGTATGACAGGTACAGAGAGAGGAGTGTGGAGGGTGACAGTGGGCACAGGAGAGGAGTGTGGATATGACAGTAGTATGTACAGGAGAGGAGTTTGGAGGGTATGATGGGGGCAGTATGAACAGGAGAGGAGTAGGGTATGACAGGGGCACTATGGGAGTGTGGAGGGTATGATAGTGGGCACTATGTACAGGGAGGAGTGGATAGTGGGCAGGTACAGGAGGGAGTGTGGAGGGTATGACAGTGGGCAGGAGAGGAGTGTGTATGACAGGGGCAGTGTGTACAGGAGTGTGGAGGGTATGACAGTGGGCAGTATGTACAGGAGAGGAGTGTGGAGGGTATGATGGGGGCAGTATGAACAGGAGAGGAGTGTGGAGGGTATGACAGTGGGCACTATGTACAGGAGAGGAGTGTGGAGGGTATGATAGTGGGCAGTATGTACAGGAGAGGAGTGTGGAGGGTATGATAGTGGGCACTATGTACAGGAGAGGAGTGTGGAGGGTATGATAGTGGGCAGTATGTACAGGAGAGGAGTGTGGAGGGTATGATAGTGGGCAGTATGTACAGGAGAGGAGTGTGGAGGGTATGATAGTGGGCACTATGTACAGGAGAGGAGTGTGGAGGGTATGATAGTGGGCAGTATGTACAGGAGAGGAGTGTGGAGGGTATGTAGCTCTAAACATGTAACCTAAAAAAATTTAAAGCATCGCTTAGGATACCAAAAAAAAATCGTGCTAACTTTAGTGTTTTTTTTTAATGAATGAAACAGTTTATTTCCAAAAAAAAAACACGTTTGAAAAATTGCTGCGCAAATACAGTACCGTGCTAGAGCTGCACAATTAATCGTTAAAAAATTGTGATGTCGATTCAACCCCCCTGACATCTCCAATGCAGAGTTTGCTGATTCTTTCATATAACAAGTGGAGAGACTTTCAGCTGTCAAAAGAAAATATCTGGACAGTCTGCCAAGTTCTTATCAGGAAACATTGTAACTAACACTTTCTTCATAGAACAAAGGGATAAACTTCTGTGTGTAAAGAAAATATCCGGGCAGTCTGCCAAGTTTGTAAACAACATGAAACATTGTAACCAACTTCCTTTTTAGATTAAACTTCTGTGTGTAAATGCAAGAAATGTAACCACTTAAAGTCCAACACTTGTTAAAAAGCAATATTTTTTGCTAGAAAATTACTTGGAACCACCAAACATTATATATATATTAGCAGAGACAAAAATGGGAATTGCTGCAATATTTTATGTCACGCTGCATTTGCCCACTTCATTGAATAATAAAAACCATAAAAACAAAACAGTAAAGTTAGTCCATTTTTTTTTTTTTTTAATTTTAATGTGAAAGATGATGTTATGCCGCACGAATCGTGAGAGAATCGTCATCTATCTTCTAAGCAAAAAAAATTGCAGTTGTCGTTTTAGCCAGAATCGTGCAGCTCTATGCCGTGCAACATAAAAAGTTGCAAAGACCACCATAGAGTAATTTTCTAGCAAAAAATTAATGATGATTTTTTTTTCTCAGTCTGCTGCAGTGTGTCAGCTTGTATTTATAATGGCCGCTCTGTATGTAGCTTCTGACAGGCTGTGCAAGCAGCCCCGTATCTCCAGAACCATAAATGATAGCCATCCCATATTTTGATCAGTTGTGGGGTAGGTCTTCAACTGACTACCCCCCAAATGTGGGGTTTCTGTGACCTCTGGTCATCGAGCTACAACCCCCGCTCCATCAGCCCCTCTGTTAATCCGGCCCTGTATGGAGAGGGGGGCAGGACTGTATGTATGGCTGTGGATGGTATATGGAAGGGGGGGGGCAGGACTGTATGTATGGCTGTGGATGGTATATGCAGGGGGGGGCAGGACTGTATGTATGGCTGTGGATGGTATATGGAGGGGGGGGCAGGACTGTATGTATGGCTGTGGATAGTATATGCAGGGGGGGGGCAGGACTGTATGTATGGCTGTGGATGGTATGGAGGGGGGGCAGAACTGTATATACGGCTGTGGATGGTAATGGTATATGCAGGGGGGGGGGCAGAACTGTATGTTTAGTGTATGGTGGGGGTAGTGTATGGTCCGCCCATCCACCCACCTCCATGTGTATTCTGTAGCCAGTCAGAGAAGAGCTGAGCACTCTGTGTCCCATGTGTCCTCTTCCACTCTGCAGCACACAATGCAGACGGAGGCGCGCCGGAGGGAGGGAGGGGGAGGGGCTAGCACAGTGAGAAGTTGCACACATGTTTACAGCCCGGATGCACACATGTTTACAGGGGGCTAACAGAGAGCACTGCTGCGGGCGGCACACCTTCTACTAACACTCAGGCAAGCTGGTGGAGCCGGGGATGTGCAGCTCTGTTGCGGCCGGGCCAGGATGGACAGCTAAAAAAATATATATATATATATATTTTTTTTTTTTAATGTGCCCGGGTCTCAGGAGGCTTCAAAACCGGGCACGTGTCCAAACCCGGACTGTCCGGGTCAAAACCGGACAGGTGGCAACCCTAGTCAGGGACTGCTCAGGGTGACAGCTGTAGGGTCATGTGACCAGAAGGCAGGCAGAGAGGATCTCTGGGTAATGAGGGGGAGGGGGAGTAGGTGTCTGGGACTCCTCCATGCAGGAAGCAGAAGCACAGATCTGACTCCTGGGCTCAGGCAGTGTAAGTTCCTTGTGTGTTCTCTGTCCATGTCATTGATCTATAGGATCCCTTTTATACTGATCTATAGGATCCCTTTTATACTGATCTATAGGATTGCAGAGCTGTGTGCTGTGATCTGATGGATTCCATGTCTGTGTGCTCTGTCAGTGATCCTCGGTACACAAGCTGCTTTGCTGGGACTTTGGACCCCTGTCCTCCCGGTCTCTGGTCCCTCCCTGTCCCCCACCGGGCTCTGTCCCCCACCGGGCTCTGTCCTCCCGGGCTCTGTCCCCCACCGGGCTCTGTCCCCCACCGGGTCTCTGTCCCCCACCGGGCTCTGTGGTTGTCCTCCCCGGGCTCTGTCCTCCCCGGGCTCCTCCCTCCCCGGGCTCTGTCCCCCACCGGGCTCTGTCCCCCACCGGGCTCTGTCCCCCACCGGGCTCTGTCCTCCCCGGGCTCTGTCCCCCAGGGCGGGCTCTGTCCTCCCGGGCTTTCCCCTGTCCCCCGGGCTCTGTCCCCCCCGGCTCTGTCCTCCCCGGGCTCTGTCCTCCCCCCCTCCCCGGGCTCTGTCCTGTCGGGCTCTGTCCTCCCCGGGCTCTGTCCCCTGTCCCCCAGGGGCTCTTTTCCCCCCCACCGGGCTCTGTCCTCCCCCAGGGGCTCTGTCCCCCCCCCACCGGCTCTGTCCCCTGTCCTCCCCGGGCTCTGTCCCCTGTCCCCCACCGGGCTCTGTCCCCCCCCACAGGGCTCTGTCCTCCCCCCACCGGCTCTGTCCCCCCCCCCACCGGCTCTGTCCCCCCCCCTACGGGCTCTGTCCCCCACCGGGCTCTGTCCCCCACCGGGCTCTGTCATCCCTGGTAATGTGTGTTGGATCTGAATATGCGATTAGTTATTGTCTAACTTTACACTTGCATTTAAACTGCTGCGACTCTGAAAGGTGATCTGTTTGTATCACCTTTCAGCGGTGTTTGACAGGCAGTGAAGAGGAGATATGACCCTCCTCCGCCGCCTGTTTTAACCATGTAAGTGCTGCGCCGTCACGCGTGCATTTACAGCTGCCATTCGATTGATAATAGAAGCAATCTGCTTAATCGCACTGGAAGCACACCAGATTCCTGTGCAATTCACATGCGATTCAGCCTGGTGCGATTTGAGCACCTTCATTTTGAAGGGGCTCACATCACACTGGAAGCGGAGGTTCACTTTTTGTGTGGACCTCCGCTTTAAACGGCACCCCAAAATGCAAGTCACGAACGCTCTGCATTCACTGCACCGGATCGCATGGTAACCGGACCATGCAATCTGGTTGCAGTGCGTTTTCTCAAATTGATGCGTTTCTCAAATTGATGCGTTTCTCAAATTGATGCGTGCATTAATTTAAAAAACGCACTGCAGCCAGATCGCATGGTCGGTTGGTTACTATGCGATCTGGTGCAGGCGAATGCAGTGCATTTGTGACTTGTATTTTGGGGTGCCGTCAAAGCGGAGGTCCACACAAAAGGTGAACCTCTGCTTTTTGGGAACCCCCCTCCCTCCGGTGTCACATTTGGCACCTTTCAGGGGGGTGCAGATACCTGTATAATACAGGTATTTGCACCCACTTCCGGTAATGACTCCTACAGGAGTCCCGCCCCCTCCCGTCCCCTCCGCTGTCTTCTGGGAAACCCACTGGTCCCAGGAGACAGCGTGAACAAGTGAGGATGGGCCGCACCACCCGCGCATGCGCAGTAGGGAACCCGGGCAGTGAAGCCGCAACACTTTACTCCTTGATTCCCTCACCGAGGATGGCGGCGGGAGCAGCCGAGAGACGAGCGATTTATCGACTTTGGCTGCCGACATCGCGGGCACCCTGGACAGGTAAGTGTCCATTTATTAAAAGTCAGCAGTTGCAGTATTTATAGCTGCTAGCTTTAAAAATGTGTGTAATATATATATATATATATATATATATATATATATATATATATATATATATATATATAAAAAAAACAATATATTTTTTACTAAAATAGTAAATATAGTATCGCAAAAAATAAAAACCGCAGAGGTGATGAAATGCCACCAAAAGAAAGCTCTATTTGGGGGGGGAAAAAGGACGCCAATTTTGTATGCGTGCCACATCGCACGACCGCGCAATTGTCAGTTAAAGCAACGCAGTGCGATTGCGATTTCCGGCGGACCAGATGGTCCCCGGAGCCTCTATGGTTGTTCGGAGGCCTGGGTATGATGTTATGATGTCGCACCCATCCCCAGCATTTGGCGCCACCCCCGGCTGCGAAGTTGAAAACGTGTTTTTTTAATTTAGTTTTTATTTCAGGCTTCCCAGCCTAGAGGTCATTATTATATCTTATTGACCCCTCCCCCCCCCCCCCCCCAATCATACTGTAAAGAGGACCTGTCATGCCATATTCCTATTACAAGCGATGTTTACATTTCTTGTAATAGGAATATAAGTGATTAAAAAAAAAATTAAAAAGAAAGTGTCAAACTAGAAAAGCAAAATTAACAATAAAAAAAAACACGTTCGAAAAATTGCTGTGCAAATACCATGCGAGATAAAACGTTGCAACCACCATTTTATTCTCTAGGGTCTCTGCTAAAAAGGCATATATAATGTTTGGGGTTTCTATGTAATTTTCTAGCAAAAAAATGATGATTTTTACATGTAGGAGAGAAGTGTTATAATTGGCCTGGTAGGCAAGTGGTTAATGACATCCCCCAGATCGGTTCACAGATCGCAGTGTGTGAACTGTGGATTCGGACAGGAATTGGATCGCATAGGTGAGAACAGTCATGCGATCTGATTTTGGTGTGGGGGGGGGGGGAGGGTTTGTGCACCCCCTTTTTTCTGCAAATCCAATGCGAGTTTAGCCATGCAACTGTATGGCTGAACTCGCATTGCACAGACATTGCATGTGATCGGCACCTGCGGTGTGGGTGCGATTCACATGCGATGTCAGAGATCACTATAGTGTGAACCCGGGCTTATGGCAATAAACACCCGACAGAGCTTCTAACCCTTCTCTGCCCCAGGAGAGAGAAAATAGCCACTCTAGGTGGGAGCCTTGATGGAGATCCTCCATGCAGGTATCGTAGGTGCAGGCAATGCATTCTGCAGGACAGGAACAAAGGATGTTTCTGGACAGCCGCACTCTGAACAATGGTTGTTTTTATTGAATTAGGAACAGCACTACAAGTCACAGCAATCAAAACAAAAACCTGGGCAGCTGATGCGTTTCGCACTAAATCTAGTGCTTAATCATTACGATTAACCACTTAAGGACCCCTTCACGCCGATATATGTAGGCAGAATGGCACGGCTGGGCACAATCGCGTACCTGTACGTGTCCCTTTAAGCCCAGCCGTGGGGTCGCGTGTACGCCGCCGGGGGCGCGCTGACGACCCAGTCCGAAGCTCCGTGACCGCGAGACCCGCGGACCCGATCGCCGCTGGAGTCCCGCGATCGGTCAAACACAGCTTCCCCGTTCTTCACTGTGGCGCTGTCATTAATCGTGTGTCCCCTTATATAGGGAAACACAATCAAGGACATCACACCTACAGCCACACCCCCTACAGTTCGAAACACAGATGAGGTCACACTTAACCCCTTCTGCGCCCCCTCGTGGTTAACTCCCAAACTGCAATTGTCATTTTCACAGTAATCGGTGCATTTTTAATGCATTTTTAATGCATTTTTTGCTGTGAAAATGACAATGGTCCCAAAAATGTGTCAAAATTGTCCGAAGTGTCCGCCATAATGTCGCAGTTACGGAAAAAATCGCTGATCACCGCCATTAGTAGTAAAAAAAAAATAAACATGCAATAAAACGATCCCCTATTTTGTAAACGCTATAAATTTTGCGCAAACCAACCGATAAACGCTTATTACAATTTTTTTATATGTTTTTGGGGGATATTTATTATAGCAAAAAGTAAAAAATATTGAATTTCTTTCAAAATTGTAGCTCTATTTTTGTTTATAGCGCAAAAAATAAAAACCGCAGAGGTGATCAAATACCACCAAAAGAAAGCTCTATTTGTGGGGAAAAAAAGGACACCAATTTTGTTTGGGAGCCACGTCGCACGACCGCACAATTGTCAGTTAAAGCGAAATTGAAAAAACTGGCCAGGTCCTTTAGCTGCCTAAAGGTCCGGGTCTTAAGTGGTTAAGCACTAGATTTAGTGCGAAACGCGTCAACTGCCCAGGTTTTTGTTTAGTTTGCTGTGACTTGTAGTGCTGTTCCTAATTCAATAAAAGCAACCATTGTTCAGAGTGCGGCTGTCCAGAAACATCCTTTGTTCCTGCCTTCTCTGCCCCAGCGTCTCCTCTATATTTGTAATTATTAGAACAATCCTTTATATTGTATAATTTTTATACTCTCTTCTGTGTATTGCAGGGCACTCTGTAGAGGTTTCAATGGACTCGGGTTGTTGCTGTGTGCATTCTGCAGGCGCTGTCCTCGGGACTCTGGTGACCTTTGTACTGCTGTGGTTGGGATATCGCCTGGGTGTCATCTACCAGCTCTTCCACAAGGTGAGACTTTTACGCCTCATTCACACGGGCGAGGACCATACAGGAGCACCTTGGTTATGTGGCTGGAGCTGCATGCAGGCAGCCTGTGTCTCTCTATGGGGATGCAGTAGCTGTAAGGACACAGTCGCTTGTCCTAATGTGAGAGGGGGGGAGGAGAAGTGACACTGAAAGCTCACTGTCTGCATGACATCAGGAAGAACAGATGTGTCCTTACAGCTACTGCATCCCCATAGATCAGGGCTGTCAAACTCAACTTCATCGTGGGCCGCATCAGCATTATGATTGCCGGTTGTATCTGTAAGATTACATGTCCAGCTCATCCCCTCCCCTTACATCAGATGTCAAGAGCCCCCCCCCACCATCAGAAGTTGAGTCCCCCCCTCTCCCATACATCACAGTGCACCCCCCTTTCCTTATGCTGCTGCTGGGAAGAAGTTGGATGCATTGCTTGAAAGCAGAAAATGAGGGTCTGGAGGATGACTGGAGAGGTGCGAGGGCCGCATGAAATGGCCTGGAGGGCCGCATTCGGCCTGCGGGCCTTGTGTTTGCCACCTCTGCCATAGAGAGACACAGGCTGCCTGCATGCAGCTCCAGCCAGATAAACAAGGTGCTCATTAACACTTGCCGACTGCTTAACACTAGATATACAATCATTACCTTGATGTTAAATAGCGCAGTTGCTTCCATGACCACCGTATTTTTATTTACAGTAAGCGATCGGCTATCTGATTTAACCACTTGCCGACCGCCTAGCGAACATATACTGTATAAGCCGAGTTTTTCAGCCTTTTTTATAGGGCTAAAAATACCCCCCTCATATAAGCCTAGGGTGAGAATGCAGCACTGTCTCACTGTACACATTTGCAGTCTCACTGTGCCATACCTCACTGTCCCCGAGTACCTGAATTCTTGACAGGCGTCCATTTTTTAAAAGTCGCGGCTTTCTCCTGGCGTTCCATTCCATGATAGGCATTTGACACTTGTGTTCCGCCTATCACAGAGGTTCTCGTCCTCGGACTCAGTTTCCCAGCAGACACTGTGTTCAGTGTTCCGCCAATCACGGACGTCCTCTTGGTCGAGGATGAAAGCATATACGACACTGTTGAACAATGCAGCATGTTTTTTTTTTCTGGAACTGACTGCATTGGTGTGAACTATGCCTTTGGAAACCATATAAACTACTTTCCAAGCGTATTTGACGCATACGTAAGTCACACATGTAAACGGTGTTCAAACACACATGTGAGGTATCGCCACGATAGTTAGAGCGCGAGAGAGCAATAATTCTAGCACTAGACCTCCTTTGTAACGCCAAACTGGTAACCTGTAAAAATTCTTATAGTGTCGCCTATGGATATTTTTAAGTACTGCGGTTTGTTGCCATTCCACAAGTGTGCGTAATTTTGAAGCGTGACATGTTGGGTATCTATTTACTTGGCGAAACATCGTCTTTCACATTATAAACAAATTGGGCTAACTTTGCTACAAGCTCATTGGTTTCGATGCAGAAGTGAGCCTTATTTTGCACTCTCCAGTGATAGTAAATAAACCCCATTGTGTACTTAAAAGTGGGGTATGCCTGTGTGTGTGTGTGTGTGTGTATGTATATATATATATAAAAACTGTGACAGGAAGTCAGGTAAATCTGTGTGTGTTGTCACAGACGGGAGATATTTTTCTGCCTTGTTTAGACAATACACCAATTACTATTGGGCGTCGGCTGCAGAGATGGCCAGAGAGGTTTGGGGCGTTAGAAGGCTTCAGCTGTTCAGAATGAAGCAATTAAAGCCCCTTTAAAGACAGCCCAAGGCTGACGACTGATTGCTGCATCCTGAGGCTTTGTGAGTGAAGGAGCAGACACAAGCACTTCTGAAGAGGTGAGGTGCTGATGGATATTTCTGTGTGAGAAATATCAAAGAGACTTTTTGTTTTCTGCTGTAGAACCAGCAGTGTCTGCCCAGCAGTAGGCTGTGCCAAACTCCATAGGTAGGTTCCTGTGTTGGGAAGGTAGACGCCCCAAGTGGCAAGGGTTTATTTTATGTTTTGTTTATACTGTTTTGATGCTTGCACGTGTATCCAGCAATATGGAAAAATAAACCATATCATTTGTTTTCAGTCATCCTCAACTGCCTTTTTGTACAGTTCAGCGTGTAGTGAACCCATAGAGGGGGTCACACACACCTGCTACCGAGCGAATCCATATATATATATATATATATATATATATATATATATATATAATTCATTCCGATGGGGGGAAAAAAACTATAGGAAATTCCAATCATCTGTGTGCAACACGCATTGCTCAGAATCAAGTCGACGCATGCTCGGAAGCATTGAAATGAAATTTGCTCGTCGTAGTGTTTTACGTCACCGTGTTTTGGACGGTCGGAATTTGATCTGACAGTGTGTATGCAAGACAGCTTGAGTGGAATTCCGACGGAAAATTCCATTGAATTTTAGGCCATCAGAAAATCTGATCGTGCGTACAGGGCATTAAGCCCCATACACACCATCAGATTATCTGCAGATTTTTGTCTTCAGATTTACCAAAACCATATAATATGAGGTCAAACCTTAAGGCCACATACACACGATCAGACCGGTTCGATGGGAATGGTCCGACGGACCGTTTTCATTGGTTCACCGCTGAAGTGGTCTGATGCAGTGGCGTATCTACGGTATGGCAGGTATGGCTAGTGCCATAGGCGCACACATGAAGGGGGCGCTGGTGAGTAGCTGTCAGCCTACACACTGTTCAGATGACTCCCAGCAGAACACACAGGCGGTGCGCTCCTCTCTCAAGAAAGGCTGGTAAAGTGTGTTTAGTGTGTGGGTGAGGTGACTCCCCCCTTCGGCACACCACAATGTTCTCCCTGCAGGGTGGGTGCTCACTATTCAGTCCGCGGCCGTGCGGTGTACACAGGTGAGCGGGAGGAAGTGGCTGCATGTGGGAGAAAGAGCAGAGTTGTTGCACAGCTGTGCCCCCACCCCGAAAATTACACACAGAGAATCACTTGTCTTATCTGCCTTCCTCCCTCCTGTAAGCTGATGGAGGGATAGAACACAGAGAATCTCTCTACAATTGCCATCCTCCATTCCTCAGTGTCGGGGCTTCTTCTTGTCATAATGACAAAAGGCAGAGCCAGCTCCAGCAGAAGATCTCCAACCTGTACTGTGTGGAGAAGAGCTCACAGCACAGCAGTAAGATTCACAGCTGCGGCATGATTATAATTTCAGTGTCCCGACTGCCAGTGCCGACCATCACAGGGAGGAGGGGGAGGATATTTGCATCTCATCTCACTGTTAGCCAATAATACTTGCCCATGCTGCAGCCCCTCCCTCTTCCCTTCCCACGCGCCACATTTTGACTTCAGTTACAGGAAGAAGAAGAAGAAGCCATAAAATCAGACCTCAGCATGTCAGCACCCATGTGAGTTTTTTTTCTTTCTTTACTTCAGAGGGGGGGGGAGAGAAGAAGAGGTTCTGCAGCAGCAGAGACAGCCATGTGTTTCATTTAGACTTTTAGTGCAGGTGATAGAGGAAGAGGGGAACAGGACCAGCATTATCTTATCTATTCATGTTGTCATGTATTTACTCTGGCATTATACCACTAGCATAAAGTATACCACCTAACCTGACATAATATAACCTAACCTGGCATAATATACCACCTAACCTGACATAATATAACCTAACCTGGCATAATATACCACCTAACAATATATACCACCTAACCTGGCATAATATACCACCTAACATAATATACCACCTAACATAATATACCACCTAACCTGGCATAATATACCACCTAACATAATATACCACCTAACCTAACATAATATACCACCTAACCTGGCATAATATACCACCTAACATAATATACCACCTAACCTGGCATAATATACCACCTAACATAATATACCACCTAACCTGGCATAATATACCACCTAACATAATATACCACCTAACCTGGCATAATATACCACCTAACATAATATGCCACCTAACCTGGCATAATATGCCACCTAACCTGACATAATATACCACCTAACCTGACACAATATACCACCTAACATAATATACCACCTAACCTGGCATAATATACCACCTAACCTGGCACTATAGCACTTAATCTGGCACTATAGCACCTAACCTGGCACTATAGCACCTAACCTGGCAGGTACTCCATCAATGTCTACCCCATTATATATATATATACACTGGGCTCCACCCTTGCCCAGGACACTAGCTACATGGAGTTAGCATGTTCTCCCAGTGGGGTTCCTCTTCCACTCCAAACACATGCAGGTAGGTGAATTGTACCCTGTGTACAGACTGGCAGTGTGTACATGGCTAATCATATTCTACACTGACCTTACAATCATAGCGGACCCTACACATATCTATGTATACTTCCATTCAGTCCTGGCCAGACAGCTCTTGCCAGATTTTGGGCCAGCGCTCATTTTGGATAATTTTTCAGGCATGTGGGGTGGCATGCAGAATGTGATCACCCATGTACATTGCCACTTCATACAGGAGGGGGCAATCACCTACCAACATGGCTTTGGAGTGTGCCCACACCAAGAGAACATACAGATAGCTTTCTGGCCCAGATTCAAACCAAGAGAGGCCCCAACAACTAACCCACTGTTCTCTATATACCTGTATATACTGACAGTATTATCTGAAAGACGGTTTCAAATGTTTTGACAGGGGCGCAGTTTCAGTGCTTGCCATAGGCGCCATTTTCACTAGATATGCCTCTGGTCTGATGGTCTGATGTGCGTACGCGGTGACGTAGAACACAACGACGTACTGAAAAAACAAAGTTCAATGCTTCCAAGCATGCGTCGACTTGATTCTGAGCATGCGCGGGTTTTGGTCCGATGCTTTTGTGTACTAACCATCGTTTTGGTCCGATGGTCAGGCGTCCATCAGACAGGTTTTAAAGCAAGTTTTAAAACTTTGGTCCGATGGACAACGGTCCGATGGGCCGTACACACCATCAATTTGGTCCGATGAAACTGGTCTTCAGGCCAGTTTCATCGGACCGGTCTGATCGTGTGTACGCGACCTTAGAGTTTCAATTTGTATGCAATCTGGCTGGCTCGTGTACTACATGGTTTTGGTAAATCTGAAGACAAAAATCTGCAGATAATCTGATGGTGTGTACGGGGCTTTACTCTAAAAAGAAGAGTGTCGCCTGTAGTTGCACTGTAATGAATCCTACTGAACCTTGCACACAGTTGTTCAAAGTGAAGGGGAAGTGAAAGGTCTTGGAGGATGAGTGGAGATCATGTGAGGGGACATGCAGGACGACCGGTGACAATCCAAATCAGAGAATTGACATCAAGCTCAGAATGTAGCATTGTCTTAGATCTGACCTCCGGCCCTCCTTACTCGGATTTTGCTGCACACTGTGAGCTTCTCACAATGTGCATTAAGCAAAGAAGAGGGGCGCGCAGGCTCTGGTGCAAAACCTTCAAAGTGCGTTGGCACTAAAAGCTGGCCTAAGCAGGAAGGAGGTGAAAGTGCCCGGGATTGAAGTGGTTAACTTTTTTTTTTTTTTTCTTTGGCCAAGTAGAAAAAGTTTTTTAGAATTTTTATTTTTTTTAGGTGTGCTTTAAATGCCCCCCCTCGGCTTATACTTGAGTCACCTTTTTGCGCTTGACCTCCCGGACTTTGGGGTCCCGGCACACATGTAGCCCCACTCTTCCTTTACAAGTGTGCAAAGTTTGTTGTCCGGGGGACCTATAGCCGGGGAGCACCGACTTTTTTTTTTTTTTCAAAGCAGGGCACCCCTTCCATAGACTCCCATGTTAAAGAGGTTGTAAACCCTCAGGGTATACTTGCACCTACAGGTAAGCCTACATTAAGGCCCCTTTCATACTGGGGCGGGAGGCACGGTGGCGCTATACCGTCGGATTTGCAGCTGGATTCGGCCCTAGCTGTGCGGTATTAACCCCCACTAGCGGCCGATAAAGGGTTAATACCGCCCTTAATGCGCCTCTGCAGAGGCGCATTGCGGGCGGGATTGCCGCGGTTTCCCATTGTTTTAAATGGGAAGGAGCCTCCAAAGATGCTGCTGGCAGGAGATTTTTTTTCTCTCCCGCCAGCGCATCGCCTCAGTGTGAAAGTCCTCAGGCTTTCACATTGAGGATGCAGTGCAGGAGTTTTTCAGGTGGTTAGCAGCGCTATTTTTAGTGCTGTGCCGCCTGAAAAACTCCTCAGTGTGAAAGGGGTCTAAGGCTTACCTGTAGATGCTTGCAATATCTCCCTAACCTACATGGTTAAGGAGATATTTTCAGAAAAGCTGGCACTGATGCAACAGCGCAGGCGCACAGATCGCGGCGGCTCCTGAATGGGAGCCTGCCGGAAATATGCACATGCACAGGGATCGTGCTGTTCCTCGCGCATGTGCAGGAGTGATGTCATTGCAATGACATGGAGGTCATTAGCAATTGGCAATACCTGGAAGTCATTCCGGGTATCATGGTGGCAACGGAGGATGTGTCCGAAGACCGCTGGGGGGGGGGCTTTGATCTAAGGTAAGTAATTGATAATGAGCTAGTATGCTAGTCATACTAGCACATTATGTCCTTGCCTTGAAGGTTTTTTTATTATATTTGTTTACGGGTATACAACCGCTTTAAACGGTAATTTCTGCAGACTTTGGGGACCCGGTACCGGCCATAGACTCCCATGTTAAATGTCAGTCTAGTCATGGGCACAGTGAGGCATGGGCACAGTGAGGCATGGACACAGTGAGGCATGCACATGGTGACAAAGTGAGGCATGGGCACAGTGAGCATGCACATGGACAAAGTGAGGCATGGGCACAGTGAGGCATGCACATGGACAAAGTGAGGCATGGGCACAGTGAGGCATGCACATGGACAAAGTGAGGCATGGGCACAGTGAGGCATGCACATGGACAAAGTGAGGCATGGGCACAGTGAGGCATGCACATGGACAAAGTGAGGCATGGACACAGTGAGACATGCACATGGACACCCTAGGCTTAGTTTTCCTCGGCTTATATTCGGGTCGGCTTATACTCGAGTATATACGGTAGCCTGGTTCTGTGTTTAAGGTTTTTTATAAATGATTGGACCGGTACTGACCCGTATGTTACATTGCTTGTCTGCTCTGCTGTCCTTTGCAGGTGGAAACTCAGAGTCCTCGTCATGGAGGAGAAGTGGTCGCTAAAGTCTTACAATCCCACGGAGTGCGTTACTTCTTCACGCTGGTTGGAGGCCATATCTCGCCCATCCTGGTGGCCTGTGAAAAGCTGGGAATAAAAGTGGTGTACACGAGGCAGGAGGCCACCGCGGTCTTTGCAGCCGATGCAGTGGCCAGACTCTCGGGTAACTTGCTCTCCATTATTTAAAGCCAAAATGTTTTCTTTAGATTAAGGGAAGAACGGCGCAGGGAAAGAGAGTTGGCTCCTCCTCTTTTAATTGCCAGCTGTGCCCCTATGGGGAGATTTCTCCTCACTTCCTGTCACAACGGGAAGTAAGGAAAATCACCCCCCCCCCCCCCCCCCCATAGGAGTAGAGGAGGGTTATAGTCTCTGATGATGCTTTTATTGCTGTCCGTAACTTCCTGTATTCGTGACAACTAGCTATTCCTTGCATTACAAGTACAGTGGAACCTCGGATTGCGAGTAACGTGGTTAACGAGCGTTTTGTAATACAAGTGTAGCGCTTACCCCCTAAGGAGCGGCTGAATTTGTTGGGTCTTCTGGCCCTCCTCCGCAACACTCGATCCACCGCACACCAGCACACCTGAGGAAAGTCCCTAATACCAATCCCCCTGACTGAGTTATGATGCAATAGCACCAGAATTTTTTCTGAGTGACAAGTAACTCTTCAAGACACCAAAAAATTAAAGCAAATATCAATTTTACTCAAGAAAGATCAATACCAGTTAACAAATTAATCATCACACATACAGTTAATATAATACATATAGTACAAGGTGATAGCTCCCTAACACCCTCTTCCTGCGGCCGCAGGGATTTAACTGGTAAGATTATGTATGCTGCGCAGCAGTCAGCAAGATTACTTTAAACTAACTGTGGTACTTTACCCACTAGAGACCCCTTTAAACAGTTTACTGAACTATATGTCCCAATCTGCAAGGCCTTGCTGCAGGAGTGTAAGTGCACTAGTCCGAGGTCTTCGTTTTCTTCGCTAGCAAAAATAGAAAGAAAGGCCCTATTTGTAATCCAACAGGGGTATCTGTAGTATCCGATGCAAACAACCGGTGAGCGAATCTTTTAGCAGCAGACCGCTCAACAGTGGACTAACGTTCTCGGGCCCTGCGACAAGTATTTGAGTATGTCTCTGGAACCCTCCGATGGTACTGGTCTAGTGTTCTCCACAACACAGCTCAGATAGTCCCTCAGATGTGTGTGTGTGAGTGTGGTATAGTATGAAACAGTTGGGCGCAAGCCCTCTCACCACACACGGCCCTGGTGACTGGAATCCTCTCGGCACGCGATCCCCGTCGGATCTCCAACGCTCGTCCGATCACACGGCTCTTGTCTCAGGGGAACTGCAGGAAACTCTTTACTGCTGCCCAGACATCGCTGGCTGCTTTCCACGAGGTAGGCCGGAGTCCAGTCACACACTCACAGGAACAGTTCCTCACAGGTGTGTGTCCCAGGCTGGAGAGAGTTAAGATGGCTGCCATCAGGTCTTTTATCTGTTCCCAAGATCCTTTGCTCCCCTGGGCGTTCCTGGGAGTGGCATTCTCCTCCGTCCTGGGTTGTTCCAGAAAAAGTAAAACTTTGAGCCCGACGTCCCACTTCTGGTCAGCAGAGGGCACCAAATGTCTATTTTACATACACTCCTGCATAATCCTCTCTAAAGCATAAGCTGACACCGCTACACTCTCCCCCCACTTAAATCCTTTGGGTCCCCCCAAAGGGTAATCTGTATCAATTTTAGATGCAACATAAAATTTGGCTAGACCGCTCTACTATCTATATTGCACATAGATATGTGCAGTCTGTGACAACGTCTAGCAAGTGGGACAGGCAGAGGGACACTCCACCAAGGTGTGATGTGATGTCCCGTTTTGGGCACGTGGCCTTTGACACTTCTGTGAGTACAGTGGGCACTTCAGGAGATCTGTGTACAGTCACAATAGCTTCTTCTGTGCTGTTTCCTACTGAATTGTACGTGAGTCTCTGAGGAGGTCGCACCAGGCGTTTTGGCCTTGTTTCTAGAAGCCTGGATGGACCTTCGTCTGCTGAGCTCTCTTCTTCCTGTTGTGTTAGCTGAGGCAGTTCAGTGACCTCCTCTTCCTGAGCAACAGAAACATCCTCAGGTTCGGAGGCTTCCGGCAAAGAATCCTCCATTTGAGAAGATAAGGAGACATTCTCATCAGTTTGGGGCACAAATTCCGGAGCATCCGGTCTCAAGGTACTTGAGTCCTGCTCAGAAATTGGATTGACTGAATGAACATCCATAGAGTCAGATGGCCACATCCAGCTCGGACACCCATCCCCCTCATCACTATCATCCTCACTTTCTAATGTGGGTGGTGGTTGCTGTGACCGAGTGACAGGTGTTTTCCGAGAGGTGGAAGGAGGAGTGGGTGAAGGAGACTCATCTCTCTCTGGTATCCGAACAGCCTCATTTAAGGGTAGGAGATGGTTCCGATGCCAATTCTTCAATGGCCCAGTTTTTCCCTCTGGTCTGATTTGGTACACTGGCAGGCCAGGCAATTGCTGACAAATGACATAAATTTGGGAACTCCATCTATCGGCCAGTTTGTGCTTGGCTGAGGCACCTACATTTTTCAATAGAACTCGATCGCCAGGCTGTAGGTCCTGCACACGAACTCTCAGATCATAATTTCGCTTATTCCTCTGTTCTCTACCCCCGGATGTTGAACGGGCCTTTTCAAAGGCAGAAACCAAATTCTTCCTCAGTCGGTCTACGTAACCTTCATGAGAGGCAACAGACGTTTGGTCAAGAGAGAGACCAAAGGCCAAATCCACAGGCAGCCGGGCTTCTCTTCCGAACATGAGCCGGTATGGTGAGTATCCGGTCACATCACTTTCTGTACTGTTGTAGGCATGCACAATGGTAGAGATATGCCGACTCCAGTGCTGTTTTTCTTTGGTGGACAGTGTTCCCAACATATTTAATAAAGTCCGATTGAACCTCTCTGGTTGTGCGTCACCCTGGGGGTGGTAAGGGGAAGTTCTTGATTTCTGAATCCCTAACAGATCCAAGAGCTGCCGGATGAGTCGACTCTCAAAATCTCTGCCTTGGTCGGAATGAATTCTTTGGGGTAGCCCATAATGGACAAAGAACTTCTCCACTAGTACCTTGGCCACTGTGGGAGCACGTTGATCCTTGGTTGGAAAGGCTTGAGCATAGCGAGTAAAGTGGTCTGTCACCACCAGGATATTTCCTTGTCCACTGGTGTTGTCGGGCTCTAAACACAAAAAGTCTATGCACACTAAATCCATAGGGCCTTGACTCTGCAGATGGCTCATTGGAGCCGTTTTAGAAGGTAGAGTTTTCCTCTGGATACACCTCAAGCAGGAATGGCAATAGCCTTCGACCTCGGATCTCATACAGGGCCAATAAAATCTGTCACGGACCAGTTTGAAAGTTCTCTCTGTGCCCAAATGACCATGATCATCGTGTAAAGCCTTCAACACACTTTCTCTATGTTTCTCGGGGAGGAACAATTGCTGTTTCTCTTCTGCGCCATCCGAGGGGCCCCTTCGGTAGACCACCCCGTCTAGCACTCTCAACCTCTCCCACTCTTTGTGGATCAACCGAGCCTCCTTCGGCGAATCAGTTAGCAAAAGTCCCCTTTGGTTGTCTCTCAAGGCCCTCAGTGTCAATCCGATTAAGGGGTCTTCGGCCTGATCCACCCTTAAATCCTTTTTTGTGAAAGTAGGCAGGCCTTCACTCCTCAGTTGTGCAGGATGGCAGTACAGCTTGGGGACACCGGCAGCCATGACTCCTATGGCCTCTGCGCCAATCACTCCCTGGCTCTACATTCCACCCCTTGGCATAGGGCTTGAACCCCGTCTGGTGTTAAATGGGTCCATTCTGATTCTGGGGCTCTGTACTGTAAGGTCTCCTGGACAGGGCATCCGCATCGTTGCTGGGACTGAAGCGGCTCCTGGCGGCTAACATGTCCAGTGGCATCCAGTTTGGCGGGGCGGTAAGCGGGTTGTTGTCCTCTGATTACAAAGTCGGACTTCTGACTGCATTTGAGAGCGGAACCCTGTGTAGGCCTGGAAGGCGATCGCTACGTACTGGGACGCAGATGCCTCATGTCCGGATGAGCTACAGTGGCAACATCCAGTTTTTGGCTGTGGTGAGGATATAGGTAAGCGGGTTGTTGTCCGTTCTGATTACAAAGTCGGCTCCATACAAATAATCCTTCAGTTTATCCACCACTGCCCATTTGAGAGCCAAGAACTCCAATTTATGTGTAGGATAATTCCTCTCTGAAAGCGTCAAACTTCGGCTTACGTAGGCGATGGGACGCAGATGCCCGTCATGCTCCTGATAGAGTACCCCACCTAATCCATCTCGACTGGCGTCTACATGTAACTCATAGGGCCTTGTGGGGTCCGCATAGGCCAAGACTGGGGCAGATGTGAGACTTCCCTTCAGCTGCACAAAGGCTTCTTCACACCGTGGGGTCCATTCATCTACAATTGGCTCCTTTTTTTTTCTGGGCCCCTCTTTGGGTTTTCCAAGCCCTTCAGAGTCTGTCTCAGCCTCCTCCTCATTTTTTAACAGTTCAGTGAGTGGACGGGCTATTCTGGCAAACCCTTCCACAAATCTTCTATAATAGGAACAAAATCCTAGGAAAGACCTGAGCTCAGTCACATTGGTTGGTCGGGGCCAGGAGGTGAGGTGACAGCCTCCAGCTTCTGTGGATCCGTGGCCACCCCTTCTTCGGACACAATATGCCCCAAATAGCTTACTGATGACTGATAAAACCTGCACTTTTCCATAGACAGTTTTAAGCCTTCCTCATGTAGTCTACTCAGAACTTTCTCCAGTCTTTCTTCGTGCTCTTCAAGTGTCCGGCCGAACACTATCACGTCATCTAGGTACACTAACACCTCGATCAGATTCATGTCGCCCACGGTCTTTTCCATCAGCCGCTGAAAAGTAGCTGGGGCCCCTGACAGACCTTGTGGCATCCTGTTAAACTCAAAGAACCCCACTGGGGTGATGAAAGCCGTTTTCTCTCTGTCTTCAGGGTGCATGGGGATCTGATAATATCCGCTCTTCAAATCCAGTACACTAAACCACTTCGCCCCAGACAGGCTTTGCAAGGCGTCCTCTATCCTGGGGGTGGTGTACTGATCGGGAATGGTCCTCCGATTCAGTGTTCGGTAGTCAATACAGAGCCGCAATGACCCATTCTTTTTCCTGACCACCACTATGGGGGAAGCGTAGGGGCTTCGGGACTCCCGAATGATGCCCGTCCTCTTCAGCTCAGCCAGCTGTTCTCGTAAATCTTCCAGGTCTCCCAATGGGATACGCCTGACCCTCTCCCGAAAGGGCTTGTCCTCTTCCAGCCGGATCCTATGCTCAGCACTTTTGGCCAGCCCCACATCGAATTCGTTCTTCGAGAACGCCATCCTCCATCTTAATAGCTGAGTCTCTCGCTCTCTCCAGCCAACAGGGGGGGAGGGGGGTGTCTGTTGGGAAACACTCTTCAAAAAGGGTCTCCTCTTCCGCTTCTGGTATGCCTTGGGGAGGCACTGGGGTTGCTGATATCACTTCCCCTAGCAAGGCTTTAGCTGGTACTTTTATAGGAGATGCTGTGGTGTTCTTAACGCGGATGGAGACCTTCCCTCGGTTCCTTTTTAACAATGGTTGGTCGGCAACAATTCGGGCACTATCTCCAGTCTGTTATCCCCTTGTCTTGGGTTGGTCTGTCTCAAGGACAATGAAGGGTCCTGGCTGCTTCCAAGATAACTTGACCGAAGCCCTCAGACAGACTACTTCGCCAGGCTGTACCACTTTCTCCCATCTATCCAGGCGCCAGACTCTTCCCACTCTGTCTTCAGGCGCTCTCTGCTCCTGAAGCAGGTTCCGGTACACTTACTTGGGTCAGCATTGGGTGCACCCTGGTGTCTGGTGTAGCCTGTTGTTGCATAAGAGTGGGGACAGGAGCCTCCGGACCAAATGGGTATTCGTCCCAACGATAATGGAGTTCTTTTCAGCCCCTGGTGGACGGGGGCACACTACGGCTAAGGCATCAAAAGCTTCAGCTTCTCCGGCCACGCTTGGATCAAAAGCGAGCTTTATGGACAGGAAACCATCATAAGGGCAATTCTGCGTTCCAAGCCCCATATCTCTAACTCTTCCAGCTTCTGTAGGGGTAAGTGTCGGAGATGCCTCTCGTAAAAGTCCCGATAAAGGAGGGTCACCTGAGCTCCGGTGTCCAGCAGGGCTTTTGTATAAACTCCCTCCACTTGAACAGGGACAATGGGGGAGGGTCCCACCAACTCAGAAGGAAATCCACGAGGAGGAGCAAGATCAGCCTGCTTGGTGACCCTTACCTTCACGCCTTTTCTCCTGGGTCGTTCTCTCGTCGTTCGTCGCCTCCCTCCGCTCTTTAGGGGTGGAAACGACAGAGGGGTGAGTTTTGGAGTTGACCGATGCGATCGGGCGCCCAGCTGACTCCTTCACTGGGGCCCCCTGAAGTTTAAAGCCGGCTTTGGGGTTCTTGCTTCTTCTGTCTTCGGCGGGCTTGGGCACACTTGGCGGAAATGCCCAACTCCTCCGCAATTGTAGCAGACATTTTGCGGTCTCCTGACAGGCACTATCCCGGTGGTAGCTTCAGGCACAGGTTCTGGAGGAACCTTTCCAAGGGGTGAATTAACCCCTGCAGCCAGTAGGGTTAGCATCTGTGTCAACTGAGTGACTTGGGCCTTCAGTTCATCTATCTCCGGACTTCCACTTGACACACTAAACGTCCGAACTTCAGCAGAGGATGAAAACCCTGAACTTTTTTTCTTCTCTGCTAGGATTGCCTCCTCTTCTTCCTCACTGTCCGTATAAGATCGGGTGGTATCGCAGAGAGGTCCCTCCTGGCAGAGTCTTCAACTGAATCCAGACAGGATCAGAGCTTAGAGCGCCTCTGAGTATCTGTCATTCTGATTATCCTGTTGTCCATTTGACCTGATCCACCTGTCCTTTGCATGTCTATTCCTTCTTCAGCACAATCTGGTATAGCATCTTATACTCAAGCGCCTTATGTACTCGGACAGTGCTTCATTCCTCTGCTGGTACATATGTTCAAAGAGAAAAAGTAAGTCTGTGGCTCTTTCGGTACGCCCAAAAACTCCTCCTGCAGCATGCGAAGATAATCATAGGCTGTACAGGACCCCTGACTGAACTTCAGATTCCGAATGGCTTCTGCTTTGCAATGCCCTTTAGACTCTCAGTGATCCGTTGTTTTTTTTGTATTTCCGGGACATCCCATTCTTCTAAGGCTTGCATAGCCTGCTCCATCCAGGTGTCTCATATTCTTCCTCTCCCTGGGGTACGGGCTGCGTCCCTGAGAAGATTCGCAGCTTCCGGTAGCTATAATTTGCAGAGGGTGAGGTGAGTTTGGCAACGCTCTCTACTAACTTTCCTATGTCCTTGAAGAAAGAGGCTGGAGGGTAACTAGAAGTTGGCTCAGATGTGGTAGTTGCTCCTACAGTTCCCAGTGGGGACTGACTTGGTCCCTCAGAACTACTAACTGGGTTGGCTAAAGATATTAGCCGCACTTTAACTTCCCTTGTTAGCTGAATGCTATCACCCCGGTAGCAATGTGGGATTCCTTTCTTCCATTCCAGCAGGGCATAGGTGTGGGAGCCTTCTTGGTTTGTTATGGTGTCTATGACAAACACTTTCTGGTCAGGCGCTAAGGTAGTTACTGCTTTACGGATCTGTTCCTCTGTCCATGTGCCATCAGGAATGTCCATCACTACACTCAGCCCGTCCTGGGCGTTTTGTTCTTTGCACCACTTTGCTGCGGCTGTCAGATCCATGGTTGGGCTGTTGGTGTGGTTATCTCTGTGCGAGGGGTATCAGAAGAATCCCGGACGAGCCCCCACGTGTAGCGCTTACCCCCTAAGGAGCGGCTGCTGAATTTGTTGGGTCTTCTGGCCCTCCTCCGCAACACTCGATCCACCGCACACCAGCACACCTGAGGAAAGTCCCTAATACCAATCCCCCTGACTGAGTTATGATGCAATAGCACCAGAATTTTTTCTGAGTGACAAGTAACTCTTCAAGACACCAAAAAATTAAAGCAAATATCAATTTTACTCAAGAAAGATCAATACCAGTTAACAAATTAATCATCACACATACAGTTAATATAATACATATAGTACAAGGTGATAGCTCCCTAACACCCTCTTCCTGCGGCCGCAGGGATTTAACTGGTAAGATTATGTATGCTGCGCAGCAGTCAGCAAGATTACTTTAAACTAACTGTGGTACTTTACCCACTAGAGACCCCTTTAAACAGTTTACTGAACTATATGTCCCAATCTGCAAGGCCTTGCTGCAGGAGTGTAAGTGCACTAGTCCGAGGTCTTCGTTTTTTCTTCGCTAGCAAAAATAGAAAGGGCCCTATTTGTAATCCAACAGGGGTATCTGTAGTATCCGATGCAAACAACCGGTGAGCGAATCTTTTAGCAGCAGACCGCTCAACAGTGGACTAACGTTCTCGGGCCCTGCGACAAGTATTTGAGTATGTCTCTGGAACCCTCCGATGGTACTGGTCTAGTGTTCTCCACAACACAGCTCAGATAGTCCCTCAGATGTGTGTGTGTGAGTGTGGTATAGTATGAAACAGTTGGGCGCAAGCCCTCTCAC
The DNA here is from genome assembly GCA_029574335.1 of Rana kukunoris. Lineage (NCBI taxonomy): Eukaryota > Metazoa > Chordata > Amphibia > Anura > Ranidae > Rana > Rana kukunoris. The sequence continues at coordinate 415,774,225 of CM056049.1, forward strand.
CACACACGGCCCTGGTGACTGGAATCCTCTCGGCACGCGATCCCCGTCGGATCTCCAACGCTCGTCCGATCACACGGCTCTTGTCTCAGGGGGGAACTGCAGGAAACTCTTTACTGCTGCCCAGACATCGCTGGCTGCTTTCCACGAGGTAGGCCGGAGTCCAGTCACACACTCACAGGAACAGAACAGTTCCTCACAGGTGTGTGTCCCAGGCTGGAGAGAGTTAAGATGGCTGCCATCAGGTCTTTTATCTGTTCCCAAGATCCTTTGCTCCCCTGGGCGTTCCTGGGAGTGGCATTCTCCTCCGTCCTGGGTTGTTCCAGAAAAAGTAAAACTTTGAGCCCGACGTCCCACTTCTGGTCAGCAGAGGGCACCAAATGTCTATTTTACATACACTCCTGCATAATCCTCTCTAAAGCATAAGCTGACACCGCTACACAAGCATTTATCTATTTTTATTTTTTTAAATCCTGACTCGGTTTGCAAGTGTTGTCTCGCAAAACGAGCAGGATTCAAGCCTCTGCAGTACCGCATTTAGCCAGAGGTGTGGGGGGCGCTGGTGATACTCAGAGCCGTTCGAAAATACTCAGAAATACACCTTTCCCGAGCCTTTCCGAGGGTGTCCGAGTGTCTCTGTAGCCCCCCCCACCTCTGGTCACATGCGGTATTGCATGCCATAGAAGTCAACGTGGAACGAATTATTTTGGTTTCCATTGACTTCTATGGGGAAACTTGCTTTGGTATGCGAGTGCTTTGGACTACAAGCATTCTCCTGGAACGGATTATACTCTTATTCCAAGGTTCCACTGTAATGACAAGTGAAGGAAAAGCTCCCCAATGGCTTCCTGGAAATTTAAAATGTTCCTAATGGCCAAGGTGCTACCATGTGATACTAATTTAAGAGGCAAATCGATATCCACTCCTTCATACACCTGTATTCCACAAAAGGCATCTCCACATACAAGGCGCCCCCAGCCAGACACTGCCCCTGCTAACGCGTTTTGTCCCCTAATAGGCTTAATCATAAGGAAGGCTACCCTTGTGATTAGGCATTTAACCGCTTCCTGCAGGGAGGGAGTACATGGACGTGTTCCCATTTCCATGGTTATACCAGGATGATGTCTGCACCTACAGGCATCAACCTGGTATCGTTCTTTTCAGCTGACGATTCCCTCACCGTAAGAACAATCATATCGGCAGTTCAGCCGATTGATTGTTCTTACAGGCGGCGGGAGGGGACGCCCCCCCCCCCCTCCCACTGCCCTTTTGGTGCTTCTACCGGCTCACCCGTGCGATACACGAGCCAGAGAAGGAATCCACCCGTGCCGGAAGTTGACCATAGAAATTTCCGGAGAACAGATGGTCCCTGGTCATCTCTGACTCTCTCGGAGGCTTGACATCATAATGTCACGCCCAGCCTGGCAGTTGTAAATACTGCCATATACTTGGCTGGAAAGTTGAGAATGTCCTGTTGTGTGTGTTTTTTTTTGTTTTTGTTTTTTTAGGCTTTCCAGCCTGGAGATGAGATATGGGGTCTTATTGGATGTTTACATTCCTTGTAATAGGAATTAAAGTCCTCAAAAACTTTTTTTTTAAAGGGAAAGTGTAAAAAAATTAAATTAAACAATAATAAAAAAAATAGGTTTAAAGCATCCACATCCCCTCGAGCTTGCATGCAGAAGCGACCGCGTACGTACATCGCACCCACATATGTAAATGGCATTCAATTCACACATGTGAGGTATCACACCGCGAACGTTGGTGAGTGAGAACAACAATTCTATACCAAGACCTCCTCTGTAACTCTAAACATATAGCATGTAAACGTTTTTAAAGCGTTGCCTATGGAGATTTTTGAGTACCAAAGTTTGGCGTCATTCCATGAGTGTGTGCAATTTTTAAGCATGACATGTTAGGTATCTATTTACTCGGCGTAATTTTATCTTTCACATTATACAAAAAAAAAAATTGGGCTAACGTTTGTGTTTTTTATTTTTTATTTATGTGACATAAAAAGTTGCAACAACCGCCATTTTATTCCCTAGGGTCTCTGCTAAAAAAAAGAAGCATATAATGTTTGGGGGTTCTGAGTAATTTTCTTCCAAATCAAAATGATAATTTTTACATGTAGGTGTGAAGTGTCAGTTGGCCCAGTTGGGAAGTGGTTAAGAGTGAAACGCGTTGGTGTTTAAGCCAGACTTTCCATTTGTGGAATAAGAAAGGGGTTGACACTGGTGTGCGGCTCGTGATTACTACCGCCATGAATCTTGAGTACCGATGGGCTCTTGTGCCGTCACCCGGAGTCTGTAGTGGAGAGGAGGTGAAATCGTCAAACCGCATGTCCACATACTTTTTATAACATTTTTTTTGGTGACGCAGGTACTGTGGGTGTGGCCGCAGTGACAGCTGGTCCGGGGTTAACCAATACCGTAACCGCCATTAAGAATGCTCAGATGGCCGAATCCCCGCTATTGCTGATTGGTGGAGCAGCTGCCACTCTATTGCAAGTAAGTACATTTAACAGTTTTATTCTGTGACATTGGGGTAGTTCATTATATTTCAACATTAGTCTGATTTAGACCAGGGGTCTCCAAACTTTCCAAACAAAGGGGCAGTTTACTGTCAGATTTTAGGGGGGCCAAAATGTAGCACCAAGCCAACACACCCTTGTGCATTAGACCTTGGGCTTGCCCAAGCAACACCAGAGTTGTAGCACAGTTTAGAAGCAGAATCCTATAAAGAATTAAAATGATAAAAGTATATGCTGCTGGCCTGACCAGTTACTAAGTCCAAAGAGTTGACAGGGCATTGACTGTATATAAACAATATAAGGTGTAAAAACAGTAAATGACTCCCTAAGTGCACTTTGTGTGTGTGTGTGTTGTTGTTCACGTTCACCTGGAGGTGTTCTATACTCAGAGGGTGTACAAATCAGTGAGTGGCCGGGGTATTGTGTGATCGCTATGACCAATCATGGCTTCCATTCATGAGTGCTTGCTTACTATTGTGATGTTGTGATTGGCCCACAGCTATCACATGGTACCTGGCACCCATCCTGTACCATGTGATTAGCTGTAGCCAATCACAGATCACAATAATAAACAAGCTGCCCTAAATGAAAGCCATTCATGACAGCTAAAACTATTGCTTATCACAGGGACCATCCCTGTTCTAAGCAATAACAGTGTAAAACAAATCTTGATCACCCACCCAGAGTAGTACAGTGTCACTATGCTGATACTGAATTACTCAGATGAGAAAATGTTTAAAAAGGAAAAAAAAGAATGGTCTAAAAGAAAATGTATTTCCAAAATTATTTTATTTTTATTTAAAAAAGTTAATTTTTTTCTTTCTTTATATATACTGTCACCAATCAGTATCCCTGATCACCACGCTAGTCATATGATGCGGTGTTACACTGGTGACATTATGTAAAAAAAAAAAAAAGTGAACAAAAACATTTTTTTTTTTTTTTTTTTTTTTTTTTTTTATTGTGACAAAAAAAATACAACTTTAATAAACTCGACATGCCTCTTACTAAATACATTGGACTTTATAATTTAAAAAAAAATGTCATTTGGGGGGTGTATTTGCGCTGTCCTGGCATTTTAGGGCCTCAAGAAATGAGATGGGCCGTCAGTACTTCAGGATTGATCAATTTTCAAATATATGCCATAGTTTGTGGATTATAACTTTCACACAGACTAAATAATACGCACCGATTTCGGTTATTTACCAAAGAAATATAGCAGAATACATTTGGCCTAAATTCACGAAGAAAGATAATTGGCAAAATGTTGTAACAGAAACTAAGAAAAACTTGTTTTTGTTTTTCAAAATGTTTGCTATTTTTTTTCTTTCCGTTTTTTCATATTGCAAAAAAATAAATAAAAAACCCAGTGGTTATCAAATACCACCAACAGCTCTATTTATGTGAAAAACAAATTATTTAAATGTCATTTGGGTACAGTGTTGCATGACTGTGCAATTGCCAGCTAAAGTAGCGCAGTGCTGAATACCGGGTTTCCCTGAAAATAAGCCCGAGTCTTCTATTAATTTTGGCAACAAAAGACACAGTTGGGCTTAATTTCAGGGTACGTCTTACCATGTCATGTGCTGTCTTCTCTCCCCCTGCCTGACAGGAATCCCCAGTGTAAAATCCTTTAATCGCCTCTATTACAGTAGTATTTAATGTACAATGTGTGTGTTTCTGTAATATAACTGTGCCAAATACCTTTTTTTATAGCGCTGTGACCTGCCATTTCCCTTCCCTGCAATTATATTACAGAAACACACACGTTGTACATTTATATACCGTATATTCTTGAGTATAAGCCGAGTTACAGCCGGGGAGCACCGATTTTTCAAATCCATGCACCCCTTCCATCCCATGTTAAATGTCAATCTAGGCATGGGCTCCACAGTGAGGCATGGACACAGTGAGGCATGTGTCACACAGTGAGGCATGGCACAGTGAGGCACACAGTGAGGCATGGACACAGTGAGGCATGGACACAGTGAGGCATGCACATGGACACAGTGAGGCATGTGACACAGTGAGGCATGCACATGACACAGTGAGGTGAGGCATGAACACAGTGAGGCACACATGGACACAGTGAGCCACAGTGAGGCATGAACACAGTGAGGCATGAACACACAGTGAGGCACACAGTGAGGCATGAACACAGTGAGGCATGACACACAGTGAGGCATGAGGCACACAGTGGACACAGTGAGGCAAAGTGAGACACAGTGAGGCATGCACATGGACACAGTGAGGCATGCACACAGTGAGGCATGCACATGTGAGGCAAAGTGAGACACAGTGAGGCATGGACACAGTGAGGCACACAGTGAATGGTTCACAGTGAGGCATGGACACAGTTTTTCCCATTTTTTTGTGGTAAAATTAGGTGCCTTGGCTTATATTTGGTAATAGAGTGAATTATAGGATTTTACAAGCATTTTAATCTAGGGTTTATTTTTTGGGGTGGGGCTTATATTGCAGCCCTCCTGGAAAATAGCACTAGGTCTTATTTTCGGGGAAGCGTGGTAGCAAAAAATGGCTTGGACATGAAGGGGGGTATAACCAAGTGGTCAAACTTCTGCTGCGGAAAAAAAAAGAAGTGACATTTCATGGGGGTGGCGAGTAATCCTGGGATTGGTTAGATGTAATGCCAGGCTCCCCAACAGGGGGTCCCATCACTGGGGCCAATATAAGAGAAGTGTAAGATTTACCCAGTTGTGTAGCGTGAACCTTCCATACACCTGTCAAAGCGCTGGCCGAGGCCCAGTCTGGAACCCCGGGTGAGGAGTGCTCTGCATGTTACCTTGATATTATTTTGGCACCTGTCCCATTTGATTTTTTAACCACTTGACCTCCGGGAAGGTCAACCCCCCCATGACCAGGCCATTTTTTGCGATACAGAACTGCGTTACTTTAACAATTGCGCGGTTCCCAAATCACATGTCTTTTTGTTTTTCACAGGTAGCGTTTTTTTTTGGTGGTATTTGATGAGCTCTGCGTTTTTTTATTTTTTGTGCAATAAACAAAAAAAGAGCGTAAATTTAAAAAAAAATGTAATTAAAATGTGTGTGTGTGTGTACAGTATATATATATATGTGTATATATTATATATATATATAATATATATATATATATTATATATATATATTTCCAATATATATGTATTCAGTTCAGGCCAATATGTATTCTTCGTATTTTATGTAAAAAAAAAAACCGCAAAAGGCATATTTTGAATTGTTTGCGCAAAAGTTATAGCATCTTCAAAATAGGAAATATATTTATGGCCTTTTTATTATGATATTTCTTTATAAATTTAGGCCAATACGTATTCTACTACATATTTTATGTAAAAAAAAAAATCGCAATAAGCGTGTTTTGATTTGTTTGCACAAAAGTTATAGGGCCAGATTCCCATACATTTCCCGCTGGCGTAGCGTAAGCCATTTACACTACGCCGCCGCAATTTAACAGAGCAAGTGCCGTATTCCCAAAGCACTTGCTCCGTAAGTTGCGGCGGCGTAGTGTAAATGGCTCTGCGTATCCCCCCGTAATTCAAATGGGGCGGCTTGTATTTAAATTAAGCGCGCCCCCGCGTCGATCGAACTGCGCATGCGCCGGCCTCAAAAATAGCCCAGTGCGCATGCTCCAGCTCACGTCAGAAAAAATGAATGAAGCCGACGTGAGCTTAGTTTACGTATATCCCTATTCGCGAATGACTTGGTAAAACAACGTAACCGATGGAAAAAGACGACGCTGACCCGACGCCATACTTAACATGGCAACGATGAAACTTCGTAAACCTACCCCTCATATTGCAGGGGTAAGTTTACGCTTACGGAAACGACGTAAACGACGACTGGGCGGCGTAAAAACGTTCGGGAATCGGTGTATTGGGCTCATTTGCATAGACAAATGAGAAATCATCGTAAAGGCCACCTAGTGGCCAGCGATGTCATTACATCTACGATCCGACGGTGTAAGTGTTTTACATCTGTCGGATCTTCACTGTATCTATGCGTAAGTGATTCTAGGAATCACACGCATAGATACTCATGAAAAAAAACAGAGATACGACGGTGTTTCCTACGAAACGCCAGCGTCTCTTTTGAGAATCTGGCCCCTAGTGTCTACAAAATAGGGGGTATCTTTATGGCATTTTTATTATAAAAATATAAAACTATAAAACCTATACAATACATTTTTTTTTTTTTAAGAATGACATTTCTTTATAGATTTAGGCCAATATGTATTCTGCTACATATTTTTGGTAAAAAAAAAATCGCAATAAGTGTATATTGATTGGTTTATGCAAAAGTTATAGGGCCAGATTCAGCAACACTTGCGCTGGAGTATTTCGATATGCGCCGCGTAACTGTGAAGATGCGCCGTTGTTTCTATGTGCCCGTACCCACCAAACTAGATGCGCCCAATAACGGGCCATTTGCGACCGGCGGAACGTTCCGACGCCAGAGTATCGTCAGCGCTTAATTTCGCTTGGTGCATCAGTCGTGCCTATTGATTTCCCCTGCAAATATGCAAATGAGGGATTTTTCCCAATTCACGAACGGATTAGCACCATACGCTGGCTACATGCGCCGCGCGTATCTCGTCCGTCCGGCGCAAAGTTATTTCTACAAAAGGCTGCTTTATCTTTACTCCAGATGGCCACAGGTCAGCAGGAGAGCAGCTACAGCAGCGTTACCGACGATAAGAGCTAGCTGAGCACCCCCACTTGCAGGACAACACCTCTGTCCCTGCTTGTCTGTCAAATTTTACAGCCATGGAGGAAGACATCATAGGTCTTCATAGCCGAGATGACGGCTGACAGCTCCTGGCCTTTAGAGTTCAGCTTTCTCCTGTGTGTTTGCGGGGAACGGGAGCAGCCATCTCAGAACAAAAGTAACATCACTGCGGGGAGGGGGAGCAGGATATACTTTAGTGCCGGAATGGCGCTTCTACGGGCGCATTTAAACACCCAACGGAAGGCATTGCGCTGACGTTTCCCGTGAAGTGGTGCCGACGGAAGTTGTGAGCATGCGCACAAAGGGGGCGAGTGGAGCCTCACTCACTGCGCATGCTCCGTGGTTGATGCGCTGAACGTAAGCCTCTGCGCTGGGCTCCGCCCATCATTTACATATGATCACACCCACTTCCCCTTGCGTCGGGTTACGCCAGCGCATTATCGGTACTCTGGCGCAAGTTTACGCGCAACTGCTATGTGAATAACAGTACTTGCGCTGAAAGGGTCGTCAGAGTAACGTAAATGAGAAGCGTTACTCTGGAGCAAAGATGCTCTCATCTACCTGAATCTGGCCCATAGCGTCTACAAAATAGGGGATAGCTACATGGCATTTTTATTATAAATATATAAAACCTATCCAATAAAAATATTTAAAGAATGAAATTTCTTTATAACTTTAGTCCAATATGTACATATTTTTGGTAAAAAAAAATAAAAAAAAATCGCAATAAGCGTATTTTGATTGGTTTACACAAAAGTTATAGGCCCGGATTCAAAAAGCACTTGCACCGACGTATCTCCAGATACGCCGCGTAAGTGCAAATATGCGTCGTCGTATCTGTGCGCCGGACCCACAAACTAAGATACGCCTAAAAACAGACTTCATCCTACCGATGTAACTTGCCTACGCTGGCGTAGAGTGGGCACATATTTACGCTGGACGCATGTGGTGCTCCCATTGATTTTCTATTCAAATATGCAAATGAGGGAGATACGCCTATTCACGAACGTACTTGCGCCCGGCGCATTTATATACGCGGTTTGCGTAAGTTTTGCGTCCGGCGTAAAGTTATTCCCCATAGATGATGCGCAACCCATGCAAAGGTATGGACCAGGGAACACAAGCCTACGTATTGTACGTTGGACGTCTGTGAATATGGGCCGATGTGGGTCTGGCTGGGCGTAGGTTACGTTCCGACGTGGTTGTGCGCATGTGCACTGTGATACGTCCACGTCTCGACGCATGCGCAGTTCGTTTTAAGTACTTGTCTGGTGCCGGCCCATTATTTGCATGGGGTCACGCTTTATTATCATGGATCACGCCCACTTCCAGCCTACTTCCGCCTACGAAATATACGCCACGCTGGTGCAACATTGGGAGCATTTGCTTTGTGAATTCCATGCTTGCCTCCCTGCGCTGCATCGGCGTAGCGTAAAAGATACGCTACGGCGGCTTAAAATGTACGCCGATGTTTTATGGAATTTTTATTATAAAACCTATCCAATAAAAAAATGTAAAGAATGACATTTCTTTATAACTTTAGTCCAATATGTATTCTGCTACATATTTTTGGTTAAACAAATCCCAATAAGTGTATATGGAAACTATGGGATAGATTTATGGAATTTGTAGTTATTTATTTTTTGCGGCTATCGGCGACGTATAGCGGGACTGTGATATTGTGCCGAACAATCTGACATTCGGTGCTAAAAGTATGCACTGTCACTGTATTGATGACAGTATCTGATCTTGTTTTGCAGGCCCTGTGTTTGTGGAATTTCCTATTGATATTTTGTATCCATACCATCTGATCCAGAAAGAATTAGCACCCAAAGGTGCCCCTAAAGGAATTGTTGGCAAAATCATTAATTGGTAAGTGTATTCTTCCTAAGTTTAACCACTTCAGCCCCGGAAGGATTTTCCCCCTTAATGACCAGGCTATTTTCTGCGATACCGCACTGCCTTACTTTAAAGCGGAGGTATAAACAAAAACGGAACCTCCGGTTTTCGGGCTCCCCACCCCGCCTTCGGTGTCACGTTTGCCACCTTTTTAGAGGGAGGGGGATGCAGATACCTGTCTAATACAGGTATTTGCACCCACTTCCTGGCACAGAGGTCCCAGAAGACAGCAGGGACCTGTTGGGATGCGCAGTAGGGAACCGGGCAGTGAAGCCGCAACGCTTCACTTCCTGATTCCCTCACCGAGGATGGTGGCGGGGGCAGCTGAGAGATGTTGTAGCTACTGGCTTTTATTTTTTTTATTTTTTTAGGCGGACCTCCGCTTTAACTGACAATTGCGCGTGCGACTCTGTTCAAAAATTTGAGGTTCTTTTTCCCCCATAAATAGAGCTTTCTTTTGGTGGTATTTTATCACCTCTGCGGTTTTTATTTGTTGCGCTATTGCCAAACAATGTTTGACAATATAAAAAAAAAAAAAAAAAGCCCAATATTTTTTGCTTAAATATCATATATATATATAAAAAAAAAAAAAAGTCTTCATCAGTTTAGGTCAGGGATATTCAATTAGCGGACCTCCCAGCTGTTGCAGAACTACAAGTCCCATGAGGCATAACAAGACTCTGACAGCCACGAGCATGACACCCAGAGGCAGAGGCATGATGGGACTTGTAGTTTTGTAACATCTGGAGGTCCGCTAATTGCATATCCCTGGTTTAGGTCAATATGTATTCTTCTTTATATTTTTGGTAAAAAAAAAAAAAATCGCAACAAGCGTATATTGATTGTTTTTTCGCAAAAGTTATAGCGTCTACAAAATGGAGGATAGATTTTTTGGCATTTTTATTATTATTTTAAGTAATGCAATTTTTAGCGGGACTTCGACATTGCGGAGAACAGATCGGACACTACCATGAGCAATGCCTGCATCTGATTGGATGCAGGGTCCATTCAGCCAACATTTTTCCGCCTGGCTCCTTAAAAAAAAAAAAAAATCTTTCGATTGAGGGGTGTCGGGCGGGAGGCGGCTGAGCGGGCCACCCACTATTTTGCCCAGTTCATCTGTGTATAGCCAGCTTTACTTTACAGTAGTACCCTGGATTACGTGCATAATTTAATCCAGAAGAGTGCTTGTAATCCAAAGCATTCGTATATCAAAGCAATGGAAACTCAGATAATCCGTTCCACAGTCACTGTTTGTCTATGCAGTACTGCATGCAGGGCCATCTTTGATATTGACTGTACCCTGGGCAAAAAATGTCTTGGGGGGGGGGGGGGGGGCAAATTTCACTCTCCACCTGCTCTGAGACATACAATAAATAGCATCTAGACCAGGGGTCTCAAACTCAAATTACCCGAGGGCCGCAAGACAAGTTTTCATATTCCATGGGGGGCCGCATGCAAACTTTTAAACTTCAAAAACAGTACTGGTGTCAGCGAACGTATTATTAACCCCCAGCACTGGTGTCAGCGGGCACATTATTAACCCCCAGCACTGGTGTCAGCAGACACATTATTAACCCCCAGCACTGGTGTCAGCGGGCGCATTATTAACCCCCAGCACTGGTGTCAGCAGACACATTATTAACCTCCCAGCACTGGTGTCAGCGGACACATTATTAACCCCCCAGCACTGGTGTCAGCGGACACATTATTAACCCCCCAGCACTGGTGTCAGCGGACACATTATTAACCCCCAGCACTGGTGTCAGCAGACACATTATTAACCCCCAGCACTGGTGTCAGCGGACACATTATTAACCCCCAGCACTGGTGTCAGCGGACACATTATTAACCCCCAGCACTGGTGTCAGCGGGCGCATTATTAACCCCCAGCACTGGTGTCAGCGGACACATTATTAACCCCCAGCACTGGTGTCAGCGGACACATTATTAACCCCCAGCAGCACGGACACATGCACTGTGTCAGCGGACACATTATTAACCCCCCAGCACGGACACATTATTAACCCCCAGGTGTCAGCGGACACATTATTAACCCCCAGCACTGGTGTCAGCGGACACATTATTAACCCCCAGCACTGGTGTCCATTTTACCCCCAGCACTGGTGTCCTTAAATACGGCCATGACCGCATTTGGCCAGAGCTGCGGGGACGCTAGAAACGCTCGAGAACCAAGTGTTTCGGAGCGTCACCGGCGGCCCTGCACCTCTGGCCACATGTGGTACTGCACACCCCAGAGGCTGGAGTCCTTTTTGTCTTGGGAGACAAAGTGAACAAAGCGATTTTAAAAACAAAATAGCTTGCGAAATGCTCGTGAACCATGTTACTCACAATCCGAGGTATTACTGTACTTTTTAAATTGTACGTATTGTCTTCCATAGTAAACCCTCACCTTTTTTAAATCCAACCCATTCAGTTTAGAATAGAAATAAAAGGCAAAATGTTTGTGTATAGATATAAATAAAACCGTATAAATAAAATTGCATTCCCTCCATTCGCAGCTGCGTAAGAGCTGGGGGAGGGGAAATAGTGCAGTACACTGGTCTTCCCAGCGAATGGCTGTGCAGGTCGAGACAAGTCTGATCACTGGAGGAGAGCAGGCGTAATTCCCAGCATAGCTAGAGAACTGGCCATGCTGTGCTCTCATGCCTAGTGTGGTCAGTTTTTAACAGGAAAGCAGAGGGACTGGCAGGAACACAAGGATTTCACACAAGGGAAGTAATACAAAAAGAACAGGAGACTTTCTCATACAAGTACATGGTACAGCAAGGCTCATATCATGAATATGAAGTGTTGAGTAAGGCATAGATTAGAACATAGAGTGTAGGCAGCCAATGGCAGTTGATCTTTTAGTAACAGTAGGTCTGATTGGTTGGTGGGGATTGCTGTACTTTGCTCAGCTATAAGCCCACAGATGTGACTAGAATTCTCTTCTTGTCCTTTGTTTTAGGTACTTACAGAATCACCTGAATAATTTATTTGCGGGAGCCTGGGAGCCACGAGACACCTCGCCCCTTCCCGTCTCCATCCCCTTCGCCACCCCGGATCAGGTCAGCTGATATTAGTACAGTTTTTATCCTGTGAACCTTTTACCAGGAAGATATGAAAGTCCCCATTGCTGATCTTTTCCTTCTGAAAAAAATGCGTGTTTAAAGGCAACCGTACTGCATTAGCGGCTTCAGTACTTTGCGTCCTGAGTTAAAGCGATCGAGAAGCGTTACCTGCCGTAATTCACATAAATTATTTGTCGTGCCACTTTTTTTTTTTTTAACCACTTCAGCCCCGGAAGGATTTACCTCCTTCCTGACCAGGCCTTTTTTGCGATACGGCACTGCATCGCTTTAACTGACAATTGCGCGATCGTGCGACTTTGTACCCAAACAAAATTGACGTCCTTTTTTCCCCACAAATAGAGCTTTCTTTTGGTGGTATTTGATCACCTCTGCGGTTTTTATTTTTTGCGCCATAAACAAAAATAGAGTAACAATTTTGAAAAAAATTCAATATTTGTGCTATAATAAATATCCCCCAAAAATATATAATTTATTTTTTCCTCAGTTTAGGCCGATACGTATTCTTCTACCTATTTTTGGTAAAAAAAAAAAAAAATCACAATAAGCATTTATCGATTGGTTTGCACAAAATTTAAAGCGTTTACAAAATAGGGAAAAGTTTTATGGCATTTTTATTTTTTTTTTTTTTTTTTACTAGTAATGGCAGCGATCTGCGATTTTTTTATTGTGACTGAGACATTATGGCGGACACATCAGACATTTTTGATGCTATTTTGGGACCATTGTCATTTTATGCAGCAATCAGTGCTATAAAAATGCGCTGATTACTGTATAAATGACACTGGCAGGGAAGGGGTTGACCACTAGGGGGTGAGGAAGGGGTTAAGTGTGTCCTAGGGAGTGTTTCTAACTGTGTGGGGGCTGGGCTACCACTAACACAACAATGATCACTGCTCCCAATGACAGGGAGCAGTAGATCACTATCCTGTCACTAGGCAGAACAGGGAAATGCCTTGTTTACATAGGCATCTTCCTGTTCTGCAGCTCCGTGACACGATCGCAGGACACCGGTGGACATCGAGTCCGCGGGTCCCACGGGGACGGTCCTGGAGCTTGTGGCGGGCACGTGTGCGCCCACTATGTGGCAGACTCAAAGCAACGTACCTGTACGTTGCTTTGCCTGCCCGTGCCATTCTGCCAACTTATATCTATGTTAGGCAGTCGGCAAGTGGTTAATAGTCACAATAGACAAAGACAGCGAGGCTCCGGATCGAGCACACACAAGTGCCCCATAGCAGGCAAGGGGAGGAGCCAGGAGCACCGAAGGGGGACCTGAGAAGAGGAGGATCAGGGCTGCTCTGTGCAAAACCATTACACAGAGCAGATACGTATAACATGTTTATTATTTTAATGAGAACTATTGTAAAGCTTTACAGTCACTTTAAGAAGCAAGATATTTTAAAATGGAGAATTTTACAATTATATTGGAGACTAGAGAAAGGCTTAATACTAAAGTATAGAATGTGAGGGCAGAAAAACACTTCTTCTGAATAGAGAAGATCCTGTAGCCCTGGATAACAGGAAATAATTCCCTATATATTCTGTGAGGGGAATGTGTAGGAATATAAAATTCCCTGAGAACTTGATTTATTTTCCTAGTTAAGGGGGAGTTTTCATTTCAGGATTGAATCATATATATCCTGTCCTTGAGAGGACCTTGTCAATACTGTCACATAAGGGGCTCGTAAGTACATACATATATACAGGGCATTTTTTCTCAAACAATAGGTGCTGGAACTCAACCACAACCCCCAAAAAACCCTCCCCCTACACACACCCTCCAAATCACATCAAATAGTGGGTGCGGTCAGTTTAATTTCACGAACAGTAGGAGGGTCTTAAAGGGGCATTAAATACCAAGATTGAATTACACACAGAGTGCAGAGTTCAGGGGTTTACACACGGAGTGCAGCGTTCGGGGGGGGTTACACACGGAGTGCAGCATTCGGGGTGGGGTTACACACGGAGTGCAGCATTCGGGGTGGGGTTACACACGGAGTGCAGCGTTCGGGGGGGGGTTACACACGGAGTGCAGCGTTCGGGGGGGGGGTTACACACGGAGTGCAGCGTTCGGGGGGGGGTTACACACGGAGTGCAGCGTTCGGGGGGGGGGGTTACACACGGAGTGCAGCGTTCGGGGGGGGTTACACACACAGTGCAGAGTTCAGGGGGTTACACATGCAGAGTGCAGAGTTCAGGGGGTTACACATACAGAGTGCAGAGTTCAGGGGGTTACACATACAGAGTGCAGAGTTCAGGGGGTTACACATACAGAGTGCAGAGTTCAGGGGGTTATACACATACAGAGTGCAGAGTTCAGGGGGTTACACATACAGAGTGCAGAGTTCGGGGGGGTTACACATACAGAGTGCAGAGTTCGGGGGGGTTACACATACAGAGTGCAGAGTTCGGGGGGGTTACACATACAGAGTGCAGAGTTCATGGAGGTTACACACGGAGTGCAGAGTTCGGGGGGGTTACACACGGAGTGCAGAGTTCGGGGGGGTTACACACGGAGTGCAGAGTTCGGGGGGGTTACACACGGAGTGCAGAGTTCGGGGGGGTTACACACACGGAGTGCAGAGTTCGGGGGGGTTACACACACGGAGTGCAGAGTTCGGGGGGGTTACACACACGGAGTGCAGAGTTCGGGGGGGTTACACACACGGAGTGCAGAGTTCGGGGGGGTTGTGCAGAGTACACACGGAGTGCAGAGTTCGGGGGGGTTACACACGGAGTGCAGAGTTCGGGGGGGTTTTACACACGGAGTGCAGAGTTCGGGGGGGTTTTACACACGGAGTGCAGAGTTCGGGGGGGGTTTTACACACGGAGTGCAGAGTTCGGGGGGGTTACACACGGAGTGCAGAGTTCGGGGGGGGTTTTACACACGGAGTGCAGAGTTCGGGGGGTTACACACGGAGTGCAGAGTTCGGGGGGGTTACACACGGAGTGCAGAGTTCGGGGGGGTTACAGGAGTGCAGAGTTCGGGGGGGTTACACACGGAGTGCAGAGTTCACACACACGGAGTGCAGAGTTCGGGGGGGTTACACACACGGAGTGCAGAGTTCGGGGGGGTTACACACACGGAGTGCAGAGTTCGGGGGGGTTACACACACGGAGTGCAGAGTTCGGGGGGGTTACACACACGGAGTGCAGAGTTCGGGGGGGTTACACACACGGAGTGCAGAGTTCGGGGGGTTACACACACGGAGTGCAGAGTTCGGGGGGGTTACACACACGGAGTGCAGAGTTCGGGGGGGAGTGCAGAGTACACACACGGAGTGCAGAGTTCGGGGGGGTTACACACACGGAGTGCAGAGTTCGGGGGGGTTACACACACGGAGTGCAGAGTTCGGGGGGGTTACACACACGGAGTGCAGAGTTCGGGGGGGTTACACACACGGAGTGCAGAGTTCGGGGGGGTTACACACACGGAGTGCAGAGTTCGGGGGGGTTACACACACGGAGTGCAGAGTTCGGGGGGGTTACACACACGGAGTGCAGAGTTCGGGGGGGTTACACACACGGAGTGCAGAGTTCAGGGGGGGGTTACACACACGGAGTGCAGAGTTCAGGGGGGGTTACACACACGGAGTGCAGAGTTCGGGGGGGGTTACACACACGGAGTGCAGAGTTCGGGGGGGGTTACACACACGGAGTGCAGAGTTCGGGGGGGGTTACACACACGGAGTGCAGAGTTCGGGGGGTTACACACACGGAGTGCAGAGTTCGGGGGGGGTTACACACACGGAGTGCAGAGTTCGGGGGGGGTTACACACACGGAGTGCAGAGTTCGGGGGGGTTACACACACGGAGTGCAGAGTTCGGGGGGGTTACACACACGGAGTGCAGAGTTCGGGGGGGTTACACACACGGAGTGCAGAGTTCGGGGGGGTTACACACACGGAGTGCAGAGTTCGGGGGGGTTATAAAACCGAGTGCAGAGTTCGGGGGGTTATAAAACCGAGTGCAGAGTTCAGGGGGGTTACACACAGAGTTCAGGGGGGTTTCACACAGAGTGCAGAGTTCAGGGGGGACTTCTGTGTTTACAAGTGATTGTGGTGAGCAGGCACCAAACCAAACCTTTTCCAACTACACACACATATATATATATATTCATATATTCGGATTAAACCAAGAGTCCTTTGGTAAAATCAATTGGCCAGAAGTGAAGATCTAGTGATCCTCTCGCTCATTTGCTGACACACTTTTGACCAAGAGATTCCAAGCCTGCCCACCACGGCAAGGTAGACTCTTCTAGGGCAGGACCTACACTAACTACACTAAGCTATCCTACTGGATGCTAGCCATCCTTTTTCTAATGTTGGGTGTATATTTGTAGTACGGCCTCATCCTATAATCTGTGTGTGCGATCTACTCTCTCCTAATTTGGTTGTGTGTGTGTGTGTGTGTATATCTATCTAAAGCATGGAGTGGTCAGTTTATGTACATATGGACGTCCTCTGTTAGTAGTATGACGTTCAGCAGGATAACAGCCGATGCACGCTCCCCCCCAGGGGGTTTGCCTTAGCAAGTTTCCAAGTGGGTTCTTGTGTGTGAGTCCCCAATTCCTGGCCCCTGGAAGAAGTCTGCTATTGGACGAAACGGCGTAGGGAGGAACGGCGTGCTGACGTCACTATTGTTTTTATCCTCACGACCATCCGGAAGGACGGGCGGATTGTGAGAGCCGGCCGACTTACTATTTTATGCTCTTTTAAGATTCGACAATTGTAAGTGCAATGAATTATTTTTATTAAATATAATTCAAACGTTACTACTCTATGTCGGCATCCCTTTTTCTTTCTCCTTGGGCCATTTATTGGGAGTGATTATCTTGAGACCCAGCCAGTTGGGACAGGAATTGGAGACTCACACACAGGAACCCACTTGGAAACTTGCTAAGGCAAACTAGCCAGACGCGCTGTTGATCTTTTATAGATCGTATCCATCTGGTAAGCAGATTCTTAATAAGAGGTGGAGGTGGAGGCTCTCTTCTGTCCTGTATAAACACAACTTCTGGGACATCTTTCTGAACTCACTTAAGCTGGGACTTACCTTGGAGTTGAATATCGACACTCATGAACTTTGTCATTATCTATTACAGTTTTGATTCCTTTGATGTTAATTGTCACACACTGGAGCACTTGGTGTTGGTTTTCTTTTTTTTGTATTTAATGATTTATTTTCATTATTAATTCATGCAGCGCAGCATTCCTTTTATATTTATGGGAATATAGTTTAGTGTAAAAAACACAGAAAAACTCACTCCTACAGCTTTCTACAGCTATTGTTACCGGCTTTTTTTATAACGTCCAGTGTGCATGAGGTTTGGGATTTGGAAACGTTGCAAAATGTGATCCCTGTTATTTCTTTCTCGTACATCACGGGACACAGAGCAGCATATTCATTACTATATGGGTTATATGGAGTACCTTCAGGTGTGGACACTGGCAATCTCAAACAGGAAGTCCCCTCCCTATATAACCCCCTCCCATAGAGGAAGTACCTCAGTTTTTTCGCCAGTGTCTTAGGTGTTGGTCACGGAATAGCTTTGCCTCCACATCCTTGGGATTAAGGCGGGCTAACCGGATCTGTCCAAGGAGCCTCAGTGCCAAAGTGGACAGTACCCGGGCCCCAAACCGTGGGGTTTTGCCTATAATGCTCCTCTCTAGAGGGCTGGACCCTGGGCCCAGGACTTGGAGTTTTCTAAACCAAAAGATCCTGTTTGCCAGGGTGCTGTATAGGTCCAGGACAGTCGGTTCCTTCTAGGACCCCAGTGCCTGAAGGTCTACTACGCTACCCACGGAGATGGGAGAAGATTGGACCGTTTTGCAAACGTCCTGCGGCATGGAGCAGGTAAGAGGGGAGCCTGCGGGACTTGGTTCGACAGCAGGCTCTCCAGGGGAGATCTTAAGGGGGGTAGCCTGAGTATGCTCTGCATTGGCACCATGGTCACTATGTCTGATGGACAGGATGGCCTGAAATGTTCCCCCCCCATCACTTGATCTATGTATGTTTGCTAGCTACCTGCTGCTCGCTGGTTGAAGGTCTTTTAAAAAAAAAAAAAAGAGAGATCTGTCTCTAGGCTAAAGGGACTCCTTAGGGGCCTGTTTTAAGCCTTACCTAGCCGGGATTCAAATCTGCCACCTGATGCGTCCTCCAGCCTGCATTCCTGGGCTCCAGAGTGCGTCTCCTCCTGGGCTCTCCTCCCCCGACAGTCGCGCGCGCGCGAGCGCGCATGCATATAGAAACATTTTCGCGCCGTTCGGGAGGGGGGGGGGGGCGGGGAGCGTGACTGCAGTGTAGAGTGGGCGTGCCTTCAATTGCTGTTATACACAGCAGGCGCGATCTTAGCTCAGTTCAAAGCTGAGCTGGAAGAGAGAGGATGCAGAGCTGGCAGCACAGTGACTCCTGGTGGCGAGAAGGGGTACTACATGCTGGAGTCAGCTCCAATACTTTTTGTTAAGCCAAAAATCCCCTTGGCAACAGGTTGAATGCTGGCAAACATGTTGGGGGTGGGGCTGTATGTTGTGAAAAACAATAATATTATAAAGGAAAACATACTGAGCCCCACCGTTTTTGGGCATTAGTGATCCTATTGTCCCCTAAACCTTATTTTTTTGTACTCCTGGCTATAACAGTCTGTTGTTGTAGGCGGAGTCCCTCGGTTTTGTATTTTGGCTTCCAAAGGTTCAGGATCAAAACACAAAAAAAAAAAAAAAAGGGCAAAGACAAAGGGGTTCCTCCTCTGGTTCTGATGATATGCCAATACTTTCCCCACAGGTTATTCCTATAGGGGTCACCTTGGATAAGCCATTAAGGGGGTCTGGTGCTGAGGCTGGCCCAGATCGGCCCAACCCTGTGTTATCACAGAGGCGATGCTAGCCGTCACCCTAGGGGGGCTAGAGAAAAAAGTTAACAGCTATGATCGCTGGCTCTTTTTCTGGCAAAAAGCGGACTAGATCCCCATCGCCAAAAGGTGTATCCTCGGATGCTGAGATTCTCTCTCCGGAGGAATTAGAATTTTAGGAGGATCGGTTGGACCAGAACCTAGAGGAAGGATCTACCACTGAAGAATCGTGTTCAGCCTCCCAGACGGAGAGTCTGTGGGTCCAGTCTTTGACAGACATGGTCCGCTCGGCATTTAATTTGCCATTTCCAGAGCCTCAGGTTCCTGCGGTATCCTCTTTGGGTTCTTTTAAAGCGCCTTTAAGCAACGCAGCTTTTCCGGTCCATCCTCTGTTAGAGGAATTGGTTTTTCCAGGATTGGGACGACCGGACAGAACTTTTTCTGCCGCCTAAAAGCCTACGGCCACATCACCCTGAAAGCGCCCGATCTCGTCTGATCTCGGAGGCTAAGCAGGGTCGGGCCTGGTTAGTGCCTGGATGGGAGACCGCCTGGAAGGTTTTCTGTTATTTACCCTATGGAAGAGAAATTTTTCTAAGAATCGGCGCTCCCAACTGTGGACGCAGCCATCTCATGTGTGAATAAATCATTAACTGGCCCGGGGGGAAAACATACAAATGTTTAAGGTCCCGGTCGATAAACGTTTAGAGACACTTTTTCAAGCATCCTTTGCTACGGCAGGAGCAGTGGTACAGCCAGCAGTGGCTGCAATTGGAGTTTGTCAGGCGTTAAAGGACCAGACAAAACAGATGCGTAAAGACATCCCTGCCCAATAGGCAGAGGAGTTATTGGATATTCCCAGAGCTCTGTGCTTTGCGGTAGAGGCTATAAAAGACTCCATCCAGCAGGCGTCTCGTTTGTCACTATTTTTAGTGCATATGAGAAGGCTCTTATGGTTGAAGAACTGGGCGGCCGAGCCCCATGCAAAAGACTACTGGCAGGTTTTCCCTTCCATGGAAAGATCTGGATAAATACATTTAGACTGTTTCAAGTGGCAAAAGTACCCCTTTTACCAGTCAAAAGAAGTCCGGGGTCCTGCGTTTAAAAGGCAGCTCCTCCCTGTTCCGGGGCCCTCAAATTCCAGGCAGTATCGGGCCTCTGGGATCAAACTTTTAACAATGGCAAGAGGCCTCTGGGGGCAAGAGGCCATGGTATCGATCCCCGACAGAGGGGGTCCGATCATCTGTGGCCACAGGCTACAGAGTAGAATTTCTAAGGTTCCTCCACAAGGAAGGCCTCAATGCGGGCGGCATTGGACATCTGCTTACCAGGGCATAATGGTAGAGGTACCAGCCCAAGAACAGGGGCTAGGTTTCTTTTCCAATCTGTTTGTCATACCAAAGCCCATCGGCGATGTCAGACCAATTTTGGACCTAAAGGTTTAAATGCTGACCTAAGGGTTCGCTCTTTCCGGATGGAATCCGTTCGGTCAGCAGCCGCCACACTCCAGAAGGACGACTTTCTGGCTTCTATAGACATAAAGGATGGTTACCTTCATGTACCAATCTTTCAGCCACATCAAAGATTTTTTACGCTTCACAGTGATACAGCGTCACTTCCAATTCGTGGCGCTCCCCTTTGGGCTGGCTACGGCCCCCGGGTATTCACGAAGGTCCTAGCTCCAATTCTAGTCAATCTAAGGATCCAAGGGGTCTCGGTCCTAGCATACCTGGACGACCTCTTAATCATAGATCACTCGCTTCCTTGGCTGGAATGCGCAGTAGCCCTCATGGTTCAGTACCTCGAGAGGTTCGGCTGGGTCCTAAACCGGGGAAAAATCAGCATTTCAACCTACAAAGCAGTTGGAATATCTCGGCATGAGATTAGACACAGAACACGGTCAGGATGGCCGAGCGGGCTAAGGCGCTGCGTTCAGGTCGCAGTCTCGGCTGGAGGCATGGGTTCAGATCCCACTTCTGACACCACAAAAGGTGTTCCTGCCCCTGGTAAAGGTCGAGGCTATCAAAAAATTGATTCAGTTGGTTCTAAGCAAAAGAGAACCAACTATTCGCCTATGTATGCGATTACTAGGCAAACTAATGGCCATGTTCGAGGCGGTACCGCATGCTTCCACACTCGCGTCCTACAGACAGCTTGGAGCAAGGGAGCAAAGGCCTTGGAGTTTCCTTTGACGCCGTCATTAAAGGTCCCGGCAGAAGTCTATGCTGATAGTTAAACCCTCAGAACTTTCTGAAGGGGAGTCTTTCTGCCCAGTGGTCTGGAAGGCTGGAGAGCGGTCTTGAACGGGTTCACTCGCCAAGGAACTTGGGCAGAGGCGGAGAGGCAGCTGCCCATCAATGTCTGGGAGGTCAGAGCGGCTCGGCTAGCCCTCCTGGCATAGACATCCAGATTACAGGGGTCCTCGGTGAAAATTCATTCAGACAATGCCACAGCTGTGGCATATATGTGAACCACCAAGGGGAAACCAAGAGTCAAGCCACTCAGAGAGAGATGAGCTTGGTTTTTCGGTGGGCAGAGGTTTATGTACCCTGCATATCGGCGATATTCATTCCCGGGGTGGACAACCTGCAGGCGGACTTCCTAAAGTCGCCAAACCCTGTCGCCGGGAGAGTGGTCTCTGCATCCACAGGTCTTTCAGACAATCTCCCAGAAGTGGGGAGTGCCAGACGTGGACGTCATGGCATCAGGATTCAACAAGAAGCTAGACAGGTTCATGTCTCGAACGAGGGACCCTATGGCCTGCGGAACCGATGCGTTGGTTTGCCCTTGGCATCAATCATAACTTCTATATGCATTTCCCCCGCTGCAGTTACTACCCCGCCTGTTGCGCAGGATCATAGCACAGGCCGGTTATCCTGGTAGCCCCAGCTTGGTACCGGAGGGCATGGTACTCACTAGTCCTGAAATTGGCAGCGGGAGGCCCTTGGACTCTTCCTCTATGGCCAGACCTACTCTCACAAGGCCCGATCCTCCACCCTGCATTACGGCGTCTAAAATTGACGGCCTGGCGGCTGAATCCCTGATTCTCAGGGGTAGAGGTCTGTCTAGGCAGGTAATCCCTACCCTCATTAAGGCTAGAAAGCCGGCCTCCAGGGTAATTTGTTACAGGGTTTGGAGGGCCTACGTAGGCTGGTGTGAGTCGAAGAGATGGTTTTCCCGCAAGTATACCATTGATAGAGTATTACGTTTTCTCCAGCTAGGAGTGGATAAAGGCCTGGCATTAAGCACGATCTAGGGACAGATTTCAGCCTTATCAGTGTGGTTTCAGAGGCCGCTGGCCGCCCACTCGCTGGTTAAGATCTTCGTACAGGGAGTCTTACGTGTTAATCCTCCGGTCAAATCACCACTTTGTCCATGGGACTTAAATCTTGTTCTGTCAACTCTACAGAAACAACCCTTTGAGCCGTTGGCTGAGGTACCTTTGGTTTTACTGACTAGAAAGTCGGTATTTCTGATCGCCATAGTTTCGGCCAGGAGAGTATCGGAATTGGCAGCCTTATCTTGTAAGGAACCATATCTCATTTTACATAAGGATAGGGCGGGTTTCCGTCCTCATCCTTCCTTTCTACCAAAGGTTATATCCAGTTTCCACTTGAATCAGGATGTGGTACTTCCATCCTTCTTTCCAAAACCCACCTCTAGAAAGGAGGGGTTGCTGCATACGTTGGATATTGTCAGGGCCATAAAGGCCTATCTTAAAGCTACAGAGAAGGTTCGGAAAACAGATGTGGTGTTCGTTTTACCGGAAGGGCCCAAGATGGGTCAGGCAGCTGCTTGATCCACCATCGCAAGATGGATTAAACAATTAATCGTTCAGGCCTGCGGTTTGAAGAGGTTGCCTCCTCCTTTGTCGGTAAAGGCCCATTCTACCAGGGCCATGGGCACCTCCTGGGCAGCACATCATCAGATCTCTATGGCTCGAATATGCAAGGCAGCAACGTGGTCGTCAGTCCACATGTTTACAAAATTTTTATCAATTGGACGTAAGAAGGAATGCGGATACAGCCTTTGGGCAGGCAGTACTACAGGCCGCGATTCAAGCTCCTCAGGATCTGAGGGGGCTCCCTTGATTTAGATTTGAGATTTACATTTCTTGTCTAAGTTGGATTTATTAGTATTTGAGTATACCTCTAAATTAAATCCTTTTTTGGAAGATGTCTCCCTCCCCTCATTAAAGCACTGCTTTCGGACATCCCATATAGTAATGAATATGCTGCTCTGTGTCCCGTGATGTACGAGAAAGAAAAAGAGATTTTTTAATACAGCTTACCTGTAAAATCTTTTTCTTGGAGTACATCACGGGACACAGAGCTCCCACCCCTCTTTTGGGGAACATTTTTGGGAGGCATACTGCTTGCTACAAAACTGAGGTACTTCCTCTATGGGAGGGGGTTATATAGGGAGGGGACTTCCTGTTTGAGATTGCCAGTGTCCACACCTGAAGGTACTCCATATAACCCATATAGTAATGAATATGCTGCTCTGTGTCCCGTGATGTACTCCAAGAAAAAGATTTTACAGGTAAGCTGTATTAAAAAATCTCTTTTTTCAGTGGCACCAAATTGTCGCCTGGCGAATTGTGGCAAAAATGCACAAATAGAATTTCGGGACACCCGATGCCCCAAAAAAAGTATAAGAATGTATTTTGGGTGTTTCTGCCTGCAAAACGGAACGCCAAGGTGTGAAAGGAGCCTTAATGATAAGTTCACCTATAGAACATGCTACGTTTTCCAGCATCTGCAGCCACTCCCCCCCCCCCCATTACAGTAGGCGGGGGATCCTCTCCCCGCACCCACTTTTACCATTTAAAAACGGCGTGGCCACACGAGGCTCTGTCCAGACTGCTTTGTTTAACACACACCTAAAAAATAATAATAAAAGAAAGTACCATCCTGAGAGCTTTCACACTCAGGCGGTGCGCTTTTAAGACAGGAAACCATTTCCTGCGAGACAGCATCTTTGGGACGGTGCGGAAGCTCCTCCTCCTCCTCTACCACTGCCTATTGAAATGAATGGGCACTACTTTAAAAGTGATTTGATAGCAGCACTAAGCAAGCGCTTTTAACTCTTTCTGGGGAGTTAATAGCACCCTGCCAGTGGCCAAGCCCTGCTAAAACTAACAGATCCACCTAAAATAAAAGGAACCAGCCTTCCCAACACACACCTTAATAATAATAATAATAATTATTATTATTATTATTAGAAAAGTACCAGCCTCCAACCTTCCCCTATAGCTGGTCCAACACACACCTAAAAAAAGGAACCAGCCTCCCCCTATGGCTGGTGTAACACACACCTAAATAATAATAAAAAAAGGAACCAGCGTCCAACCTCCTCCTATAGCTGGTCCAACAATCTCTATCCTCCCCCCCTCTCTCCTTTCCCCCCCTTTTTCGCTACACTTACCCCTCTCCTATCCTTTCTCTAATCAGCCTGTCCCCTCTCCTGTCTTATGGTGACCCTTCCCCCCCCTCTCCTGTCCTATGACGACATTTCTCCCCCTCTTCTGTCCTATGACGACCCTTCCCCCCTCTCCTGTCCTATGACGACCCCCCTCCTGTCCTATGACGACACTCCCCCCCCCCCATCCTGTCCTATGACGACCCCCCCCCCTCTCCCGTCCTGTGACGACCCTTTCCCTCCCTTCTCCTGTCCTATGATGACCCTTCCACCCCTCTCCTGTCCTATAACGACCCTTCCACCCCCTCTCCTGTCCTATGGCGACCCTCCCCCCTCTCCTGTCCTATGAAGACCCTTCCCCCCCTCTCCTGTCCAATGACGACCCTTCCCCCCACTCTCCTGTCCAATGACGACCCTCTCCTGTCCTATGACGACCCTTCCCCCCTTCCTGTCCTATGACGACCCCTCCCCCCCTCCTGTCCTATGACGACCCCTCCCCCCCCTCCTGTCCTATGACGACCCTTCCCCCCCTCCTGTCCTATGACGACCCTTCCCCCCCTCCTGTCCTATGACGACCCTTCCCCCCCCTCCTGTCCTATGACGACCCTCCCCCTCTCCTGTCCTATGACGACCCCTCCTGTCCTATGACGACCCCTCCCCCCCTTTCTGTCCTATGACAACCCCTCCTGTCCTATGATGACCCCTCCCCCCCTTTATGTCCTATGACGACCCCTGCCCCCCTCCTGTCCTATGACGCCTCTTCCCCCTCTTAAGTGCTCTCTCTCCGCCTCCTGTCCTGTTTAGTGTGGAAGATTTCCTCGGTTGTATTTTTCCAACACCTCGGCTTCTTTTCTGACTAACGCATAGATGGCCCGAGTGTTTTCAATCTGTCTTTCTTCCTTTATCCTCTCCTCTACTTTTTGATTCCGTTCTCTCATCTGTTTTTCCTGCATTTCCTTGATTTCTTCCTCCAGCCGGTGTATTTCCCTTCTAGTTTTCAGGTACTGCGTTCTCATTTTGTGGATGATTTTTTCCTGCCTTCTTTGTTCCTCTTCTCGCTCCTTTTCTTGCTCTTCCCTCAGCTCCTCTGCCCTTTTCTGTTCATCCCTCGCGTTCTTCCTGTCTCTCCATTGCCGCGCCTTCTCCCTGTCCTCCATACTTCTTAGGCGCCTTCTCTCATTGAGGAATGCAGTGCTTTCTGTCATATTTTGTTCCTCTATTTGCTCTATCTTCTCTTTTCCCTTCGGCTTATTGGCCCTTGCCTGTACTTCCTTTGCTCTCTTCTTTTCTCTCTCCTCCCGCTCTTTCTCCTTATCCACTCTCTTCTGATGTAATCTCGCATTGCGGGTTAGAATGCATTCCCTCCTTTCTTGGTCCTTTTTTACCTTTTTCTCCTCTACTTTCCTGTGCCTCTCTGCTGTTCTCAATCTAACCTCCATTTTTTTTTTATCCTCCTCTATCCTCTTCTCCTCTCTTCTTCTTTTATTTTCCCTTGCTTTCTTTTCGTTTGCTTCTTTAATCCTAATTCTTTCATCTGTCGTCAGCGTTATCCTCTGACTTCTTATATTAATCTATAAATGAAAAGAAAAAAGTCAGTGGCAGTTCTGATATAAAATTTGAGTTTCATTGGCATGAATTTGGATTTGGTTTTGTACAGTTAGTGACATGATTTAGAAGTTACTGTAAAATTTGACCTGCATTACAAGTGTGACCCATAGTCTAGATCTCCATGTTTGGCATCGCCCCTCCCTGCACACAGTCTATGAAGATCCAAAATCTTCTGCTATATGGTATGGGTGATCGTTAATATCCATATAAAGTTATTTTTATTCTGTGTCCAGGAGATTTCCCATCACTTCCTGTCCTAGAGACGCAACAGGAAATGCAAGTAAAACTCTCTAAAGTGAATGGAATTCCTACCATTCGGGTGTCCCCATTGGAGGCTTTTCCCTCACCAATTGCTCAAAATTTGATTTTGATTTTTAAAACTAAGACCATTTTCAGCAAGTACAGAAAATACCCAATGATCTTGCCAAAAATTCTGTTCTTCTGTAAACTACTAATCTCCCATCCCCTATATGTAATCAGTATGAACAGGTTTGTAGTCCAGCCTGGGTGGTGGTGATGACCCCTTCTATAGATACAGTGAAGGAGTGAGCATGGCCACCCAGGGACAGGAAATGTGTTCTTCACAGGATATGTAGGTGGGAATAAAGGGCAAATGAAAACAAACGTGGCCATGTGTCCATATTCTGCCAATGATGTCATGTGCCCCTCCCTTTACATATATGTATTTACACGTGTCAGAATAGTGAAATGAAAGGTAGATACTTACTCTGCTGCACATCTTTTGCTCAGTGAATTTCTCTTGATAGTTGATACTCAAAGTATAATAAACTGTAAAGATAAAAAAAGACAAGATTTAGCAATCATTATTTATAACTAGATATCACACACAGTTGTTGGCCAGAACTACGACTAACAGCAATCATTACACAAGGACTGACCAGGAGCCGATTCACAGGCCAAGGCAATAACGTCTTATAATTTAAACAGATTTTTTAATAGTGGGGGAGGGGGCTTTGGGGTTAAGGTTCCACAGACCATCAATGATTGTGTTTTTTTTTTTTTTTTTTAACCACTAGCTTTCCACAGGATGACTATAAACGTCCTGTCTTTAAAGAGGAATACCGTTGTTGTTATTGTAGCAGCTAGCTACACTAACCCCCTGTATCCTCTTCAAGAGTCAGCGGTTCTCTTTCAGATAAAAGTGGTCTTTGTGGCAGATTTGCCGCAAGATCACTTTTATCGGCGGCAGGAGAGGGCCCTCCGCCGCTTACCGTGGCCGTTGGTAACGATGGAGGCGATCCAGACCTGTCCCTAGCCTGACATGGAGACAAGTGAGTGAAAGATGGCGCTCGCCCGTCTCCAAGTCATTGCAGGGCGCTTCCGCCCTGCTATGCTATTGAGACAGGTGGGGGCCATCTTGCCCTCACTCGTATCCCAGCCAAACAGGAGACAGGACCCGATCGCCTCCGCTGCTGCCGACGGCTCCGGTAAGTGGCGGAGGGCGCGGGAGGGGGCCCCCTTTCCCGCCGCCGATAACGGTGATCTTGCGGTGAATCTGCCTCACAGACCACCATTATCGTTTAAAGGACTGGCACCTGAAGAGATGGATATCTCGGTTGTGGCAGCAGCTGCTGCCGTTACCGAGATATCCCGCTTCAAAAAGAGGACATATATAGTCGTGTCCAGGTCCTTAAGTGGTTAAATATCACCAAATCTTTATTGGTGTATTTTTTTTATTATTATTTAAAATCAATTTGGGTACATTGCTGCATGACCAAGTAATCGTCAGTCAAACTATTAGAGCACTGAAAATTGATAAATGTCTGGAAATGAAGGGATGTATACAGGATGACACTCAATTGGTTATTGTAATCCTCAATAATTTACTGGCTAGAACCAGAGATATGACTACAGGGCTCAGAATATGAGGGTATTTACAATTAAGAAATGGTTCCACGCCCCTGACAAATCTTTACCGGGACAAGAGTAAAAAAAATCTCACGGAGGCTCTAAAAATAGTACAAATTCTATTACTGCCTGCTACGCCCCTTCTCCAGGAAAGCACACACATATTCTACAATCTACACAGAGCAATGCAAAACATGACCTACCTCCTCGCTCTCTCAACAACAACTGACTAGCTGCCTCCCACCATCCCTTATATACCCTGCCTTACACTCTGATGTCATAGGAGGGGGCGGAGCCTAATCATGTGACCTGCCTTATATGGTCAAAGGAGTAAACTGTGGGCAATTAAAAAACTCACTGAGGCTCTAAAAATAGTATAATTTCCCTTCACTTCCTAATGTAGAATATTCTTAATATACAATATTCTACAGAGGACAAATTATAGGAGTTTGCTTTTAATATAACTGCTGCAGATGTCAGTTGAAAGGTCATGTTTTGTTTACTTCTATCTCCATGGAAACACAACTGCCTTCCTTCTCAATGGAAACATAACTGCCTTATATGGTCAAGGGTGATGGGTGTACATGATGGAAATTTAAATGTAATACAAAGTCATTATTGTCCGAGGAACCTGCTATATTTTATATATAATTATATATATTATCATTTTATATATATAATGTTAAAGAATTTTTTTTTTTTTTTTAAACTGGGGACAAGTAAATTTTTTTTCACTGAGGCTCTAAAAATAGTACAAATTCTATTACTGCCTGCTACGCCCCTTCTCCAGGAACACACACATATTCTACAATTTACACAGAGCAATGCAAAACATGACCTACCTCCTCGCTCTCTCAACAACAACTGACTAGCTGCCTCCCACCATCCCTTATATACCCTGCCTTACACTATGATGTCATAGAAGGGGCGGAGCCTAATCATGTGACCTGCCTTATATGGTCAAAGGAGTAAACAATGTCTAAGACATGACATGACTCCTGTAATATTTTTTTATAACTGGGGACAATTAAAAATCTCACTGAGGCTCTAAAAATAGTATAATTACCATTCACTTCCTAATGTAGAATATTCTAAATATACAATATTCTACAGAGGAAACATTATAGGAGTTTGCTTTTCATATAACTGCTGCAGGAGATGTCAGTTGAAAGGTCATGTTTTTGTTTACTTCTATCTCCATGGAAACACAACTGCCTTCCTTCTCAATGGAAACACAACTGCCTTATCTGGTCAAAGGAGTAAACAAGACATGACATGACTCCTGTAATACAGAGTCATTATTGTCCGAGGAACCTGCTATATTTTATATATAATTATATATATTATACATTTTATATATATATATATATATATGTATAGGCAGGAGGTATTGGAGCCATAGACAGCCACAATGGGGCCATTACTCATAATCTTGCCGCCCAATTTTTTTTTTTTTTTCTCTATTGTATCTTTGTACTGCTGCCAGTATTATCCTATAAAACTTTGTTACAGCTTTATTTATGGTTATTATTCATTAGACGTATCATATTCTATATATACAACCCATTCTATAATATTTTTCATGTCCCCATAGTGCTCAGTATGGCTCCAGTGGCTGTTATGGCTCCGATACCTCCTGCCTGGCGTTTCTTCCCTTCTATTGAGTGCTTATTTCTTGTATTGGTGTATGCCATTGTGTTTAATATTGTGTACTACCTGTTTGTTTTACAAATTCTCTTTCCTTTACATAGCTTACTTAAAAAGGCTTATGAAGAAGCGTGGATACACGCAAAACATGTCAATTCTCTCCACCTCCCAATCCAATCTACATTGGTGCAAGTGTTTAACCACTTAAGACCCGGACCTTTAGGCAGGTAAAGGACCTGGGCAGTTTTTGCGATTCGGCACTGCGTCGCTTTAACTGACAATTGCGCGGTGGCCACATGAGTCCTAAACAAAATTGGGTCTTTTGGTGGTATTTGATGACTATAAACAAAAAGAAAATATTTTTTACTTTTTGCTATATAAATACCCCTTAAAAAGATATACGTATTCTTCTACCTATTTTTGGTAAAAAAGAAATCGCAATAAGCGTTTATCGAAAAAAAATGCTTAAAAATGCATTGTTTACTTGAAAATACCTTACTAAATAGCGCAGTGCTGTTTTCATGTCCTCATTGTTCGTTTTTTGCTTTGGTGTTGCTGTAATTCTGCTCTGATCTCCACACTTCCTGGTTGTCTGTTTCCTTATAACCACAGCCCTGGGAGCTTTCTCTCTGTGGTCACTAATCAAGAAGGTGTGATTACTGTGTGTAAACTGACACTGGGTTGGTGCTGAGAGGTTTTAGACAAACCATCACTGCCCTCCATTGGCTCTCTGGCTCTGTACATCAGAGAGACAGGAAATAACAGCAAAAACGAAACTAGAACTGTAGGTTGATTATATGATTGATTTTTATCTATTTTTAATCATTTTTAAAATGAATCAGTTAACTTTTATGTCTCCATACCCTGTAAACAGTCATTTCAGCCCAAAAAATGTTTTCCTTTAGTGACCCTTTAACCACTAGGGGGCGCTGAAGGGGTTAAGTGTGACCTCATCTGTGTTTATAACTGTAGGGGGGCGGGGCTGCACGTGTGACGTCATTGATTGTGTTTCCCTATATTAGGAAACACACGATCAATGACTCTGCCACAGTGAAGAACGGGGAAGGTGTGTTTACACTCACCTCTCCCCGTTCTTCAGCTCTGGAGAACCGATCGCAGGACACCGGCAGCGATCAGGTACGCAGGCGCGGTCACAGAGCTTCAGCTGGGCTTAAAGGGCCACGTACCTGTACGTTAATGTGCCCAGCCGTGCCATTCTGCCAACGTATATCGAAGTGAATGGGTCCTTAAGCGGTTAAACATACCTCCAGGATATTCTTGTTTTACGATTGTTAAAGGGGAGGTTCACCTAAAAATAAACTTTTAACATTGCATTTATGAGATTAATGACAATTAGAATCGGCATTTATTTTATTTTTTTAAATACGTCCGTACATACCGTCTCCTATATGTATTCTCATCGCCGCTTCTGGGTATGATCGTCGAGGCTGGGCGTTTCTAATTGATTGACAGCATCCGACCGACACATACTGCGTGTCACGAGATGCCGAAAGAAACCGAACGCCGTGCGGCTCTATACGGCGCCTGCGCACCGACGTTCGACTTCTTTCAGCATCTCGTGACGCCCTGTATGCGTCGTCGGTCGGATGCTGTCAATCAATTAGGAAATCCAACCCCGACCATCATACCCGGAAGCGGCCATGAGAATACATATAGGAAACGTTATGTACGGACGTATTTTCTTTTTAAAAAACAGCCGATTCTAATTGTCATTAAAGTGGATGGCCCATCAAAAAAAATATTAAAAGCCAGCAGCTACAAATACTGCAGCTGCTGACTTTTAATATTAGGACACTTACCTGTCCTGGAGTCCAGCGCCATCCGCAGCAGAGGACGAGCGTTCGCTCGTCTCTCTGCTGCTCCCCCCTCCATCCACGGTGAGTGAACCAGGAAGTGAAGCGCTCCGGCTTCACTGCCCGGTTCCCTACGGTGCATGCGCGAGTCGCGCTGCGCACGCCGATTGGCTCCCGCTGTGTGCTGGGAGCCGAGTGTTCCCAGCACACAACGGGGGGGGGGAGTGAAGGAAAACCCGTCTTCTGCCCGAGAATACTGGGCCGGAAGTGGGTGCAAATACCTGTCTTTAGACAGGTATCTACACCCCCCTCCCCCCTGAAAGGTGTCGAATGTGACACCGGAGGGGGGAGGGTTCCGATCAGCGGAACTTCACTTTAGGGTGGAGCTCGGCTTTAATCTCATAAATGCAATGTTAAAAGTTTATTTTTAGGTGAACCTCCCCTTTAATCACCTTGGAAGTGTATTTATTTTGGTTTCTCCAACAGCTTTACCAATGTTTTTTGATTCCTTTTTGGGTGTTTGTCTAAGTATAAGGCTATACCAAGGCTTTTGAGAATTGCATTTTATGTAAACTATTCTAATACATTTTTATATTTTTTCATAAAATATGGTCTGTTACTGTGCCTACAAAGTCCTAGAATAGCCCTTTGTATTCTTTTTCCCCTTGACAATTCATATCAGGACGCGGCACATATACTAGGGTGACCAGACATCCCCAGTTTCAGGGGACAGTCCCCTGTTTTAGGACACTGTCCCCGGACCAAGTCTGTCCCTGGTTTTGTCCCCAGATTGCATTTAATAGGGCAATTTCAAAGACAGTCAGTGCAGAATTAAAATTACATTTTTTTTTAAATTGCACACCCTCGCTCCGCCGTGGCTAATAGCATAGGGGTTGTATTTTTCACATTATCTGTGGCCCTTATGTGCTGGTTGAAGCGGAGGGAATATTTATTCAGTTTCGGGTGCATGCCCATTCAGCTTCGCTCGCATGTTCTTCTGCCTTGGCTCAAATCCTGGCCAGCCACCTGCCGACCTCCTTGCCTTCCCTGGCGGAGTGATCTTCCTCCGCTCCCCATCCAGTAGTAGCCGGGGCCTGAAGAGTAAGACTTGAGAGGCTGTGAGGCGGGCGGCAACAGGCAAAGAGTCGCTGATTGTTGCCATTACTAGTAAAGAAAAAAATATGTCCCTGGATTTCATTTTAAAAATCTGGTCACCTTAACATATACTATTTTGATGTATCCACAGTACCACTCTGTGATATGATACATTTTCTCTTTTTACTTGAAGTCTTGAAGGGAGCTATCAGTTCAAGTTTGAACACATGATTGAAAACAAAAGGGGGGAAAAGAAAATGAATAAAAAATTAAGATAATTTTGGAAGGGTAAAAGCAAAATCTCACACAGTGGCGGAAATAGTATCAAAAAGGGAAAAGTGATGAGGGAAGGGAACTTGCCTGGTCAATGGTAGGCGTTCCGATTCATTCAATGTGAGGATGGAGTTTACCAATAGGGACCAATAAAGGATCCAAGAATGGGCAGAGGTATATTCTCAAAAAATGGGGGTCCGTACCCTCAAGAAGAGAGGTGGGAACACGCAGTGGGCTACTCCGTAGATAAGCTTTATTGAAAATGCACACAAATAAACAATTGGTAAACATTCACAAAAGATGGCAACATTTTTTTTTTAAATGACAACATTGTCCTAAAAACACGATCCTGGGATTACCAGCCATGCCACTTCCATCCATAGAAGACTCTAAACAGGTTAATGAAGATAACACGTGAGAAGGGGGTCTAGAGGGGTCCTGGGAAGCCTACTTGGCACTTGCAACTGAACGCTGTGCCCCTACCTTTGGGACACTCTGGCCCGCTGTATACACTGGGACTCCAGTGTTGGTAAAATCTATACCGAACCGGCAATCATCAACATAACAGATGACACCAACAAACTGGTCTGCAGGGGTCCTGGGAAACCCACGGGGCACTTGGAACTGAATGCTAGGTGCCCACCTTGAGGACATCCAGGCCCACTATATGCTGTCATCACTAAGGAGGAAGTCCGGGACGGACCAGCAAACCTATACAACAGTGGACGTACACTTTACATGGTACTCGTTCTAAAAGTGGGGTATAGGTTTAAATTATATACGTCTTGTATTTATAGATTTGTGCGTGTTTTTTGGTAACTTTTGTAATAACAATTTATCACTCTTAAGCTGATCTATTGCTTTTACTTTTTTCCCCAGCAAGCTACGCCGTATGTCATACAGGGCCTTTGTAGTGTGGGCTCATGGTTTCCTGGATAAGAGTGACTGCAGACCTGTCCCAGCTTGTGTGGTGAAGGTTGTACAAGAACTTCTACCTATCCGGAGGAGCTAAATGTCGGCTATAGAAAGATATACGATTACCCAGCAGCCATAATGGCTTTGGATCATATTTGATATATATTGGTCGTTTTATAAGCGTTCTATGTATGTATATATATATATATATATATTTTTTTTTTTACTTAAATAAAGACCTTGTTTCTGTCTGGTAAAAGAAGACCTTTTGACCACTTAAGACCCGGACCAAAATGCAGGTAAAGGACAAGGCCCCTTTTTGCGATTCGGCACTGCGTCGCTTTAACTGACAATTGCGCGGTCGTGCGATGTGGCTCCCAAACAAAATTTGCGTCCTTTTCTTCCCACAAATAGAGCTTTATTTTGGTGGTATTTGATTGCCTCTGCGATTTTTATTTTTTGCGCTATATACAAAAATAGAACGACATTTTTGAAAAAAAACCAATATTTTTTACTTTTTGTTATAAGAAAAACGGAATAAACTAAAGTTTAGTCAAACATTTGGGCCAAAATGTATTTAGCCACATGTCTTTAGTAGAAAAAAATCACAATAAAAAAAAATAGCTACCTAGCGGGAACAGCGACACTAATACAGCAATCAGAAAAATTATCGCTTAGTGATGCTGGCAATAGGGAGTGAAAGGGTTAACTAGGGCGGTGATCAAGGGGTTAAAACTTTATTGGGGGGGTACGGGGGCTACCCTAAACCTAAGACTAATGGACTGTCACACTGACACTAAATACAGTAATCATACATATATGATTACTGCATTCAGTGAAACTGTGATAGGGGGAGGGGGGGGGGGTTAAGGGGGTTAAGTGTGCCTGTGTGTCCTGGTGTCAGTGTAGTGTTGTGCAGACTTACTATGTGATGTGATCTCTCCTCAGCGGTGGTTGAAAATACCTCCGAGAGCAGTGATCACATCACTTCCCTCTTCCTGTGTTTACACAGGAGGAGGAAGTGACACACGGGGGAGGGCACGGATTGGTTGGGAGCGATCCGGAGGGGGCGGACAAAAACGAACAGCCGCCCCCTCATCCCGGATCGCTCGCACAGCAAACCGGACTGCCGCATGTAACGACACAGCCAATCACAGATCACCGCGAACGGCCAATCAGAGTGGCCGTTTGCGATGCGATCTGTGGGCGAATGAGAGATGATCTCATATGTAAACATATGAGATCATTTCTCATTGCCGTTTTACACAGAGACAGCGTCCTGTCTCTGGAGAGGAGGAGACCGATCTGTGTTCCTTGTACATAGGGACACAGATCGGTCACCCCCCCCCTCCCCCCACAGTTTGAACACAATGCAGGATACACATTAACCCCTTCCTCACCCCCTAGTGTTAACCCCTTCCCTGCCAGTCACATTTATACAGTAATTAGTGCATATTTATAGCACTGATTGCAGTATAAATGTGAATGGTGCCAAAAATGTGTCAAAAGTGTCCGATGTGTCCGCCATGATGTCGCAATAAAAATCGCAGGTCGCCGCCATAACTAGTAAAAAAATAAATAATAAAAAATAATAATTCTGTCCCTTATTTTGTAGGCGCTATAACATTTACGCAAACCAGTCGCTTATCGCGATTTTTTTTTTTTTTTTTTTTACCAAAAATATGTAGAAGAATACGTATCAACGTAAACTGAATTTTTTTTTTTTAAATTTGGCTATTTTTTATAGCAACAAGTAAAAAATATTGTATTTTTTTTCAAAATTGTCGTCCTTTTTTGTTTATAGCGCAAAAAATAAAAACCGCAGAGGTGACCAAATACCACCAAAAGAAAGCTCTATTTGTGGAAAAAAGGATAATAAGCATCCTTTACCTGAAGGGGGGTACATGCCCAGTAAGGAAGTGGTTAAAGGGGCCACTTTTCACTTCCTCATTCCACTTTTCACTTCCTCATTGTTCGTTTTTGCTCAGAAGTTGCTCTATTTCTTCTCGGTTCTGTTCACTTCCTGCTTGTCTGATTGTTACTCACCACCGTGATGGGAGGCTTTACTGCGGTGGTCAGTGACGTGCTCGCCCCCTCCTGGGAACTACATCTGTGCGGCAGGACTCTCTCTACCTGTTAGAGACTTCAAGGAGGTGTGAATTACTGGGCGTGCCGCAATGCATACTGGGAAATGTAGTTCTTACATGAACGAGCGCCACAAACCAGGAAGTGAATCAGAGAACAGAAACTAGAACGCCGGAGGTGATATAGATGAAGGAATTTAATAGGTATTTACTCGTTTTTTAACAGAATTATTACACTCTTCCGTCTGTCTACCTTACAGACATTAATTTTAGGCAAAAATATTTTTTTCTTTACAACTCCTTTAAGCCAGTGCATTGTTGGTTCACTTAACTTTTCCTTCTAAATGTTTTTTTTCCTTGTCTGAATTTCTCACTTCCTGTTCCTCCTCATTAAGCTTGCTCCTGTCAGGAACTTGCTAGAAGGCCGAGATGCTAGGAAGGCTCCCCTTGCGGCCGAGCACAGCACACCACTGAAGGTAATACAGCAGGTGTGGTGCCCACAGAAGCATGGGTGCCGGGAAGCTGGAACTGGAGACAGATGCGCTTGGGTGGTCCAGGAAGCAGGAACCGGAGGGCAGACTAGATAGCGGAGTCGGGAGCCAAGCCAGGGGTCAACACAGGAAATCAGTCCAGAATCAAGGTCAGGGAGAAAGATAAACGAGTCCAGTAGCCAGGTTGGGATCAGATACAGGAAGCAGGCGGAGAGAGGTCAGGTCAGGATCAAGCCAGAAGGTCAGAATGATCAAGTCAGGGCAAGCCGGGTCAGTAAACAGATCAGGAACAGCAGATACATGGAACTCAGGAATGCAGGACAAGCTGAAGATACACCAGCGCTGAGCCAGAGTCAGCAGCGGGTTTAAATAGGCCGGGCAATTATCACGTTGGGCGTGCGCCTATTCACGGCATTGCACATCCTTGTGTGTGCATGCGCATCAGCGCGTCTATTTTCCTGATAGCCCCTATCATCCGAGCCGTTCTGGCTGGGGGTTAGTCAGCATGCTCGCCCCCTCCCTTTGGACGGATGTAGTCCCAAGGGAGTACATTGACTAACCCCCAGCCAGAACGGCTCCGATGATGGGGGCAAGCTTACTAAGGAGGAACAGGAAGTGAGAAATTCAGACAAAAGAAAACATTTAGAAGGGAAATCGAAGGAATAGAACCAACAATGCACTAGCTTATAGGAACCTAGTTAGAAAATAAAAAACAAACCTTTACAACCCCTTTAATTGACCAAGCTGAAGTTAGAAGCTGATTGGCTACCCTGCACAGCAACACCAGATTTTGCACTCTCCAGTTTTAATAAATCAACCTCTGTGGGGGGGGGGGGGGGGTTGATTTACTAAAGATGGTGCACTCATGATCTGGTGAAGCTGTGAAGGGTAGCCAATCGGCTTCTAACTTCAACTTGTTTAATTAAACTTTAGCAATAAAACCTGGAAGCTGATTGGTTGTTATGCAGAAGTGAGCCTTATTTTTGCACTGTCCAGCTTTAGTAAACCAACCCCTATGTTACTAAATGTGATGAGAATATGAAGTCAGATATAGAGGTCAGCATGATAGTTGATATTTGTGCCTTGCAGCTCTGGAGTCCTGAATTTCACTTCAAACTTAGGACACTAAGCAAAACACGCTCCCCTTCATCAGGGCTCAGTCATGTCTGCAAGTGTTTACCTGGGCTCAGAGAAGCCGATGTCAGCGAAATATTGAAGTGGAACTTTAATCAGAAAATTAAAGCGGAGCTCCACCCTGATATATATATTTTTTTTAAAAATCTGAAAAAAATAAATAAAAATGAAATGAAAAAAAAAAAAAAATACTCACCCTAAATAGGCTGTTGCTATGCGGAAGTCCCGAATCTGCCCTCACGATCCGCGGTGCTGTTTTCTTCCTCCTCCTCTTCTGGGTGTCTTCTTGTGAATGGGCCGCGCTGCATTCTGGGAACTGTGTGTATCCCAGAAAGCAGCCGGACCATTCACAAAGTGCTGCGTCGCTCGCACATGTGCAGTAGGAAACGGGCAGTGAAGCCGCACGGCTTCACTGCCTGTTTCCCTGACTGTGGATGGCGGTGCCGGGATCGAGGATCGGCATCGGCGGGGGCCGTCAGCGCGGGCGCCTAGGACAGGTAAGTGTCCTTATTTAAAGTCAGCATTGTAAAGAACATCATTTTTTAGCAAGTTGTTATGGGTTCTGCTGTAAGCCTCGTACACACGATCGGATTTTCCGCTGACGATGTGTAGGACTTTTGTCCTAAGGGCGTTGAACCTGTCTTGCATACAAACGGCAAAGAATTATCGCCCAACAAGCAATAAACTTTGTGTTTTTTCAGCTCTTTAGCGCCACCTTTTGGGCACCTTCTGCTAATGATGTCTTATGGTTTGCATTGCTTCCGAGCATGTGTGTTTGTACTTTGGATTTATTTTTTCTACGGATTTGTGTACACAAGATCGGATTATTGGACATTACACATTTGTTGTCGTAAAATTTTAAAGCATGCTATCCAACATTTGTTGTCAGAAAAATCCGACAACAATTGTCCGTTGGAGCGTACAAACGGTCGGATTTTCAGACAAAAGCCTGCCATCGCACAATTCCCATCAGAAAATCCGATCGTGTGTACAGGCCTAAATCTTACTGCTTGCAAAGGAATCAGATGAGACAGAATTTTGCCAATAAAAGAGCTACTGTGTGTTTTAGGTGATTCACCAGCATAATTCTACCCCATGTTATTCCTTTGCAAGCAGTAGGTTTAGGAGTTCTCTGGCATCTGCTTTCCTGAGTCCATTTAAACCCTTAACCACTTAAGGGCCGCCTACTGCACATATACGTCGGCAGAATGGCACGGCTGGGCACATCAAAGTATATATACGCGGCGCGCTTCCGTGACCCGGTCCGAAGCTCCGGGACCGCGGGACTCGCGTACCCGATCGCCGCTGCAGTGCGGCAATCCGTCCCTGGAGCTGAAGAACGGGGAGAGCCGTGTGTAAACACTGCTTCCCCGTGCTTCTCTGTGGCCGCAGCATCGATCGCGTCATCCCTGTTATAGGGGGACGCGATCGATGACGTCACACCTACAGCCACACCCCCCTACAGTTGTAAACATACACACAGGGAACACTCAAATTCAGAGCGCCCCCTTGTGGTTAACTCCCAAACTGCAACTGTCATTTCCACAGTAAACAATGCAATTTAAATGCATTTTTGCTGTGAAAATGACAATTGTCCCAAAAATGTGTCAAAATTGTCCGAAGTGTCTGCCATAATGTCGCAGTCACGAAAAAAATCGCTGATCGGCGCTATTAGTAGTAAAAAATAAAAAAAAAAATAATAAAGATGCAATAAAACTATCCCTTATTTTGTAAACGCTATAAATTTAGCGAAAACCAACCGATAAATGCTTATTGCGATTTTTTTTTACCAAAAATAGGTAGAAGAATACATATCGGCCTAAACTGAGGAAAGAAAATGTTTTTTTATATATTTTAGGGGGATATTTATTATAGCAAAAAGTAAAAAATATTGCATTTTTTTTTAAATTGTCACTCTATTTTTGTTTATAGCACAAAAAATAAAAACCGCAGAGGTGATCAAATACCACCAAAAGAAAGCTCTATTTGTGGGGGGAAAAAAGGACACCAATTCTGTTTGGGAGCCACGTCGCACGACCGCGCAATTGTCAGTTAAAACGACGCAGTGCCGAATCACAAAAAGGGGCAAGGTCCTTTACCTGCATTTTGGTCCGGGTCTTAAGTGGTTTATACACACATACATACCTGACTTAAGGCCCTTTCACATCAGGGCCGTCTTAAAAGCATCATGGGCCCCTGGGCAAAGTAATGCTCTGAGGTCTCTACAATGGGGACAGCGCAGGTAAACAGACCAGATATCCCCCCAGCACTCTGACCCCTCTACACTTGAGATATCCCCCCAGCACTCTGACCCCTCTACACCCCAGATATCCCCCCAGCACTCTGACCCCTCTACACCCCAGATATCCCCCCAGCAATCTGACCCCTCTACACCCCAGATATCCCCCCAGCAATCTGACCACTCTACACCCCAGATATCCCCCCTACACTCTGATCCCTCTATACCCCATATATCCCCCAGCACTCTGACCCCTCTACACCCCATATATCCCCCCAGCACTCTGATCCCTTTATACCCCAGATATCCCCCCAGCACTCTGACCCATCTACACCCCATATATCCCCCCAGCACTCTGACCCCTCTACACCCCAGATATCCCCCAGCAATCTGACCACTCTACACCCCAGATATCCCCCCAGCACTCTGACCCATCTACACCCCATATATCTCCCCAGCACTCTTATCCCTCTACACCCCAGATATCCCCCCCCCCCCAGCACTCTGACCTCTCTACACCCCAGATATCCCCCCAGATATCCCCCCAGCACTCTGACCCCTCTACACCCCAGATATCCCCCCAGCACTCTGATCCCTCTGTGATTGAATAAATCATGAATCCCGCCTCTTGTATCCAATCACTGTGCTGTGATTCATAACAGCACAAGCTGATTTTTGGGAATGGAGGGTGTCCCTGAATGGTAGTTTGGAAATGTGGTCACCCTAGCCCAACAGCGATCAACGGATCGATCCCCGCTGAGCAAGTGGAGTCCATCAAAACAGATCCGCCCTGTGCGAAAGGTGCCTTATATGGAAGAGAGACCCCCATGAAGAGTGAGTGTGTTTTCCTGCTAAGGGATTGTGTTATTCATTCCACTTGTGTTGAGGAAATTTCTGCAGCCAAGGTTCACATATGTATAACATGCTTGCCGTTCAGGGATCACATGGCTCAAAGTCCTCTAGCATTAATGACCGGGCAAGGCAATAAATCCATTATAACAATAAAAGTAGTGCAGCGCAAACAAACAATTAATTAAATATACATATACATATACAATAGAAAAAATTATGCATATAATAAGAAAAGAAAAAGTCCATAAAAAGTGCTCAGTGCTTATATAATCCAAATAATAAAGAAAAGAGAAGTCCATAAACGGTGCTCAGTGCTTATATGATCCAAATCTGGAAAAATTATGAACGTGATCCAAGAGAGTGATTTTCAGAAGAAACCTCCACCAATCAGCAGGAATGGCCTCTCACCTTATACCTTCGACCTACTACAGGTCACAAAGCGTGTAATAGAGAACGTCCTGTTCTCAAAGGTACAGCAAGCAGATACAGCAACTAGACTTCAATGAGACTTCAATGGTGACAGACTCAGGAACGGAGTGAGGCAAACAGGGCATGAAACAAAACAAAGGAGATCTAGTGCTCTCTGAAGCCAAAACTCTATAAATGTATTCAAGCGATAAAAGACAGACACTCACTGTAACAGCACTCTGGAGCGAGTGCGACAAATCAAGCATAAAAAACAGATCAGCCTAAACAGCATAGATCTCACATGGATGGACGATCGCGGGTGACGTCACACGTGGCTCCTCCCCCTCGTACGTCGTTACGTCCCTGGGGCGGGACTTCATCAGCGTGGGGTATGGAAAAGCAGCGTGCAGACGTCCCGCTGTCTGAGCCTAATATAGCCTGCGGCTGCCATGACAACAGTGGCAACACAGCACAGCCCTCTCTGCTCAGAAAACTTTATTACACCACAACAATGCCAGTGCAATGGAAAAGCACACCCAGCATCGCAAAGATTAAAGGTGCAGAGCAAGGGCATATCGCTAAATAGACCGCAATAAAAAGTTTACATAAAGAGTTTTAAATAATAAACATTTTGACGTCAGCCGCGATCGCACACCCAGTACAATTATAAAAGGATCAATTAATTTTCAATATAAACTCCTTGATCGTCACCCCCAGACCCAGACAGGGGGACATTATTACCAGGAGATATTTGACCATATTTCATGGCCCAAACGTCATGAAAACCACTAGCAATACTTTTAAGATACCATAAAAATATATATATAAATAAAAATTGTATATATAAAAAAATATATAATAACATATATACTAATAATAAAAATACATAAAAATAGATAAACAATATATAATTATTATCTATTCGAAATAAAACAATTAAGATCAAACTCGACATTGAGGCCAGCTGGCGAAGATACTTTGGTTTCATATATCCAGAAGGATTCACGCCGACTCAGTTGACGGATATAATGCCCCCCTCGCCAGTGCTTGGACACTTTCTCAATGCCCCAAAACTTTAACTTTTTGGGGTCTTTCTGATGGAATTGCTTAAAGTGTTTAGATACACTATGGTTTCTATTGCCCCTCAGAATGTTACCAATGTGTTCCCCTATTCTCACATGCAAAGCTCGTGAGGTGCGGCCAACATATTGCAAGCCGCACTCACATTCAATATGGTCAAATATCTCCTGGTAATAATGTCCCCCTGTCTGGGTCTGGGGGTGACGATCAAGGAGTTTATATTGAAAATTAATTGATCCTTTTATAATTGTACTGGGTGTGCGATCGCGGCTGACGTCAAAATGTTTATTATTTAAAACTCTTTATGTAAACTTTTTATTGCGGTCTATTTAGCGATATGCCCTTGCTCTGCACCTTTAATCTTTGCGATGCTGGTGTGCTTTTCCATTGCACTGGCATTGTTGTGGTGTAATAAAGTTTTCTGAGCAGAGAGGGCTGTGCTGTGTTGCCACTGTTGTCATGGCAGCCGCAGGCTATATTAG
Organism: Rana kukunoris; assembly: GCA_029574335.1. Classification (NCBI taxonomy): domain Eukaryota; kingdom Metazoa; phylum Chordata; class Amphibia; order Anura; family Ranidae; genus Rana; species Rana kukunoris. Next base: position 415,816,750 of record CM056049.1, read on the forward strand.
GCTCAGACAGCGGGACGTCTGCACGCTGCTTTTCCATACCCCACGCTGATGAAGTCCCGCCCCAGGGACGTAACGACGTACGAGGGGGAGGAGCCACGTGTGACGTCACCCGCGATCGTCCATCCATGTGAGATCTATGCTGTTTAGGCTGATCTGTTTTTTATGCTTGATTTGTCGCACTCGCTCCAGAGTGCTTTTACAGTGAGTGTCTGTCTTTTATCGCTTGAATAAATTTATAGAGTTTTGGCTTCAGAGAGCACTAGATCTCCTTTCTTTTGTTTCATGCCCTGTTTGCCTCACTCCGTTCCTGAGTCTGTCACCATTGAAGTCTCATTGAAGTCTAGTTGCTGTATCTGCTTGCTGTACCTTTGAGAACAGGACGTTCTCTATTACACGCTTTGTGACCTGTAGTAGGTCGAAGGTATAAGGTGAGAGGCCATTCCTGCTGATTGGTGGAGGTTTCTTCTGAAAATCACTCTCTTGGATCACGTTCATAATTTTTCCAGATTTGGATCATATAAGCACTGAGCACCGTTTATGGACTTCTCTTTTCTTTATTATTTGGATTATATAAGCACTGAGCACTTTTTATGGACTTTTTCTTTTCTTATATGCATATTTTTTTCTATTGTATATGTATATGTATATTTAATTAATTGTTTGTTTGCGCTGCACTACTTTTATTGTTATATTGCTTGAGGTGTTTTATTTGAATTTACCTTTAAGTGCTGGCTTGCAATTTTTTAGTTTGTTGTGTGGGTTCCAGCGCTGAATTAATTTCTTTGTTATTGTTAATAGATCCATTATATTACTCTATATGATAATGTGAGTGCAGATAAGGACAACATATAAGCTAGATGCACCCATAAACTGGAGGCAACGGATCAGGCAAACATGCTACATTGATTGGAGTCCTTTGACCTAGTTGATGTTGGTGGCATCCACCTCCCATTTTTACCTGTTCCTCCTCCCCTTTTTCCTTCACTTTTTCCTCCTCTACCCTTCCTCCATCTCACCTTTCCCCCTATCTATGTGATAATAGCATATGGATAAGCATCGGGGAGCTGTGTTTTTTCTCACCTTGTCAGTGGCTCATCATCCAGGATATCTACACATTTTGGCTCCTTTTGAAGATGCGATAAAAATGGTGGGCCATGATGAAGCAGATTAGTAGTCCAATGTTCCTCCTCGAGCAGTGGTCTCCAAACTGCGACCCGAGGGCCAGATGTGGCCCTTTGCCTGCTTTTATCTGGCCCTCAAAACACTATTTCATCCACTGATACCAATAATGGGGTACAAATCCCCCTTCCGCCACCAATGAACGGGCACAATTCCTCCCAATGACACCAATAACGGGTCACAATTTCTCCCAATGATGCTAACAATGGGGCCCAATGACACCAATGATGGGGCACAATTTCTTTCGGTTGGAGGAGAATCACTTAGCGTTCAGGAGAAAGATCAAGACTCATCTCTTTTGATACCAAAGGAGACAGGAACAACAAGCGCCCAGAGGCGATTAAGTTTGCATGTGTTGCGCTATATAAGTTTTCATTCATTCATTTCTCCCAATGACACCAATGATGGGGAACAATTTCTCCCAATGACACCAATGATGGGGGCACAATTTCTCCCAAATGACACCAATGATGGGGAGAATTTCTCCCAATGACACAAATAATGGTCACAATTTCTCCCAATGATACCAATGACCACAATCCGGCCCTCCTAAAGTCTGAAGGACAGTAAACTGGCCCTTTGTTTAGAAAGTTTGGAGACCCCTGTCCTAGAGCACACAAAGCTTGGCCTAATAATCTCGAAGAAAAAAACATTCACTGCAACATCACATCATCATATTGATAATAAAGATCCTGATTCTGGTGGTCCCACGGTGACATATAACTACTTGCCAACAGTTGTTCATTATTTAGGCCTTGCTCATGTGGGTGTATTTGAAAGTATGGGTTTAGTTAAAAAAATAAATAAAATAAATGGTGCTCGCCTAGGTGGATGCAGTATCGTTCCAATGCTGCATCTGTCTCCCACCAGCTCCGAGAACTGAGTGCTCAAGCACCGCTGATCGCTCAATTCTCAGGCTGCAGACAGCTGACGATTGTCAATCATTGGCTCTCTGCCCCCCCCGCGCGCTCACTAGAGGGGTGTGTAATAGATTTTCCCTGGCTAAATTCCAGGATACGTGTTCTATTCTGCCGCTGAGCCAAATCTATGATGATGTGAGCATGCAAACAAGAGAGAATAGTCATGCTGCAGTCGTCATCGTTTCCAACGGCAAAGAGACTTTATTCAAGTTACAGCTTTTTATAGCCAAAGTGACATAAGCAAGCATCTTCTCATATGGGTGCATCTGATTGGCTCATTCATATGGTCTTCTCTTATTACATCTCTTCTTCACCACAAGGCTAACATTCCAGGCTTTCATGGGGGCCATTTTCTCTTTGGTCGATGGGAGGGGTAGAAGTTGGTAAGGAGTGCAGTAGTTAAAAAAAACATCGTCTTCACTCCGGGCTGAGATTAACTCTGTCATGACTTTCATTAAAGGAAATTAATATGCGTGTAATACACACACATATACAGTACAGACCAAAAGTTTGGACACACCTTCTCATTCCAAGAGTTTTCTTTATTTTCATGACTATGAAACTATGAATTAACACATGTGGAATTATATACATAACAAAAAATTGTGAAACAACTGAAAATATATGTCAAATTCTAGGTTCTTCAAAGTAGCCACCTTTTTCAGCAGACACATCTCTAGAACAACTGATAAGAGGAGACTGTGTGAATCAGGCCTTCATGGTAGAATATCTGCTAGGAAACCACTGCTAAAGAAAGGCAACAAGCAGAAGAGACTTGTTTGGGCTAAAGAACACAAGGAATGGACATTAGACCAGTGAAAATCTGTGCTTTGGTCTGATGAGTCCAAACTTGAGATCTTTGGTTCCAACCACTGTGTCTTTGTGCGACGCAGAAAAGGTGAACAGATGGACTCTACATGCCTGGTTCCCACCGTGAAGCATGGAGGAGGAGGTGTGATGGTGTGGGGGTGCTTTGCTGGTGACACCGTTGGGGATTTATTCAAAATTGATAGGAAAACTGAACCAGCATGGCTACCACAGCATCTTGCAGCGGCATGCTATTCCATCCGGTTTGCGTTTAGTTGGACCATCATTTATTAGTCAACAGGACAATGACCCCAAACACACCTCCAGGCTGTGTAAGGGCTATTTAACCAAGGAGAGTGATGGGGTGCTGCGTCAGATGACCTGGCCTCCACAGTCACCGGACCTGAACCCAATCGAGATGGTTTGGGGTGAGCTGGACCGCAGAGTGAAGGCAAAAGGGCCAACAAGTGCTAAGCATCTCTGGGACCCCCTTCAAGACTGTTGGAAGACCATTTTAGGTGACTACTTCTTGAAGCTCATCAAGAGAATGCCAAGAGTGTGCAAAGCAGTAATCAAAGCAAAAGGACCTAGAATATGACATATTTTCACACTTTTTTGTTATGTATATAATTCCACATGTGTTAATTCATAGTTTTGATGCCTCCAGTGTGACTCTACAATTTTCATAGTCATGAAAATAAAGAAAACTCTTGGAATGAGAAGGTGTGTCCAAACTTTTGGTCTGTACTGTATATATGCACATATACATACATATATATACACACACACATCGCAACAAGAAATAAAATAATAAAAGAAAGTAAAGCAATATTTGAGTGGTTAGGAGAAAGATAACATAGACACAAAATAATCATTTTATCAACTTCATCACAGATGGGCTGGCTCAGGCTCTCAGTTGATCGCTAAGGCCCAGGCACCTTGGTGAATCCCAACCACATGGTCGGGGTCTTTTCAGAGCCTGCATTGGTTCTGTGAGCTCAGCCAACAGTGGGCTTTAGCCTGCTGTTGTCAGTTGAAAACAGGTCACAGGGGTGAAGAAGGAACTGTGATCCATAGGAGAAGTCAGGGCCGGAGTGGGACTCATTTTCAGCCCTGGAGTTTCATGCCTTAGACCAGCCCACTTTAGTTCACGACTATTAAAATAATGTAATTAAAACTCAAAATATAAGTTAACGCCTAATAAATGCAACCTCACCAACGCCGATCAAATGCAACCTCACCAATGACGATCAAATGCAACCTCACCAACGCCGATCAAATGCAACCTTACCACGACCGATTAAATATATGCCGCTTCACCAGCACCCATCAAATTCCATTTCACCAGCACCCATCAATGCCGCCTCGGGGGGCATTTGGCAGATCAGTCAATATACATATAGACACACATTTTAAAATTCTATGTCATTGTCATCACATATACAGTCTCATTAACTCAGAGAGAAAGCCACAGTTTTTACTTACCACACCAGTGTCACCAGGTAACGGACTTGGAGTCAGCAAACTTCCGACAACAAGAACGGGGACCCTGTGATTGCTGCCTGCTCCTTGCTCATACCAACTCTGCTGCTGTACCTGCCTGCTGCTTCTGTGTCCGGTGCCTCTTCCAGGCTCCACCTGTCCCCCAAGCCCGGAGAGCCACCGCCAGGCACCATGCTATATTCCATGTTGCATACATGTGTTCAGCTCCAGTGACACGGCCAGAAGAGCGGGGGGGGGGCTGTGCTGCTGCACATGGCCACTATAGAGCAGAGGGAGAGCAGAGAGCGGACTCGGTGCTGGACTGTCAGGTGGACATCGGAGAGCGGAGGCAGGGACGGCCTTAGGTGTTCAGGCACCCTGTGCGAGCTAATCCTGTGGCGCCCCCCCCACCTTCACCCCTCGCCCCCTGGTCACCTAAACATAAACAAAGAGGGGACACTTAGGGTTGCCACCTTTTCTTTAAGCCAAACCCGAAAATTTTAGTGGTACACAGCACTGCGCTGGCTTATCCCAACCCATTCACCTGAATGGGGCTGTGCTGTAGCCATGTGCATGGGTTTTTAGGGGTTAAAAACAGGTAGTGAGGAGGCAACATAACGCTTCTTCACCACCTGTCAAATACCTTCAAAACATGATCCACTATGGATCACTTTTCAGAGTGCCCTGCAACTCCATTTACACTTGTGGTTGGGGGACAGTAAAAATTTGAGGTTGAGCTGTGTTATTACTGCTACCCAACGATTTCCCTCAAACTGAAAAGGCAGCATAGGGGGATGTACACTTGCCACAGACAAAATGTTTTGCATCACAGTGCGGCAAAACATGTCTGCACTGTTGGGTTCCGCGAGCAGTATTGCCTGCCGAATGTGGCCCATTCAAGTTAATAGAGGCTCTCCGCATCCATGTGCAATGCATTATATTGCAGGGCAATACTGTGGGGTTTAAACAGGAGCCTGTCAAATGCCCTCTAAAGAGCAATACAAATGTGGATTGCTCTTCAGAGGGCACTACATGTGTAAATGAGCCGTAAGTCTGTTCAGCCATTCCAGTATATTCTGTGGAATCAGCTGGGGGCCAGGGGAAGGAACAGGACTATTTAACTCCTGGGCAGGCAGAGTGACAGGAGGGCAGAGTGACAGGAGGGGCAGAGTGACAGGAGGGGGTACAGTGACAAGAAGGGGGCAGATTGACGGGGGGCAGGCAGGATGACAGGGGGGGGGGCAGGCAGAGCGACAGGAGGGGGGAAGGCAAGGTGACAGGGGGCAGAGTGACAGAAGGGGGCAGAGTGACAAGAGGGGGGCATGATGACAGGGGGGGCAGGCAGAGTGACAGGAAGGGGGCAGGATGACAGGAAGGGGGCAGGCAGGCTGACAGGAGGGGGGCCAGGCAGAGTGACAAGAGGGGGGTTAGGCAGAGTGACAAGAGGGGGGCAGGCAGTGTGACAGTAAAGGGCAGGCTGACAGAAGGGGGGCCATTCAGAGTGACAAGAGGGGGGCAGGCTGTGTGACAGGAGGGGGCAGGCAGAGTGACAAGGGGGGGGGCAGGCAGAGTGACAAGGGGGGGGGGCAGGCTGTGTGACAAGGGGGGGGCAGGCTGTGTGACAGGAGGGGGCAGGCAGAGTGACAAGAGGGGGGGCAGGCAGAGTGACAGTAAGGGCAGGATGACAGGAGGGCTGAGAAGAGGGGGGCAGGCAGAGTGACAGGAGGGGGGGGGGGCAGGCATAGGGACAGTAAGGGCAGGATGACAGGAGGGCTGAGAAGAGGGGGGCAGGCAGCGTGACAGGAGGGGGGCAGCAGAGTGACAGTAAAGGGCAGGAGGACCTGTGGAGAGGACACACTATACTTTGCAGGACACTGTATTATGCTGGCACGAGCACACACAGGGTCCCATACATCTGTACTCCCCCCCCCCTCTCCCTCCCTCCGTCCGATGACGGCCCTGGTGTCTCAGCTTCACTGACCATGACTGATGGATGTAACTCTGCTGCTGCCTGCTAGATAAGGGGGGAAGCGACCTTACTCTTTATTATCAGCATCACAGTGCACTCTGCTCCTGGCGCCGTTAGGACTGCTTCACAACGCACACGTGAGACAAGGAGAGGAGGAGAAGGGAGAGAGGGGAACAGTGTCTGACACTTGGGCACGACAGCGCCCCCCTCTGCAGCGCCGGGGTGATGCTGACCAGAGACCTGTCTGCCCCAGCCTGTGATGACTGCATAAGAAAGCCGCGCGGGGGGGGGGGGGGGGGGCGCCGCTGCTTGACATCTGATGGGGCCCCAGGGGTGCCCGCTCAGTAAGACAGCCCTGCGGCCCACAAACCCGACCAGCCCACCGGGAATTCTCCCGGTTCTCCCGATTGGCCACTCCGGGCCTGGGAGAAGTACAGCCAAAAAATCTTTAGTTATACTTCTCCTTTAACCTCTTGGCACACAAATTTGCAGCCTCTCAGCAGGTGAACCTTGGTGCAGAGCGGCCGCATTAGTGCAATTAGTGAAAATACAGCTGTGCCAAGAGCAGGCACACTGTTACCGTGACATGTGACAGCCAATCGTGGTGGTCCTCAGACCAAGTCACTTTCTTTCATTTCTTTGTAGTCCATTTTTGATGCTTAGTGCCCATTGTAGGCACTTATGGCTGTGGACAGCCAGGGCCGGATTTGCTCTCCCAGCCGCCCCATAGCCAGGTTCCGAAATGCACCCCCTCCCCGCCAACTGAACAACCCCCCCCCCCCCCCCAAATCAACAGAGAATGGCAACCGGATGGCAGGGGCGGCACGGTTAGTTCAAATATTATTTGTTTCTTTTTCACTTTTTTATCACTTTTTAAAAAAAATTGTAGCATGTCGTTTACTTTTTTATTTTTGTATAATTTTCTTATTATCTTTAATATTATTTTTCTTATTCTTTACTTTTTAATTTCAATAATTTAATTATTATTTCTTAGTTATTTATTTATTTTTATCATTTTTTTTTTCACTTAACTTTATTGCTATCACACAGGAGAAAACAATTCCCTGTGTGATAGCAATTGGAGGTGACAGGTTCTCTTTATTGACCCTGTCACCTCCAAAACAGGAGTCCTAGCACTGTCACAGCTGAAAAGGGAAGAGCACAGCTCACGCCTCTCACTGTGTACATCAGCGGCAGGGACAGTCACAGTAGACAAACTCGGCTCCCGGGGGAGGACGGAGTCCTGAAAACAGAGCCAGTAGAGAGAGGTATGTAGGGGGGGGAGGGAGGGACGGTCAGCAGCACACATTTTACAAGTGATTGCAGTGACATCGCCGCAATCACTTGCTAACGAGCAAGCGGATTCCTGAAAGAAACTTACCGCCCTTAACTAGCCTCTGCCGCCCCTCTGCACCCTGCCGCCCCAAGGCCTTGGTGGCCTTGTAGGAAATCCGGGCCTGTGAACAGCCTGACTGATCTGCAGCTAGCAGCCCCTATACACAATACACTGAGTGTCCTGACACCTTTCTATCAGAACCACCTTTAACCTTTTCAGCAATTTGACCTACAGAAGCTCTTCTATTGGAATCGGACTTCATGGACCAGCCTTTGCTTCCTATGTTCATCAATGAGCCTTGGCCACCCATGACATACTGTACCTCCCAACTCTTTGAGATCGGAACGAGGGACACCTATTAGCAAAGGTATGTAGACATAGGACACACCCCCTGCCACGCCCCCTTAACGGATAATTAGTTAAACCCACGAGTGCTTTTTTTTTACCACCACTATTCCTTTATATTGGCATTTGAAAATGACAAATTCAGCAATTTAGAATTTGGATGAAAGGTTTAGCTCTGGGAGACACTTTTTGAAAGATAAAAAGTACATTTTATATACAACTATATCCACTTTCTGACCGCCCACAGTACATTTACGTCATGAATTTGATGTACCGTTGTTATGGCAGATGTTAGCTGTCATAACCCTGGTATTATTTTGTACTGTGGGCATTTCTACCTCTGATAAAAAAGTGGTCTCAGCGGCGTATTCACCACCGGATCACCTTTAGAGGCAGCGGGAGAGGTGTTGGCGAGGTGAGGTGACATATTATGTATCTATTTAGCGTAACATCATCTTTCACATTCTACAAAAAAAAAATCGCACTAAGGTGTTCTATCAGGTTGAGGTCAGGACTCTGTGCAGGCCAGTCAAGTTCCTCCACCCCAAACTCGCTCATCCATGTCTTTACGGACCTTGCTTTGTGCACTGGTGCGCAGTTATGTTAGAACAGGAAGGGGCCGTCCCCAAACTGTTCCCACAAAGTTGTGAGCATAAAATGTCTTGATATGCTGACACCTTAACGGCTTGCGGACCAGCCGCTGCAGTTATAAAATGACAGATTGGCTCCGCTGAGAGAACGGTCGTAGCTGTACGTCGGTCGATTTAAGCGGGCTAGCACAGTGTGCCTACGGTAGGGTGACCAGACATCCCCAGTTTCAGGGGACTGTCCCCTGATTGAGGACACTGTCCCCGGACCAAGTCTGTCCCTGGTTTTGTCCCCAGATTGGATTTAATAGGGGGCAGGGGCAATTTCAAAGACAGTCAGTGCAGAATTAAAATAAAAATGTCTTCAGTTTTGGGTGCATGCCCATTCAGCTTCACTCACATGTTCTTCTGCCTTGGCTCAAATTCTGGCCAGCCGCCTGCCTATCTCCTTGCCTTCCCTGGAGGAGTGATTTTCCTCCGCTCCCCATCCAGTAGTAGCCGGGGGCGGAAGAGTGAGGGCTCATTTCCACTGGCGTTTTTACAGCCACTTTCCGAGAGTTTTTTGCAGCTTAAAAGCGGCTCTTCATGTTAGTCTATGGCCTCATGCCCACCATGACGTTTTTGAGCTGTAGATGGCTGAGACGTTTTTAAGCTGCAAAAAAAAAATGCAGGACCAGTGCGTTCTGAAGCTCCAGCAATAGAGCTGTAAAAACGCCAGACATTAAAAAATGCTCAAAAATGTGCAAAAACGGTACCGCTGCATTTTTGAGCTCCAAACATGTACAGGCGTTTTTAACCACTTTAGGCCCGGACCATATTGCTGTCCAATGACCAGAACACTTTTTGTGATTCGGCACTGCGTCGCTTTAACTGACAATTGCACAGTCGTGCGACGTGGCTCCCAAATGCAATATTTTTTACTTTTTGCTATAATAAATATCCCCCAAAAATATATAAAACAATTTTTTTTTCCTCAGTTTAGGCCGATACGTATTCTTCTACATATTTTTCATTAAAAAAAATTGCAATAAGCGTTTATTGATTGGTTTGCGCAAAAGTTATAGTTTTTACAAAATAGGGGGTCGTTTTACGTCATTTTTATTAATATTTTTTTTTACTAGTAAAAAGTAATGGCGGCGATCAGCATTTTTTTTCAGTGTAATTTTTACAGTAATCAGTGCATATTTATATGCTTTGATTGACAGCAGCGCCAGCCAATGGCTGCCATGCTATCAATCCATCCAGTGTAACCAATCAACGGCCAGGCTGGGAACCGAAGAGGATGACGGGGGACAAGCGCGGGAGTTTCGAGGTGTCGGGTAAGTAAAACGGGGGCTCAGCTTTACTGTCGGAGGTTTTTTAACCTTAAAGCATAGGATGCATTAGGGTGAAAAAACATTTACCTTTACAACCCCTTTAATCCTTTTGCATTTTATTGTATTATAACTGTATTGTCCTCCTTTTATATTGTAAAGCGCTGCGTAAACTGTTGGCACTATATAAATCCTGTATAAATAACAATAAAGGCAGGTGTCCCAATACTTTTGACAATATAGCGTAGAACAGAGCAAAATGAGGAAAAGATGAGGAGAAAAGAGGGACTTTGTTCCAAATCGGGGACAGTCCCTTGAAATCAGGGACAGTTGGGAGCGATGCTCAGTGGATTAGGTGACATGAACACAGCAGTGATGTTGGGAAGATCTGTGTTTATTTGTGTGTATTTAGGATGTTTGTTTAGTTGTTTAGCTTTGCACTTTATATATTTTGATATGGTAATCAGGGACTGTAAAGTGACATTTCACACAATGACATCCATTCTTCTCCCCCTCAGTGATGACAATACAAGGCTATGTCAGGGATAGGGTTGCCACCTTTTCCTCAAGCCAAACCCGAACACGCCACTACATATGGTGGGTGTGGCCATATTGAGGGAGGGGCTTCACGAGGCATGATTAAATAAAACAAAATAATTATTTTACCTATAAAATATGCTTACTTTGCTGTGCCACAAGTAAGAGTCTCACTGACATGAATAAACCTCAGCACAATCATTTAAATAAAACTCTTCCATTACTACAGAGGTAAGTGCAGTGGAGATCAGGGGCATTAGTTCACCTTTTAATTTTCATTAAGTACAGAGGGTATTACAGTATGTGCAGGGAGGGAGTGCAGAATTTACAACAGTATATACAAGAGTGTGGCGCGTATGTTGGTATGTGTAGGAAAGGAGTGCAAAATGTAAGACATTATGTACAGGAAATGAGTGCAGAGGGTACGTATTACTTGCAGGAAAGGAGTGAAGAGGGTGTAACAGTGACCAGTATATGCAGTAGAGGAGTGTGGAGGGTATGATGGGAGCACTATGTACAGGAGAGGAGTGCGAGGGTATGATGGGAGCAGTATGAACAGGAGAGGAGTGTGGAGGGTATGACAGTGGGCAGTATGTACAGGAGAGGAGTGTGGAGGGTATGACAGTGGGCAGTATGTACAGGAGAGGAGTGTGGAGGGTATGACAGTGGGCAGTATGTACAGGAGAGGAGTGTGGAGGGTATGATGGGGGCAGTATGAACAGGAGAGGAGTGTGGAGGGTATGACAGTGGGCACTATGTACAGGAGAGGAGTGTGGAGGGTATGATAGTGGGCAGTGTGTACAGGAGAGGAGTGTGGAGGGTATGACAGTGGGCAGTATGTACAGGAGAGGAGTGTGGAGGGTATGATGGGGGCAGTATGAACAGGAGAGGAGTGTGGAGGGTATGACAGTGGGCACTATGTACAGGAGAGGAGTGTGGAGGGTATGATAGTGGGCAGTATGTACAGGAGAGGAGTGTGGAGGGTATGATGGGGGCAGTATGAACAGGAGAGGAGTGTGGAGGGTATGACAGTGGGCACTATGTACAGGAGAGGAGTGTGGAGGGTATGATAGTGGGCAGTATGTACAGGAGAGGAGTGTGGAGGGTATGATAGTGGGCACTATGTACAGGAGAGGAGTGTGGAGGGTATGATAGTGGGCAGTATGTACAGGAGAGGAGTGTGGAGGGTATGACAGTGGGCAGTATGTACAGGAGAGGAGTGTGGAGGGTATGACAGTGGGCAGTGTGTACAGGAGAGGAGTGTGGAGGGTATGACAGTGGGCAGTATGTACAGGAGAGGAGTGTGGAGGGTATGATGGGGGCAGTATGAACAGGAGAGGAGTGTGGAGGGTATGACAGTGGGCACTATGTACAGGAGAGGAGTGTGGAGGGTATGATAGTGGGCACTATGTACAGGAGAGGAGTGTGGAGGGTATGATAGTGGGCAGTATGTACAGGAGAGGAGTGTGGAGGGTATGATAGTGGGCAGTATGTACAGGAGAGGAGTGTGGAGGGTATGATAGTGGGCACTATGTACAGGAGAGGAGTGTGGAGGGTATGATAGTGGGCAGTATGTACAGGAGAGGAGTGTGGAGGGTATGATAGTGGGCACTATGTACAGGAGAGGAGTGTGGAGGGTATGATAGTGGGCACTATGTACAGGAGAGGAGTGTGGAGGGTATGACAGTGGGCAGTATGTACAGGAGAGGAGTGTGGAGGGTATGATGGGGGCAGTATGAACAGGAGAGGAGTGTGGAGGGTATGACAGTGGGCACTATGTACAGGAGAGGAGTGTGGAGGGTATGATAGTGGGCACTATGTACAGGAGAGGAGTGTGGAGGGTATGATAGTGGGCAGTATGTACAGGAGAGGAGTGTGGAGGGTATGATAGTGGGCACTATGTACAGGAGAGGAGTGTGGAGGGTATGATAGTGGGCACTATGTACAGGAGAGAAGTGTGGAGGGTATGATAGTGGGCACTATGTACAGGAGAGGAGTGTGGAGGGTATGACAATGGGCACTATGTACAGGAGAGGAGTGTGGAGGGTAGGATAGTGGGCACTATGTACAGGAGAGGAGTGTGGAGGGTATGATAGTGGGCAGTATGTACAGGAGAGGAGTGTGGAGGGTATGATAGTGGGCACTATGTACAGGAGAGGAGTGTGGAGGGTATGATAGTGGGCACTATGTACAGGAGAGGAGTGTGGAGGGTATGATAGTGGGCAGTATGTACAGGAGAGGAGTGTGGAGGGTATGATAGTGGGCACTATGTACAGGAGAGGAGTGTGGAGGGTATGATAGTGGGCACTATGTACAGGAGAGGAGTGTGGAGGGTATGACAGTGGGCACTATGTACAGGAGAGGAGTGTGGAGGGTATGATAGTGGGCACTATGTACAGGAGAGGAGTGTGGAGGGTATGATAGTGGGCACTATGTACAGGAGAGGAGTGTGGAGGGTATGATAGTGGGCAGTATGTACAGGAGAGGAGTGTGGAGGGTATGTAGCTCTAAACATGTAACCTAAAAAAATTTAAAGCATCGCTTAGGATACCAAAAAAAATTGTGCTAACTTTAGTGTTTTTTTTTTAATGAATGGAACAGTTTATTTCCAAAAAAAAAAACACGTTTGAAAAATTGCTGCGCAAATACAGTACCGTGCTAGAGCTGCACAATTAATCGTTAAAAAATTGTGATGTCGATTCAACCCCCCTGACATCTCCAATGCAGAGATTGCTGATTCTTTCATATAACAAGTGGAGAGACTTTCAGCTGTCAAAAGAAAATATCTGGACAGTCTGCCAAGTTCTTATCAGGAAACATTGTAACTAACACTTTCTTCATAGAACAAAGGGATAAACTTCTGTGTGTAAAGAAAATATCCGACTGTCTGCCAAGTTTGTAAACAACATGAAACATTGTAACCAACTTCCTTTTTAGATTAAACTTCTGTGTGTAAATGCAAGAAATGTAACCACTTAAAGTCCAACACTTGTTAAAAAGCAATATTTTTTGTTAGAAAATTACTTGGAACCACCAAACATTATATATATATTAGCAGAGACAAAAATGGGAATTGCTGCAATATTTTATGTCACGCTGCATTTGCCCACTTCATTGAATAATAAAAACCATAAAAACAAAACAGTAAAGTTAGTCCATTTTTTTTTTTTTTTTCATTTTAATGTGAAAGATGATGTTATGCCGCACGAATTGTGCGAGAATTGTCATCTATCTTCTAAGCAAAAAAATTGCAGTTGTCGTTTTAGCCAGAATCGTGCAGCTCTATGCCGTGCAACATAAAAAGTTGCAAAGACCACCATAGAGTAATTTTCTAGCAAAAAATTAATGATGATTTTTTTTTCTCAGTCTGCTGCAGTGTGTCAGCTTGTATTTATAATGGCCGCTCTGTATGTGGCTTCTGACAGGCTGTGCAAGCAGCCCCGTATCTCCAGAACCATAAATGATAGCCATCCCATATTTTGACCAGTTGTGGGGTAGGTCTTCAACTGACTACCCCCCAAATGTGGGGTTTCTGTGACCTCTGGTCATCGAGCTACAACCCCCGCTCCATCAGCCCCTCTGTTAATCCGGCCCTGTATGGAGGGGGGGGCAGGACTGTATGTATGGCTGTGGATGGTATATGGAGGGGGGGGCAGGACTGTATGTATGGCTGTGGATGGTATATGCAGGGGGGGGCAGGACTGTATGTATGGCTGTGGATGGTATGGAGGGGGGGCAGAACTGTATATACGGCTGTGGATGGTAATGGTATATGCAGGGGGGGGCAGAACTGTATGTTTAGTGTATGGTGGGGGTAGTGTATGGTCCGCCCATCCACCCACCTCCATGTGTATTCTGTAGCCAGTCAGAGAAGAGCTGAGCACTCTGTGTCCCATGTGTCCTCTTCCACTCTGCAGCACACAATGCAGACGGAGGCGCGCCGGAGGGAGGGGGAGGGGCTAGCACAGTGAGAAGTTGCACACATGTTTACAGCCCGGGTGCACACATGTTTACAGGGGGCTAACAGAGAGCACTGCTGCGGGCGGCACACCTTCTACTAACACTCAGGCAAGCTGGTGGAGCCGGGGATGTGCAGCTCTGTTGCGGCCGGGCCAGGATGGACAGCTAAAAAAAAAAAAAAAAAAAATATTTTTTTTTTTTTTAAATGTGCCCGGGTCTCAGGAGGCTTCAAAACCGGGCACATGTGTCCAAACGCGGACTGTCCGGGTCAAAACCGGACAGGTGGCAACCCTAGTAAAAACGTATTTATTAAACAAGCAGATCACAGCAAAAATGTGCATTAATCAAATGAAACAGTAAAAACAAAAATTAAAAGATGTCTCGATCAGCAAAAAATGTCCCACAGCCAAATATACAACCACTATAGGAAAAAATTCATATGCGCAGTGGAGGTATTTGGAAAGGTTCAACCCGACCGGTTTCGTCTGCAAAGACTTCAACTGGGGATAGGAACTGAACCAATGCTATTTTATTGTACTTTACCCCCAGACACACACATGAGTCTCTCTGGACCCAGGAACGATTTATTTATCACCCTCCAGACACATTTTTGCGACATGTCCAGATGTGGGTGGTCTGGTACTTGCAATATAGGTTGGGGTATTAATCAGAGGAAGCAGGTTGTTGCACACAGAGTGTATTTACTACTCTTTATTCCCCTTCCCTGTACAGATAATTCCCTTGTTTTTCCTATAATTATTTCCTTTACACATTTATATCAGGGCTTTTTGTTCTCCTGGCTAATATGTGTTTATTTACCTATATCACGCTGCTATCCATCCATGTTATTATTGTATTTCCGTTTGTAGATTACTTCATTGGCATGGAGGAATAGAGATTTTTTGCTATCTCCTTTATTCCACATTACATGTGGATTGTGCGGTTACTCGCATCAACACTGTGTGGGCGGCGCGGTCCGTTCCCGCCCCATTCCTTATTGAGGAGTGAGTGATTGGGCTTTCCTGCTGTCACTCGCATCATCAGTGTGTGGGCGGCGCGGTCCGTCCCGCCCCATCCCTTGTGGAGGAGTGATTGATAGAGCTTCCCTCCTAGCCACTTACATCCCCCCTCTGGACTGTGCTCTGACGCCATTTCCGGCCCCAACCATCAGGGACTTCCGGTATTGCGTCCTGACAACATTTCCGGTGTGTGGAGCGCAAACAGAGGAAGAGAGTGAGGCCGTGGAACGCACGCCACTTTGCAGCATGACGCACGGGTGCAGAGGCTCATGTAAGTGATTGGGGTACTATATTAATGCGCAGGAGGTGCATTGGTTCAGTTCCCATCCCCAGTTGAAGTCTTTGCAGACGAAACCGGTTCGGGTTGAACCTTTCCAAATACCTTCACTGCGCATATGAATTTTTTCCTATAGTGGTTGTATATTTGGCTGTGGGACATTTTTTGCTGATCGAGACATCTTTTAATTTTTGTTTTTACTGTTTCATTTGATTATTGCACGTTTTTGCTGTGATCTGCGTGTTTAATAAATACGTTTTTACGCTATGAGGAGGTCTATCCCCTTTCTCCCTTTTTTCCTGTGATTGGAAACCTTCTGAAGGACTTGCCTCATCCCATTGGGAAATCCTGCGACTTTCCCCACCAGCTTCTTCCTCGGACCTCCTTTGAAAAGTCGGGAGTGAGAATCATATCTGTATCCCATCCCAAAGGAGGGCGGTCGGACCACACAAGCCTGCATGATCCATTCACCGTATGGTGTTAGGGGATCAACAACAGCTGGTAAGCGTATTTTATTCATCCATATACCACGGATTGTCAGTATGAAGAAGGGGAGGTCATAGCAAAGAACGACGTAAAGCAAAGACTGCAAAGTCTAAAGGACACCCTTAAACTATTGAAGATATCCATTTATCATTCACGTTTCTGGGACATACTAACACATGGTGTTTGCTGGACTCAATATCCAGCTTGCTGTTACACGTTTTTTTATTCATTTTGATTATTTAGGTGTATAGCCGCAAGCCTATCCCTCAATAGATTACAACACTTTAAGTTTTACCTGCTTCAGTAGAAGCTCCTTCTGTAATTTTACACGGGGTTCACCGGATTTAAATATCCAACCTGATTTCCACACTGTTTATAATTAGGAGGATAGCCGCAAGTCTAACCCCCATTAGCATCACTTGTAGACTCACCTGCTTCAGGTGAAGCTCCTACTGTAACATTTTTTTGGCGCTGCACTTCTTTTCTTTTTTTTGTTTTACCTGTTATCCACTGGTGTGTTGGCTGCCTCCAATCAATCATTGAATTGATTTTTCACTATATATATTGATTTGCACTCACATTGTGTACATCACCGTTATTTTTCATCCACTGGTGTGTTGGCTGCCTCCAATCAACAATTGAATTGATTTTTCACTATATATATTGATCTGTATTCACATTGTGTACATTACCGTAATTTTTTTAGCGCAATATTTTTTTGTTTATATCTCCTAAACTGTGCAGGTTTTGGAGATATCTTGGGTAGCTACAGGTAAGCCTTATTATAGGCTTACCTGTAGCATAAAGTGGTTGTAAAGGGTTAACAACCACTTTAAGACTTGTGTTTGGAACTGTTAAAGACTGTTACCATAGACAGGGCCGTCTCTACCATAGGGCAAACAGGGGCAGCTGCCCAGGGCCCTGTCACTGTTGGGGGCCCAAAGCAACCCCCTTTGAAAAAAAAAAAAAAATTTTTTTTTATTTTTTTATTTTTTTTTAGGGGTCCGGAGGCCCCCAGGGCCCAAGATGGCCCCCCTTTTTTTATTTATTTTTAAATACAAAAATATATTTATTTTATATATTTTTATTTGTATTAAAGGGCCAATTTTTTTAAATATATTTTTATTTTTTATTAAAGGGACAATTTTTTTTAGGGGTCCCCAGGGACCCGGAGGCCCCCAGGGCCCCAGATGACAACCCCCTTTTTTATTGATTTTTAAATAAAAAAAATATATTTATTTTATATATTTGTATTTTATTTTTTATTAAAGGGACAATTTTTTTTAGAGGTCTGGAGGTCCCCAGGGGCCCGTAGTTCCCCAGGGCCCCAGATGACAACCCCCCTTTTTTTATAAAAAAACTTGTTTTATAAAAAAAAAAAACTAATAATGTTATTATTATTAAAGGACCCAGAGTTCCCCAGGGCCCTGGATGGCAACCCCCCCTTTTTTTTTATAATTTTTTTTTATATTTTATTTCTTTTTATATATATATATATATATATAATTAAGGGGCTCAGAGGTCCCCTGGATGGCAACCCCACTTTTTTTTTATAAATGTTTATTTTTAATATATTTATTTTATTTTTTATTAAAGGGTCCAGAGGTCCCGGATGGCGACCCCCCTTTTTTTGTAATTTATTTTTATTAAAAAAAAAATATTAAAGGGCCCAGAGGTCCCCAGATGGCAACCCCCTTTTTTAAAAAAAATAATATATTTTTTATTTCTTTTTTTCTTTTTATTAAAGGGCACAGAGGTCCCCAGGGCCCCAGATGGCTACACCCTTTTTTTATATATATTTTTCTTTATTAAATAGTTTTTTGTAAAGGGCCTCCCGCTTCTAAATTCGCGGCAGATCCGACCCCCCCCCCCCCCGCTTCTCAATTTAAGGGGGCAGCACCCCCCGTTCTCTGCTCCAGGGGGCCCATGCCTGAAGCTGTGTAAGGGGCCCCATGATTCCTGATGGTGGCCCTGCCGCCCGTTAAGCCCCTGTGCTGCCCACAAATCAGGCTGAAAATCATCAGCGGCACGCAGCCAGGTGACAGTACTGCTTCCCTTTCCAGTGTTTTAAAATGTACAGCACCCCTGGCTTCCCTTTAGACGTGCACTTCTCCCTTCCTGCCACTGGGTGCTGCTTGTATATAAAAGTGAATTAGAATGTGATTTTAGAACATCCCCAGTTTGCTCTTCCCGAGGCTGACTTCTTCATGTCCTGCTCCTCAAGGTATGTCACTGTTTGCTATATTGTAAATGCAAGTTTTCTGTAGAGTGTGCCCAAAGTCTTTATAATATTTGATGATTCACTGCAGGTCTGGTCAGTGTTTTAAAAAGTTCCTGTATTTTACACATGGCATGGGGGGTCACAGCACCGTCTGTCCATTCTGCTTTAGCACCATGGGACCCCATGCCATGCCATGTGTAAAATAGAGGAACTCTTTAAGTCACAGAGCAGCCCTGCAGTCCAGGCTGAGTGAGGCCTCAGAGCACATGGCATTACTGTCTTTATTTAACTGCTTGTTGGGCTTATTTTGGGCCTGACTGGTTCACATGTATGTGTTTTGGCGGCCCACATTTGAATGGGCCGCCATGCCTGCGTTTCCTACAAAGAAAAGCACATGCCTCATGTAATAGGCTGCACACACGGCACACCTATGCCCATCAAGCACTGAAATACAGCACTGTCTGTCCATTCTGCTGTCTGTTGTGACTTATCTGCAGTTCCCGCACTGTCAAACTTGCTGTATTTTTAGACGTTTAGGTCACGCTTTTAAAAACACAGTGCGTTTGTGTGTGCAAGAACTGCAGGTAAGTAGCATGGTGCAAAAGTAGAATGAATTTCAAGGTAGCTGATTTTTAAAATGCTGAATGAACCTTTTTTCTGCAGGAAACAAAGGCATGGCAGCCCATTCAAATCAATGGGCTGCTGTGCCTGCACAAACGAGGGCCGCCAAAACACATACACGTGAATCAGCCAGGCCCAAAATAAGCTGAAGGGGGGCCCAAAAAAAATGTTTGCCCAGGGCCCAAACCATATTAAAGACGGCCCTGACCATAGGAGACAGCATTCCTGCACATGCAGATGTGGCGTCTTGCTGGGGCCTTTCCCTGCATTGCTGTCCTCCTATTGAAGTCTCAGAGTCTACCAATCAATCTTGCAACTACCTAACGGTGTCCTGGCCCTAACCCTCTCTTCCCCATAAAAGATTTGTAAGAGAAATAAACTTTGAATTGTATTCAAGAAGTGTCTGGCATCCAATAACATTATCAACCATGCACCCACCATGCCTCACAACCCACCATATACAGAGGGATGTCACTTATCTCTGGCCCTGGAGAAGGTTCTCATCAGACTGAAGGAGGCTGGAAACCTTGCTACATTTATCTGCAAAAAATTGTGTGTAGCGGGGTCTTCCTGTCAGAGTCTAATGACAGGCCATCCCCACTGGGACTTTATTCACATCTATAAATATGTACATTACCTTTAAGGAGCTATGCATTGTGGGATTGCAAGTAACAGGAGATATGGACTCCATTGACTCTTACTAGAAACAGACTACATTTCCCACAATGCCCTGCCCTGTTGAAGCATGTGATGCCTCCGCACAGAGTGGCACTTTCTCGCTCTCTCTGGACCAGCCACTTGGCCGGATGGCCAGCCATCCAGAAGGAAGCAAGACTCCTATATCCAGCCTGTGTATCCGGAGATCGGAGAGGAAGCCCAGCTGAAGTGACAACTGAAACAGTGGAACACCCTCGTCCGAGATCTTTGTGCTGTGGAGCAGTGATTCACGGACAAGCTTTCTGAGAGGAATTCAGGCGGATCAGCCTGTCGGGTGAGAGGGCACATGCTCAGCTCTTAGTTCTCCCTTTAGACAGACACTTTAGTGCCATCTCACAGGCCTCCCGCCCCCCTGTTTGGCTTTTAGTCTGAACTTATACCCTTTTCACTGTCTATAGTGGTTATACAGAAGTGACTGACGCTGGCTAGAGATCAGCTCACCAACGTTTGAGTTTAACCATACTTTGTTGGATTAACTTTCCCTTATCTTTCATTGCTTGTGGATTACAAATTTAATGTGCACCATCCGGCCGCAACGTGGACTTTAGCTGTTTGCAGGATCACCCGATAGAGGGAGCTCGCGAGCACAGACTGTTCACTAGTTTAGCCGAATGGTATCATTCTTTAGGAAAGATTTGTTTAATTTGTAAATGCCATTTGTGGATTTCTGCAAGGGCCCTTGCGAAATCATATTGAGTTGCTGCATAACAACTGTTCATTCCTTCGAGTACCTATTAACCACTTGCGGCCCGCGCTATAGCCGAATGACGGCTACAGCGCGGACCTGAATATCCAAGACGCCGTCTTTTGACGGCCGCCCCTTAAGGCGTTCTGTGCGCGCGCTCCAGAGTGCACAGCGGGGAAGCTCTGTGTTGGCCGTGTCCCTTGGACACAGCCAATCACAGATCGCGGCGAACAGCCAATCAGAGTGGCTGTTTGCTATGCGATCTGCGCGGCCAATGAGAGATGATCTCATATGTAAACATATGAGATCATCTCTCATTGCCGTTTTACACAGAGACAGCGTCCTGTCTCTGGAGAGGAGACCGATCTGTGTCCGTTTTACATAGGGACATAGATCGGTCACCTTCCCCAGTCACCCCCCCTCCCCCCACAGTTAGAACACTATGTAGAGAATACATTTAACCCCTTCCTCACCCCCTAGTGTTAACCCCTTCAATGCCAGTCACATTTATACAGTAATTAGTGCATATTTATAGCACTGGTCGCAGTATAAATGTGAATGGCGCCAAAAATGTGTCAAAAGTGTCCGATGTGTCCGCCATAACGTCGCAGTTCCAATAAAAATTGCAGATCGCCGCCATTTCTAGTAAAAAAAAAAAAAAAATAATAATTCTGTCCCCTATTTTGTAGGCGCTATAACTTTTGCGCAAACCAATCGCTTATTGCGATTTTTTATTTTTTTACCAAAAATATGTAGAAGAATACGTATCGCCCTAAAATGAGAAAAAAAATGTGTTTGTTTTTTAAAATTGGGATATTTATTATAGCAACAAGTAAAAAATATTGTATTTTTTTTCAAAATTGTCGCACTTTTTTGTTTATTGCGCAAAAAATAAAAACTGCACAGGCGATCAAATACCACCAAAAGAAAGCTCTATTTGTGGGGAAAAAAGGACGTCAATTTTGTTTGGGAGCCATGTTGCATGACCGCGCAATTGTCAGTTAAAGCGACGCAGTGCCGGAAGCTGAAATTTCACCTGGGCAGGAGGGGGGTATATGTGCCCAGTACGCAAGTGGTTAAGTAAACTCAGTCTTTTGATTTAAATATATGACTGTGTGTAGTGTATTCTTCTAGTCTGGAGGAGCCATCCATTATTTAGGTAATACTATCATTATATTTTCATTGATTGTTGTATGCCTGTCATTGTGCCTCAGCCCAGCAGGGGTCACAATACATCCACCAGACTTCTGATGTGTCAAGGGAGGGTTCGAGCAAGTTAAGAGGGGTGTGTTAAATCAAAAGATAGTAGATCCCAAAACAACCAGCGGCTCCTTTGGGGGTAGCGCTACACATGCATTTATTTTTATTTTTTAAAGTGAACTTATCCTTAAGGGCCAGTTCACCTTACACGCAGTCCAGTGTGTTTTTTTTTCTGCATCAAAAATGCATGGAAAGTAGGTTATATGGTTTCCGAAGGCATAGATAACACCAGTGCCATCAGTTCCAGAAAAAAAAGTGTACATGTACTTGCTGCATTTTTCCTGCATTGGACTGTACTGGAATGCAGTAAAATGCATAATAAATGCACTGGAACGCATCAAAAAAAGCATTAAAATAGGATCAGAACCCAGTACAGTGGGGGGAAAAAAACAGGGAAAAAAAGCATCTGGAATGAATCCGGAAATGAATAAAGAATGCATCAAAAAGGCACTGGAACAGGTCTGAATGTGTTTTTGTGGTGTCAACCTTAAAGCACATTTATCTATTGTGAAGATTTATAGTTAAGTGTAATACTGCAGTCAGACCACAAGAGGTCCTGAAAAGGCAAGTAATTGCATGGAAACATTTTTGTTCACAGTGCCAGATATGTGTGCTATTTGGTGCTTATCAAACCAATTCTTTTTACTGTTTTTTTTTTGTGGATTTTTGGGCTGATCTATGATTTCGATAATACTATATAGAGGTAATTGAAATAAAGTTTGCCTTTCTTTGTCTTCCTTCCATTTTTCTTGTTTTTTGTTGATGCCAGAAACAAAAAAGTTGTATTTACGTACCCTTATTATGGGTGTAAAGATCTCCAGTCCCACTGTCTGCTGACAGTCATCAGTGGCTGAATACAAATATAAAACAGCAGCACAGTGTTTAAGTAGGCTTTGGGGATGATTTATAAAGAATTTGCATAGTCATTCTCCCAGTGATAATGTATTTACACTTGCATAAAGCAGAATAAAGCAGTTAAAGCCTGTGCTGTTTGAATGTACACCATTGATTTATAATGGAAAATACTGCTAGATGGGGCTAATCATCATAGGAATTTTCAATAATACTTAGTTCCATCTAATGGCTAAATGAGGTATTTTGCTTTTGAAATCAATGATTTACGTTCAAAGCACAAGATATAGCCTATTTACATTTTTTGTTTTGTTTTTCTATATTCACACCAATGCTGTATCCTGGCCTAGGCTGACAAGGCCCAGGCCTAATGCAGCACTTTGAAGGGGGGCAGCACGGAAAGAATCCCCGCCGGATTACGCTACACTGTTATTGTAGCACCAATCTTATAGGGCAGACTGGGCTGAGAGGTAAATTAGTCTAGCGCTCCAATGAAGCGGCCACACTGCTTCCGGTATGCGGACGGCCGCACTCCGCAACTGTGGGGAGGGGGGGGGGGGGCACTTCTAATTTTGACTGTCCTATCATCCTGGACCACAAACCTTCCTCACTGTGCTATATGTTTTCTGCTGCACCATTGGCATAGTTATATCTTCTTAGTCCTCATCAGAAATTTGTGTTTAGAACTATAGGCAACACTTTACCATCCCTGTCCCATTGCAGATATTTCCCTTCACTTCATGGCCCATAGCCAAACAGGAAGTAAGAGGAAATCTATGCAAATGAAGGGAATCCATTGCGCCCCCCCAGGCCCTCAGAACTAGTGTCCCCACTCAAAAAATTCAGGACCGCAAGGGGTGTGGCCTTGACAAGAAGGGGTTGGTCATATTTAAATTAGGGGGTGCATGAGTTTAGTCAGGCCTAGGGCAGCACAATACCTAAATACATTACAGATTCACACAGAACAAATATACATGCACTTTCTTTATAAATCAACCACTTAATGTCATTTGTACTATTAAATAGTTGAGAAGGATGAAAAAAGACACAGGTCTATCCAGTTAATGTTTGTACTTGTATTTGTGTGTGCAGGCCCGTCGCAACAGGACAGGCAAACCAAGCAATTGCTTGGGGCCCCCGAGCTAGCAAGTGGCCCCCAAGCTGGCTCGTGTGTCTGTCTGCTGCTATGTTCACTGGCTGCATTGCATTTGCAGGCGCGCCGCACACAAGTCTGTCCCGGCCTTCGGTAAGAACACAGCACTGCCCCCACGTCTCATCTTGTGTGAATAAGACAGGCAGGGGGGTGATTGGCTGCTATGCAGCAGGAGGTCCCAGCAATCAATCACTCACTTTTAACATGAAAAGTCACACCCATTGTCCAGGGCTGCCGTGCTTGTCATCGATTTGTGTGTGAATAAGGTAATGCTCTGTGGGGAGGGGGAGTGCTGTGCTGTTATGGGGACAGGAGTCTACTATCGAGGGGGTCTGTGATGAGGGGACAAGTCTCTGAGGGGGGCTCAGTCTGTAAGGGGGGTCAGTCTGTGAGGGGGGGTCAGTCTATAATGGGGGAACCAGTGTGATGGGGGTCAGTCTGTGATGGGGCACCAGTTTGTGATGGGGGCCAGTCTGTGATGGGGGGGTCAGTCTGTGATGGGGGGTCAGTCTGTGATGGGGGGGTTAGTCTGTGATGGGCGGGTCAGTCTGTGATGGGGGCACCAGTCTGTGATGGGGCACCAGTCTTTGAGTGTGGGTGAACTTAAACTGTATCGCTATGCTGTGGTTCCTATAGGCTTTGTCATTGTGTGCGTTCAGGGGGGGGGGGGGTTGGGTAGGCCTCTATGTCCATTTTGCTTGGGGCCCCCAAATTCCTTCAAACGACCCTGTGTGTGTGAATGTGAGTCTCTAAGAATTCCTATAGTCTTGTATATTACGCTCACTGAGCAAGATATCCATTTTGAAATCTATCAGTCCTTTCAGTTATTGACACTTCCTGGGGAAGACAGTTCCACATTTTACTCGTCCAACAGTAAGAAACTCCTTGTGCATTTTAAGCTTTAACCTTCCTTCTTCCAATCTCAAAGTGGGGCCTCATGCGTTTCAGATGCGATTTCCATTCATTTCAATAAGGAGAAATTTCTACCACACCAAAAATGTAGTGTTGCTCACGAATATTTGCATATTGCATATTCGAGTATTCGCGAATAACTCGAATATCGCGGCGAATATTCGCTATTTCGAATATTCGTATTTTTTCAAATTTCGCAATCAATTTCGCAATCAATTTCGCATTCGCACTAGCGAAATTTCGCATTTTTTTTTTTTTTTTATAAAATATAGCGAATATTCGTAAATATCGAATATTCGTGATATTTTATCCAAAAAAAAAAGCGAAATTTCGCAATTTTTTTTTTTTTTTAGAAAATATCACGAATATTCGATATTCACGAATATTCAATATTAACGAATATTCGCGAATATTCTTCGAAATATTCGCGAAATCGAATATGGCGTATTCTGCTCATCACTACAAAAATGCAGCAAGCAGGATTTTACAAAACGCACTGTCCTGTGGGCAGGGGCGGACTGACAACTCATGGGGCCCCCGGGCAATAGAAGATTTAGGGGCCCCCGGGCTTACAGATGGCCACCAAGCCAGGTGGCAGTACAGAGGCGGGGCAGCTAAAATCTTGGGATTTTCACATCAAAAGCATGTAGGTTTTAGACATATCAGGGACAGATGTAAAAAAAACACAGATTTACATTTACTGTCCCTGGTTTTAATTAGCCTGGCAACCCTGGTGGGGCCCCCTAGTGGCATGGGGCCCTCGGGCAGTGCCCGAGTTCCTCAATGGTCAGTCCGCCCCTGCCTGTGGGTCAGTCTGCGCTCTGGGGGTGTCGACCCCACCTCCGGACGACAGATGTGTCAGAGGGGTTCTAGCAGAACCACTTTTCCCCAGCAGCCAATTGGAGGAGTTTTCCCTCGTAGGGCATGCTGGGAGGGGTATATCTGTGGCAGGCGCCATTCTTTGGGGTTCTTCACGGGTTCCTGATTCCAGGTGCGGCATCCAACAGACCCCGGCGATATGGCCTACCAGGCCGGGGTCGCAAGTGACGCGGAGTGCCTAAGCTAAGATCCTAAGCTGCTGGCTGTATGGTGGGGAATCGGATCAAGGAGAACCCAGAGGCAGGTTAACTGAGAGACGTGATCGAACCATCGGGGATCTAGTGACTGACACATTGACAGGTATATTTCTGCTTTCAACCGGTCACTCAAATGTAATTGACTGGAGAGATTCGCTCTGCTGTTCACATTGTCAGCATAGAGCCTGTGGCAGAGGCCTCATCTGGCATCTCAAATCAAATCAGAGCCAGGTCCATTGCAAGGACCTGTTCTTCCCAGCAACCTTAAAGTGGAACTCCGGCTGCCAGGCTTGTGGCAAAGGTCTGTCCAGGGATCACTTCACCCACTCTGGCTGGAGTGGCGACGTAATATACAGTTACTGAAAGCAGGCTTGCTTTCCTGTTCATTCAAGCCTGATACTGCAAGGTTTTCTTCATTTCATCAACCTTTCCTATCTACCTCCTGTTGATGGTGGTCGTGTTGGACCTCAGAAATAAAGCATTTGGAAAACCTTATCTAATGCTTGGACATTCGCTTACTGCTCTGCTCACTAACTTCACCCCTAGACAACGCTTAGAGGTAACTTAATTCGCCGATCCCTAATCAACCAGCGGCCCTTGAGGGGGTATCGCTACACACTGTATCATTAATTTCGTTAATCTCACCACCTCTCTTGGAGTTGTAATCGTCGATGGTGGTTCCTGGGAGGAGACCAGAGCAGATTGCAGACGCAGCAAGCCATGTGGTACACCTATATACTGTATATCATAGGTGTACCACAAGGCTTGCTGCATCTGCAATCGGCTCCGCAATACCTATATTGAATGCCTTTTTCAAGCAAATGTTTGTAAGTGAAATGTATTGAGGTACCTTACCTCTTACCTGGTTTTGGTTTAAATAAAGGCTTTACAGTTTTACATTATGAGGCTTCTCTTCCCTTACTTTTGCCCGAGTTTTATGGAAAGTTTTCAGCTGTCTTTATCTGGGTGAATCAGTGGACTTGACTATGGTATAGCCTATGCAAACCTCTTATTACCGCTTAATACTACACCACCCACATAACCTGTTAAAAAAAAAACAACACCTGTTTTGGAGTGAATTGACCACACCGGTCATTTTATTAAACATTTTAAACCATAACCTTTATTAACAAAAAGCAATATTTCCCCAGATACATCTTAACCAGTGTTGAGGATCCTTGGAGGCACTAACCAAATTTATCACTGTATCAGCGTGTCCACACAAGGTCCCTAGTCTCGGCCGCACTGTCTCTGGGACAACACCACTCTACCTAACACGCTGATACCCATCTGCCGATGCCAGTTAAACATTGGTTAACTAGAATCCACCGAGGATACCATACCAAGATGGTTCCCTACTCCTGACATGTTGTTCTTAATACCTAATGCCTCCAAAGATCCCCAACCGCCACCTCCCACAGGTGTGAAACCTTACACCTGTGGACGCCCCACACAACGCAAGACTCTCTGTACACCATCTTGCAGGCCCAGGCACCAAAAATCAATGCTCACGGCGTTAAGATGGATACTATTCCCCCCCTAAGATACCGGTGAGTATCCACCTCCAAGTCCCGATGGCCAACCACTAAACCACCATTGCGCACAATGAACCTGCCCACCTCCTTGTTGACCTTGATCCGGGCCTTATTGATTTTTTCTACTGATCTGGCTAAACGCCAGGACGTGCGGCCGACAATTTCCGACCATACCACAAAATTGTGAGGGAAGTCGAATACTGAGAATATCAAACTTTATGGGCCAGATTCAGAAAGAACTTACGCCGACGTATTTGCGCCGTTGTATCTATGCGCTGTACCGAGAAAACTAGATACGCCTGAAAATAGGCTTCTTCCGACCAACGTAACTTTCCTACGCCAGCGTATCGTGGGCGCATATTTACGCTGGGCGCATCTGGCGCAGCCATTGATTTAGTATTTAAATATGCAAATGAGGGAGATATGGCGATTCAGAAACGTACGTTTGGCCGGCGCAGGCTACGCGCGGTGCGAATAAGCTGTACGTCTGGCCTAAAGTTACCCCTTATAAAGCAGGGGTAACTTTGCACCAGACTTGCACAGGTCAGCTGGAGAGCAGCTACAGCAGCACCGTAACGGACGAGGTGAGCAACCACACTTGCAGGACAACACATCTGTATGCCAACATGCCAGGGGCAGCCGTGGTCATAGCACTACTGCGTCTACGGGCACGTAGGAGGGCACGGGAGAGGATATACCGAAAGCGCATCAACATGTTTGGCATGGGTGATTCAGAGGTATATTGCACCTTCAGATTCAGCCCTGATGCCATCCTGGAAATAGCCACAGCCCTGCATGATGACATAATGAGCCAGACAGATCGTGTACATGCAGTGCAGCCACTAGTCAAGGTACTGGCAACACTGCATTTCCTTGCCAGTGGATCTTTTCAGCGTACAAGTGGAGTCGTGGCTGGGATGTCACAATCCAGTATGAGCAGATGTGTACACCAGGTTGCCCCCACAATCCTCACACGCATGTCCCACCACATCATCAGACCCACCAATGAGCATCTGCGGCAGAAGGCAATGCAGGATTTCTACAGAATTGCCGGATTCCCACGCGGGGGCCATTGATTGCACACATGTGGCACTACAGCCCCCCCCCGCGCCACAGAGCACATATACCGTAATCGTAAGCATTGGCATTCCATCAACGTACAGGTGATAGCCAATGCCAAATGCCTCATATGGCACGTCCGTGCCAAACACTCTGGGTCCAGCCACGACAGCTACATATACCGTCAAAGCAACATCCCAACGGAATTCGAACAGAATGTGTATGGGAACAGCTGGCTGGTTGGTGAGTGACATGGGAGTCAGGCATGACTGTCCGACCCTATAATGCAGACATCACGAGGGGCACATGCATGGCTAACATCCTCCTGTCTTTTCCCTCCAAGGTGACTCGGCATATGCACTTGGGCCCCATCTCATGACTCCATTCCGGAATCCCCAAACCAGAGGAGAGAGAAAATACAATGAAGCTCACATACGCACCCGTGCAGTGGTGGAGCGCACTTTTGGCATCCTGAAGTCCCGTTTCTGATGCCTGGATAAGTCCGATTGACATATGTGATGATCTGACCCCCGAACCACACAGTCCCCCCCTGCCCGAGACTACCCCGTCTGCTGAGGGAAGAGCAGTCAGGAGGGTCCTCGTGGTAGGCATCTTTGCATGTTAAACACACACATTCATCATGGCACACGGACAATGCACGCATGCACACCACTGTGGCCTTCATACCATTTTCACACGACCGTGGGGATAACTTCTCCCCGACGACCCAGGGTGACACACCTTACTGGCAGGAGTGTCACCCCCACATTCACACACCAGTCACACTGTAGCCTGCACTCACTGTGTGCATACACTAAAAAATAAATAAACTCATAACCTGAGTATCAAAAAGAAAATAAATAAACTCATCACGAGAGCAAAAAAGAAAAAGCAAAAAAGGCACTCATCTGCCCTGTCGTGGGCTACGCCTTGTGCCAAGGCTCCTGCTCCTCAGTTGCCTGAGGGGAGCCTCAGAGGGGGGGTGGGGCATCTGGTGGAGGAAAATCCCCCGGTCTCTCCCTGGCTGGCTGCCTGCCCTCCAATGCCAGGGCAATGCAGTGGAGGTGGCGCCTTGTCTGCCTTCCCTCCTCCTGTATGGCCGCTGCCAGGCTCCTCCCCTCCGTCTGCATGGCAGCTGTATTTGCCTCAACAGCCACTGTAAGGCTCCGGACTTCAGACACAAGGCCTGATGTTGTGGCCTGCAGCTCCCCCAGACAGGTCACAATAGCTGTGCAGTTGGAACTCACATCCTGCAGGCTGTCAGTGATGGAGGTAGTCTGATCAGCCTGCTGGGTGAGTGCCTGCTGCACAGCCAAGGTGCAGGCAGCCTGGGTCTGGGCCGAGGAGGCCAGGCTCTCTGCCACACGGTGCAGGTCACCCACTAATGCACCCATATGAAGGGTCCGCCGGGCCTGGTCCCTCGCCAGATTCTCCTTCAATGCATCCGGATCAGCCCTGGTTTTGCGGGTAGCCTTCCTGGGGGCAGGAAAGACTTGGGGCCAGCTGTAAGAGGAGGCCCTTGAGGAGCTAGCCCTGATGGGGGAGGAGGCCCTTGAGGGGCTATCCCTGATGGGGGAGGAGATCTTTGAGGGGATATCCCTGATGGGGGAGGAGGTTGGGGAGGATCCTGGGATGGGGGTCTCCTCCACGAAGTAGAAACCTTCCTCAAGAGTACCGTGCTCCTCCTCTACTTCCTCTAGAGGAGAGGTGTGGGCACTCTCCTCTGGGGGTGGCGTGGGTCACCCAGCAGCCGACGACGGCCCAGCTCCCTCCAGCACATCCGTGGATGACACAAAACATTCACATGTTGGTGGACCCACACACTTGTCACATGTTCCCTTGCACCCCCTCACATGCTACACACTGGAGAGAAGATAAAACACACTTACCTGCCCTCAAGGCCTGATCCACAGAGTCATAGCCCTCCAGGCCCTCCACCTGCTCCCTCTCCAGGCACTGGGCAATGACCTGCTCATCAGGAGTGAGGGTAATCTTAGTGGCTGGTCCACCTCCTGTGCCCCTGTCGTGCCTTCTCATCATGGCCAACTTGTCTTTAAGCAGATGCCGCATATCATTGATTTTTTTAGATATGTCCTTGGGGCTCCGAACCTCATGGCCAAAGGAATTCACCTGTGTTGTAATCTCCTCCAGGATCTCATCCTTCTGGACCTTGCTGGTCTGGCCACTCTGTGCCCCATGGAGGCATGCGCGGTACTTGGAGATGGCATCGATAATATTTGCCTTCTCCTCAGGGCTAAAAATGTTCTTCCTCCGATCCTTAACAGTCACTGGTGCAGACATGGCTCCAAATACAAAAGTACTAACACCAAAAATTGTGCTGGGGTACTTTTGCACTTGACGGGCGCATGTCTGGGCGTATTTATGCACTGGACATAGGCAGTGGGCCAGCGCTTTTTAGGGGTTACGCCGGGCGTAGTTGTGAGCATGCGCAGAGGGGCGCGGGACATACATTCACGTCACGGCCCATGCGCCATTCGTTCGGCCCTTCATTTGCACGGGGTCACGCTTCATTAACATGGATCATGCCCACTTCCTTCCTACTTTGAATTACGCTGGCTTACGCCTACGATTTTACATTACGCCGGCGCATCGTTGGGAGCATTTGCTTTCTGAATACCATGCTTTCCTCTCCGCGCTGCGCCGGCGTAGTGTAAAAAAGATACGCTACGCCAGCATAAATATGCGCCGATGTATCTGAATCCCCATGTCTCTAATCAAATGTCGCATGGACCTCACCCCCAAATCATCCCCCCCCCCCCATGTAAAACTAACACATCCGGAGCTCGGTCCAATCGGTCCAAACGGGAGTACTTGTGAATTTCCAGTGAGAAATGAATAAGCACTTTGTGTGAAACGTGTTTGCTGAATAGTTTGGATTCTTTGTGTGTCATGTTTTTTAAACCTTTGACTCTACAATAAACCAACATTTTTTCTTCATCTCTGGATGTGCCCCTTTTTCTCTTTGTTGCATGGACTTTCCAGGTTGCGGACCTCAGCAGGCACCCAGTCTTGTTGCCACAGCAGTATTTGCAGACAGCCTGGGAGCGGTATACATTCTACTTCCCCGCTCCACAGCATGCCCGGAACTCTAATCCACCGGACCATGGCAACATCCCTGGAAACTCCCAACTGGCGGGCGTTCTGGCGGACATTTGCCCACTGTGCCCCCCAAAAGACAAATGAGTGTCCCATGATACACACGAGACAAGCCTCAGCACCTGAAATAAAAATTGCAGTACATAGTACCTCCAACCAAACTTAAACATAAGTATACAGCACTAAATGACTAACTTACTGTAACTAAACCAAATGAGGGCGTATATAAAGCTGAAACCGATCAGATTCCCACTGACCTATGTGCCTAATAACCAAGCTGTCCAAACCCCATCTGGCTGCCACAATGCGGAAGGTATGAGATGCATAAGCCGAGGGGTCATAACCCGCAGACACTAAACACTGTCGAAATATTGAACTGAACCTTGATAACGAAGACCCATCCTGGTGAACCAAAAAGGACCCCCGCTAGGCGGGCGGCTACCCAGAAACTCTCTCACAGCTGTAACTGGACAGACCACCCCGCCCGGGACCCTGTACATATGCACATAATTACCCTTACCAAACCGGTCAGTTTTTGTCCGGCGAAGAAAAAGAGCTACGAGATGCTGCCACAGTGAACATCGCTCCCCTGAATACCCCCTTGAGCAGTCCTAGAAGGGCTAACCAACTCGTCCAACCGAAAAGCCCCATAAAAAGCCAATGTGAAAGCAACCTTAAATAAGCTGACCTCGTAGCTAGAGTTACAAACACTACTCACCTTTGAAAGCAACTGCTACAGCATCGAGAAAGTGACCGGGGATCTGCTGTCTACTCTCCTATCACCCCTCCTGTACCCCTTCAATGCCTGCGTAACCAGAAAGGCTCTCGTGACATCCCCACCCCCCATCATTTTAAACCAAAGTGCTAACCCAGCCATCTTACGGTCCGACGACTCCAATGCAATTTGCCATAACTGCTGGGGACAAGGACTCCCATGCTCCTCCACTCCATGTGCCAACTTCCGGAATCTGTCCCACTGAAACCGAGATAAAGCATCAGCGACAGCATTAGACGTACCCGGAATGTGCACAGCGTATAGAAAAATATTTAATTGCAAACAACGCGACACCAGGTGCCACAACAAACGCACCACTGGCGCAGAGGAGGCCGTCACTTGATTGCTGACCTGAAGCACCCCCATTATATCGCAGTACAAACTGATCTTCCGATCCTGGAAATTTCCACTGCCACGATAACTGGAAAGAGTTACAGCAAAACCAAGTTCTTGAGGGACCCTGCCCCGCGTCAGTCCTCTGGCTACCGCTCCACACACCACCGTCCCCCGACATAGGCCCCAAAACCGGAAGACCCAGCGGCGTCGGTATAGAAGTCCAGATCAAAATTGCTCACCTTGGCCCTCCATCCATAACGCCCGTCCATTATAGGAGTTCAGGAAAATGTGCCAAACACGCAGGTCCCCCTGATGCTCCCGCGTCAGCGTGATGAAATGTATTGGAGATGAAACACCTGCTGTCGCCGCAGATAAGCAGCGACAAAACACACGCCCCATGGGCAAAATCCTGCAAGCAAAATTCAACTTCCCCAACAGCGACTGCAGCTGACGCAGTTGAATTTTGCGTGTACCTACCACCAAGCGAATCTCGGCCTGCAGAGCGTGCAACTTGTTCACTAGTAAGTGGCACTCCATGGCCGAGAGTCAATCACTAGACTGAGTTCAACCACTGGACCAACTGTTTTATCCGGCGCCAGCGGTATGCCAAAATGCTCCGAGATATGCTGAAGAGTAGCCAGCAAAATCCCGCACGACCTGTACGAAGGGGGGCCTATACATAAAAAGTCATCAAGGTAATGTATGATGGAATTGACTCCCGACTCATCTCGCACCACCCACTCCACAAATGAACTGGCAAGCACCGGTCCACATCCTGACACGCCAAAAGGTGAAAACTTTCTGGATGAACCGGAAGCAACGGAAAGGCCGCTCCCACATCAGGGATCATTGACAGAACCCCCTTTCGGAAAGGACAAGTGGTGAATTAATCAAAATTTGCCAGGCTCCTTTTTGGGGACCACCCTTAATGGTGAAACCACTAGGTCGGCCAAGGGGGGGATGGGAAGGGGCTACTTCCTTGGCCAGCTTCTCCAAAACCAAACGATGTTCCAAAGCCAACCGAAGACTCCTAGCAACAGGGGGAATGCGTTGCAGTGAGCACGGAATATGAAAACCCTCTGAAAACCAAATTCCAACAACCGGGCAGCCGCCTGATCCAGGTATCTATTTAGAAAGGGACGCATCCTTCTCACCTTCACCGGAGTCATCCCTCTTTCCCGAAGAATCCCCGGAAAGTCCCTAACCTCGTTTAAAACACCTTGGACAGCATGTTACCATCCTTGCAGCCAGAGCATTTGTGTTTGAAATGGCAACCGTTTCCAAACCTACACATTCCTTAATTGAATTGCCAACATACCCTTTATGTTTTGGGATTGGCTGTCCCGAGGGCATCTAAACCACGACCTTGCATGGAAATAATGCAATAGATTTGAAGACATAAGCTTCATCCGCTGATGTCCTTGTGGTCCCAGCATAAGGATTGGAAATTGTTCGTCATAGCGGAGCCAAGCCTGCCCCCTATAAACACGTTGTGCTTCCACGATGGCATCCAGGTAGCAAAAGAGCACAGAGAAGCACTCTAGCTATTTCTCACCAATCACACTCACTAAAACAGCGAACGCCTGGAGCCAATTACCAAAGGAGCAGGGAATAAGGCAATATTTACGTTTTTCCTCCTCCTCCTTCTAAGGCCCTGTACACACGATCAGACATGTCTGATGAGACTTGTCTGACGGTCCGTTTTCATCAGACAACTCTGAACTTGTCTGATGGTTTGATGTGCGTACACACCATCGGACCAAAATCCGATCAGACCAGAACGCGGTGACGTAGAACACAACGACGTTAATGAAAAAAAGTTCAATGCTTCCAAGCATGCGTCGACTTGATTCTGACCATGCGCAGGTTTTTGTGTACTAACCATCGAACCTGTCTGACGGACATGCTCCATCAGACAGGTTTTAAAGCATGTTTTTAAACTTTGGTCCGATCGTTTCATCGGACATGTCCGATCGTGTGTACGCGGCCTTAGACTTATCCGGCTTCACCCTATCTTAGTTGAATTTCTTGAGCGGCAGCAAGGAAAAAATCTCCACGTACTCACCTTTCCATATTTTTCCCTCACCTCCGGCTTGAGAAGCGCCTCCCAAAGGGCCCTCAAAACATACATACACCTCACATTTGGACTCCTTGACTCCTTACCAGCGCCAAGTTTTGTCTTTTTGACCCCAGATCTCATATTTAAAAGGACCTGTCATGCTTTTTTCTAGGGCTGCGGAAATTAACGATTAATTGTTCGATTAATCGTTAATTTCTTTGATCGACTAAAAAAAATTTGATCGCCGATAGAAAAGACCGCGGCTTCGGCCTAGCTCCGGAGTCACGGCCATCTTGGTCCACCCGGCGGCAACCAAGTAGCGGCGCGCTGACGTCATCATCACCCGCCCGCCTGCTTGCATCGTGCACGTGTCAGTGTCGGCTACTCTGCGGATGGGTCCTCCTGCCTTAAGAAGGTAAGAGAGGACAACCATCATGTATAGCATGCGGGCAGATGTGTACAGGAAAAGCATGGGGGCAGATATGTGTATATGAAAAGCATGGGGGCAGATATGTGTATATGAAAAGCATGGGGGCAGATATGTGTATATGAAAAGCATGGACGCAGATATGTGTATATGAAAAGCATGGACGCAGATATGTGTATATGAAAAGCATGGACGCAGATATGTGTATATGAAAAGCATGGACGCAGATATGTGTATATGAAAAGCATGGGGGCAAATATGTGTATATAAAAAGCATGGGGGCAGATATGTGTATATGAAAAGCATGGGGGCAGATATGTGTATATGAAAAGCATGGGGGCAGATATGTGTATATGAAAAGCATGGGGGCAGATATGTGTATATGAAAAGCATGGGGGCAGATATGTGTATATGAAAAGCATGGGGGCAGATGTGTATATGAAAAGCATGGGGGCAGATGTGTATATGAAAAGCATCTGCCCCCATGCTGTAATAGACACATCTGCCCCCATGCTGTAATAGACACATCTGCCCCCATGCTGTAATAGACACATTTGCCCCCATGCTGCAAGAATATACACATCTGCCCCTATGTTGTAATGTACACATGGGGGCAGATGTGTATATTCTTGCAGTATGGGGGCTAATGTTTATATTCTTGCAGTATGGGGGCAAACTGTATATTACATCATGGGGGGCAAATGTGTGTATATTACAGCATGGGGGGCAGATGTGTGTATATTACAGCATGGGGGGCAGATGTGTGTATATTACAGCATGGGGGGCAGATGTGTGTATTCTTGCAGTATGAGGGCAGATGTGTACATTAAAGCATGGGGGCAGATGCTGTAATATACACATTTGCCCACATGCTTTAATATACACATCTGCCCCCATACTGCAAGAATATACACATCTGCCCCCATACTGCAAGAATATACACATCTGCCCCCCATGCTGTAATGTACACATGGGGGCAGATGTGTTTATTCTTGCAGTATGGGAGGCAGATGTGTATATTAAAGCATGTGGGCAAATGTGTATATTACAGCATGGGGGCAGATGTGTGTGTATATTACAGCATGGGGGTAGATGCTGTAATATACTCATCTGCCCCCATACTGCAAAAATATACACATCTGCCCCCATCACATTTACCACTGAATAATGCAGAGTTGCAATGCAAGGAGATCAGCTAAAAGTAGTTGTATCTGTATGTGCGTTAATTAATCGAAATTAGTCGATTAATCGATTAAAAAAAAAACGATTAATCGAACACAAAAATTTTAATCAGTCACAGCCCTACTTTTTTATATTACAAGGGATGTTTACATTCCTTGTAATAGGAATAAAAGTGATATTTTTTTATTTATTTCAGTGTTAAAAATGATAAAATAAAAATAAATCCGAAACCCCAATTTTTTTTTTTTTAAAGTGCCCCGTCCCGACGAGCTCGCGCGCAGAAGCGAACGCATACGCAAGTAGCGCCCGCATATGAAAACGGCGTTCAAACCACACAAGTGAGGTATCGCCGTGATCGTTAGAGCGAGAGCAATCATTTTAGCCCTAGACCTCCTCTGTATCTCAAAAAATGCAACCTATAGAATTTTTTAAACGTCGCCTATTGAGATTTTTAAGGGTAAAAGTTTGACGCCATGCCACGAGCGGGCGCAATTTTTAAGTGTGACATGTTGGGTATCATTTTACTCGGCGTAACATTATCATTCACAATATGTAAAAAATTGAGCCAAATTTATTGTTGTCTTATTTTTTAATTCAAAAAAGTGTTTTTTTTCCAAAAAAGGTGCGCTTGTAAGACCGCTGCGCAAATACGGTGTAACAAAAAGTATTGCAATGACTGCCATTTTATTCTCTAGGGTGTTAGAAAAAAAAAATATATATATATAATGTTTGGGGGTTTTAAGTAATTTTCTAGTCTCGTAAACACGAAATCTGAAAAACACCCTCGGTCCTTAAGTGGTTAAAAAAAATCGCAATAAGCTTTTATCGGTTGGTTTGCGCAAAATTTAGAGCGTTTACAAAATAGGGGATAGTTTTATGGCATTTTTTTTTTTTTTTTTTTTACTATTAATTTCTTTCGTGACTGCGACATTATGGCAGACACTTCGGACAATTTTGACACATTTTGGAAACATTGTCATTTTCACAGCAAAAAATGCATTTAAAATGCATTGTTTACTGTGAAAATGACAATTCAGTTTGGGAGTTAACCACAAGGGGGCGCTGAAGGAGCTATCATCTCAACACCTCATCTGTGTTTCTAACTGTAGGGGGTGTGGCTGTAGGTGTGACATCATCGATTGTATTTTCCTATAAAAGGGATCACACGATCAATGACGGCGCCACAGTGAAGAACGGGGAAGCTGTGTTTACACACAGCTCTCCCCGTTCTTCAGCTCCGGGGACCGATCGCGGGACTCCAGCGGTGATCGGGTCCGCGAGTCCCACGGTCACGATCACGGAGCTTTGGCCGGGTCGCGGGCGCGCGCTCGCGACCTACAGCTGGGCATTAACCAATCACGTACCAGTACGTGATTGTGCCCAGCTGTGCCATTCTGCCGAAGTATATCGGCGTTAGGCGGTCCTTAAGTGGTTAATAGTAAAAAGGTGAAGTCTGAGCATGTAGGCCCCTTACAAAATAATCTAGAGTGGGTGACTGAGGACATAGAGAAGGCAAAATGTATTTAATACTTTCTTCAGCTCTGTGTATACAATGCAGAATGGGGAAGCTCATGTCCATAATGGGGGTGGGAGTGACACAGCCCCAAATCCACAATGGCTCAAAAGTGATATGGTCCAGAAATATTTAGACAGAATAAAGGTGGATAAAGCACCTGGACCAAAATCATTGTATAACATTTTTAGGGACTTATTAATGACAGGAATAGTACCACTGGATTGGCGCAGGGCCAATGTGGTGCCCATATTTAAAAACGGCAAAAAGTCTTTACCAAGTAACTATAGACCTGTTAGTTTAACTTCTATAGTTGGGAAGATACTGGAGAGATTAGTAAAATAAATGAGTTCTTGCAGGAAAAAAATTATTTAAGCAGCAGACAGCATGGATTCATGAAAGACAGAAGTTGTCAGACAAACCTGATTTCCTTTTATGAAGAGGTAAGTAAAACCCTGGACAGAGGCGTGGCAGTGGACGTGGTATACTTGGATTTTGCAAAAGTGTTCGATACAGTTCCCCACACACGGCTCATGTGTAAGGTAAGGTCTACAGGATTGGA
The DNA here is from genome assembly GCA_029574335.1 of Rana kukunoris. Taxonomy (NCBI): domain Eukaryota; kingdom Metazoa; phylum Chordata; class Amphibia; order Anura; family Ranidae; genus Rana; species Rana kukunoris. The sequence goes on from CM056049.1 coordinate 415,855,029, forward strand.
AATATCAGTTTGTAAATTGATAGAAGACTGACTAAAAGACAGAATTCAGAGAGTTGTGGTTAATGATTCTTACTCTGAATGGTCCAAGGTTATTAGCGGTGTACCCCAAGGTTCAGTGTTGGGACCCTTACTTTTTATATCTTTTTAAATGATATTGGGTCTGAGATCCAAAGTAACAAAAGTAACATTTCTGTCTTTGCAGATGACACCAAGCTATGCAGTGGAATAACGTCCTTGCAGGATGTCTCCAATTTACAAGCCGAACCTCAATGCTCGGTCTAATTGGGCGACTAAGTGGCAGATGAGGTTTAATGTTGATAAATGTAAAGTTATGCACTTGGGGGCTAAGAATATGCATGCATCATACATGCTAGGGGGAGTACAACTGGGGGGATCTGTAGTGGAGAAGGATCTGGGTGTTTTAGTTGATCATAAGCTCAATAATGGCATGCAATGCCAAGCTGCGGTTTCCAAAGCGAGCAAAGTCCTTTCTTGTATTAAGAGAGGTATGGACTCCAGAGATAGAGATATCATTTTGCCCCTGTACAAATTATTAGTAAGACCTCATCTGGAATATGCAGTCCAGTTTTGGGCACCAGTTCTCAAAAAGGATATCGGAGAACTGGAGAAAGTGCAGAGAAGGGCAACTAAACTGATAAGAGGCATGGAGGAGCTCAGCTATGAGGAAAGATTAGAGGAACTGAATTTATTCACTCTTGGGAAGAGGAGAATAAGGGGGGATATGATCAACATGTACAAATATATAAGAGGTCCATATAGTGAACTTGGTGTTGAGTTATTCACTTTAAGGTCAACACAAAGGACAAGGGGACATTCTTTACATCTAGGGGAAAAGAGATTTCATCTCCAAATACGGAAAGGTTTCTTCACAGTAAGAGCTGTGAAAATGTGCAACAGACTCCCTCCAGAGGTGGTTCTGATCTGCTCAGTAGATTGCTTTAAGAAAGGCCTGGATACTTTCCTAAATGTACATAATATAACTGAGTACTAGTGTTGCTCACGAATATTCGCATTGCGAATATTCGCTACGAATATTGCATATTCGAGTATTCGCGAATAACGCGAATATCGCGGCGAATATTCGCTATTTCGAATATTCGAATGTTTTCAATTTTTTTTTAGAACAGATCACATCCTAGAGATCCCCATCGATGTCTAAAAGCATTGCTGGTATGATTAGAGACCTTGGGCCGAGTAGCTGCAGCGCTCATTTTATATTGCCGAAAAATCGCAATGCGATTATTCGGCAATAGCGATATCGCGCGATTATTTTATATTGTAATATATCACGAATATTCTGAGCCAATCAGAGTGCTCCATTCCGCATTTCTCGAAATTTCGCAATTATTTTATATTGTAATATATCACGAATATTCTGAGCCAATCAGAGTGCTCCTTCCGCATTTGCCGAATATTCGCAATTATTGTGTATTGTAATATATCACGAATATTCTGAGCCAATCAGAGTGCTCCTTCCGCATTTCTCGAATATTCGCAATTATTGTGTATTGTAATATATCACGAATATTCTGAGCCAATCAGAGTGCTCCTTCCGCATTTGCCGAATATTCGCAATTATTGTGTATTGTAATATATCACGAATATTCTGAGCCAATCAGAGTGCTCCATTCCGCATTTCTCGAATATTCGCAATTATTGTGTATTGTAATATATCACGAATATTCTGAGCCAATCAGAGTGCTCCATTCCGCATTTCTCGAATATTCGCAATTATTTTATATTGTAATATATCACGAATATTCTGAGCCAATCAGAGTGCTCCATTCCGCATTTCTCGAATATTCGCATTCGCAATTCGCAATTCGCATTCGCATTCGCGATAGCAAAAATTCGCAATCATTTAATTTCCAAAAAATATCACGAATATTCGTATTTAGCGAATATATGTCGAATATTCGACTATATATTCGAGATATATCGCGAATTCGAATATGGCATATTCTGCTCAACACTACTGAGTACTAAGATTTGTAGGTAAGGTTGATCCGCGGGAAAATCTGATTGCCTCTCGGGGGATCAGGAAGGAATTTTTTCCACTGCTGTAGCAAATTGGATCATGCTCTGCTGTTTTTTTTTTGCCTTCCTCTGGATGAACTGTGGGTATGGAGTTGGGTGTATGGGATGTACTGTGTTTTTTATTTTGTTTGTTTATTTTTTTTGTGGTTGAACTGGATGAACTTGTGTCTTTTATTCAACCTGACTAACTATGTAACTATGTAATTCATTCATATGTAATGTAAAGTGGGGGGCCTATACTGCGCTAAAAGTGAATAAAGTGGGAAAGATTACTATGAGGAAAAAGCTGCAACACCCGCAAACATGCGATACTCATGTAAAAGAAATGTAAAAAGGAAAAAAAAGGTTGCGCCAATTCATGACAGTGTATAAAAACCTGTAAGCAATAAATTGAAATACCTCAATCCACAGAGTATACAATAAATAAGTGATCACATAAGGTAAATAGTGCAAAAAATACATGAATCTGTGCACACCAAAAAATTTCAAAAAGCAGGAACAGTGAGTTCTAATCTTAAATGCAAAAGAAAATTGTGTTGAGATGATCGAAAGTTGAGAGGTAATTCCACCGCCATCAAGGTGATAAAGGGAAGGTCACTCCTTGAAGAATACACCAGAGTTAATGGACACCCTTACCAGATGTGATTGACCTCCTATAGTAGCAATGTCGTTGGCGCCTGCAGATATAACCCTCTGCGGGGTCTTGGTGAATCCCAAATACGGGTGTCTCCCAGCTCCTATCGTCTTCCTCACTCACCACGTCAGTTCCCTGTGTCACATAGAGAGGATCCTTCTATCTGATAGAATGTTAGACTCACTCTCGGACTCGAGACAGAAGTGTAGGGGAAAAAAAGGAGTACTCCAGATAGCGTGTTATCCTTAAAAAAACTACACAGTTTATTCATAATAACTTGCAGATTGCAAGAATTGGTATACAAAAAACGAGTTAAAAAAATTCCGGCAATAAATTACAAAAGACTGTGAGCGCCCGTGCTTCAGTGCCCTTTGTAAACGTCGCATGTGACGAAACGTCATCATGATCATGCTCTACGTGACCCCGGAAGCATGGTGTTCGCAGTCTCTTGTAATTTATTGCCAGCATTTTTTTAAACTCGTTTTTTGTATACCAATTCTTGTAATCTGCATGTACCACTACCCCCGAAGGAGCTGCTGGTTAAGATTTTGGGCTTTGCACCTGACCTCTAAGTTTATTGTCCAGGGAAGGAAGTCTGTAGAAATTGCAATGTCCACACAAAATGTTCCAACCTGTAGGCTTTTTTTTTTTTGCTGCATAAAACCTGTGAAGGAAGTAGAGGGTATAGAGAGAACTGCGGATCCAGGGGGGGGGCAACAGGGCAATTGCCCTCCCTGGGACAATCATGTCACATTGGCTCTCTCTCTGTGTTCGGCTGTGCTGTGCTGGATCTGTGTTCGGCTTTGCTGCCTGTGCTAGACCTGCTCGTGTGATAGTAGATGGAGATGGAACACTGATTGAATCAGTAATTTGTCTATCACACAAGCCGTCTAGGGGGGGACCTTGCTAGAGCACACTGCCCTGCCGAACACAGACCTACAGCTCCTGTTTGTTCCATGACACACGTCGGGAGAGGAGATACCTGCTGTGTGTGATCGAGGCAATGCCATGGTGAGTGCCATGCAGTGTGGCTGCATTAATAGACAAAAGTGGGTCTGCATTCATAGACAAAAGTGGGTCTGCATTCATAGACAAAAGTGGGACTGCATTTATATACAAAAGTGGGACTGCATTCATAGACAAAAGTGGGACTGCATTTATATACAAAAGTGGGGATGCATTCATCTACAAAAGTGGGCCTCCATTCATAGACAAAAGTGGGACTGCATTGATATACAAAAGTGGGACTGCATTGATATACAAAAGTGGGGATGCATTGATATACAAAAGTGGGACTGAACTTATACACAAAGGTGGGGCTGCGTTCATATGCACAGTGAGGCTGCAATGATGGGCACTGATGAGGCTGCATTAATCTCTTGTACCATGTCTTCAGTCTCTGATCATCCCTTGTACCACGTCTGCAGTCTCTGACCATCCCTTGCACCACGTCTGCAGTCTCTGACCATCTCTTGTACCATGTCTGCAGTCTCTGACCATCGCTTGTACCACATCTGCAGTCTCTGAGCATCCCTTGTACCATGTCTGCAGTCTCTGACCATCTCCTGTACCATGTCTGCAGTCTCTGACCATCTCTTGTACCACGTCTGCAGTCTCTGACCATCCCTTGTACCACGTCTGCAGTCTCTGACCATCCTTTGTACCATGTCTGCAGTCTCTGACCATCTCCTGTACCACATCTGCAGTCTCTGACCATCTCTTGTACCACGTCTGCAGACTCTGACCATTCCTTGTACCATGTCTGCACTCTCTGACCATTCCTTGTACCATGTCTGCAGTCTCTGACCATCTCCTGTACCATGTCTGCAGTCTCTGACCATCTCCTGTACCATTTCTGCAGTCTCTGACCATCTCTTGTACCATGCCTGCAATCTCTGACCATCTCCTGTACCACATCTGCAGTCTCTGACCATCCCTTGTACCATGCCTGCAGTCTCTGACCATCTCCTGTACCACGTCTGCAGTCTCTGACCATCTCTTGTACCACGTCTGCAGTCTCTGACCATCCCTTGTACCACGTCTGCAGTCTCTGATCATCCCTTGTACCACGTCTGCAGTCTCTGACCATCTCCTGTACCATGTCTTCAGTCTCTGACCATCCCTTGTACCATGCCTGCACTCTCTGACCATCTCCTGTAACACGTCTGCAGTCTCTGACCATCTCTTGTACCACGTCTGCAGTCTCTGACCATCCCTTGTACCACGTCTGCAGTCTCTGACCATCCCTTGTACCACGTCTGCAGTCTCTGACCATCTCCTGTACCATGTCTTCAGTCTCTGACCATCCCTTGTACCATGCCTGCAGTCTCTGACCATCTCTTATACCACGTCTGCAGTCTCTGACCATCTCTTGTACCACGTCTGCAGTCTCTGACCATCCCTTGTACCACGTCTGCAGTCTCTGACCATCTCCTGTACCACGTCTGCAGTCTCTGACCATCTCCTGTACCACGTCTGCAGTCTCTGACCATCCCTTGTAACACGTCTGCAGTCTCTGACCATCCCTTGTAACACGTCTGCAGTCTCTGACCATCTCCTGTACCACGTCTGCAGGCTCTAAACATCTCTTGTACCACCTCTGCAGTCTCTGACCATCCTTTGTACCATGTCTGCAGTCCCTGACTATCACTTGTACCACGTCTGCAGTCTCTGACCATCTCCTGTACCATGTCTTCAGTCTCTGACCATCTCTTGTACCATGTCTGCAGTTTCTGACCATCTCTTGTACCATGTCTGCAGTCTCTGACCATCTCTTGTACCACGTCTGCAGTCTCTGACCATCTCCTGTACCACGTCTGCAGTCTCTGACCATCCCTTGTACCATGCCTGCAGTCTCTGACCATCTCCTGTACCACGTCTGCAGTCTCTGACCATCTCTTGTACCACGTCTGCAGTCTCTGACCATCCCTTGTACCACGTCTGCAGTCTCTGATCATCCCTTGTACCACGTCTGCAGTCTCTGACCATCTCCTGTACCATATCTTCAGTCTCTGACCATCCCTTGTACCATGCCTGCACTCTCTGACCATCTCCTGTACCACGTCTGCAGTCTCTGACCATCTCTTGTACCACGTCTGCAGTCTCTGACCATCCCTTGTACCACGTCTGCAGTCTCTGACCATCCCTTGTACCACGTCTGAAGTCTCTGACCATCTCCTGTACCATGTCTTCAGTCTCTGACCATCCCTTGTACCATGCCTGCAGTCTCTGACCATCTCTTATACCACGTCTGCAGTCTCTGACCATCTCTTGTACCACGTCTGCAGTCTCTGACCATCCCTTGTACCACGTCTGCAGTCTCTGACCATCTCCTGTACCACGTCTGCAGTCTCTTACCATCTCCTGTACCACGTCTGCAGTCTCTGACCATCCCTTGTAACACGTCTGCAGTCTCTGACCATCCCTTGTAACACGTCTGCAGTCTCTGACCATCTCCTGTACCACGTCTGCAGGCTCTAAACATCTCTTGTACCACCTCTGCAGTCTCTGACCATCCCTTGTACCATGTCTGCAGTCCCTGACTATCACTTGTACCACGTCTGCAGTCTCTGACCATCTCCTGTACCATGTCTTCAGTCTCTGACCATCTCTTGTACCATGTCTGCAGTTTCTGACCATCTCTTGTACCATGTCTGCAGTCTCTGACCATCTCTTGTACCACGTCTGCAGTCTCTGACCATCTCCTGTACCACGTCTGCAGTCTCTGACCATCTCCTGTACCACGTCTGCAGTCTCTGACCATCCCTTGTAACACGTCTGCAGTCTCTAACCATCTCCTGTACCACGTCTGCAGTCTCTGACCATCTCTTGTACCACCTCTGCAGTCTCTGACCATCCCTTGTACCATGTCTGCTGTCTCTGACCATCTCCTGTACCATGTCTGCAGTCTCTGACCATCTCTTGTACCACATCTGCAGTCTCTGACCATCTCCTGTACCACGTCTGCAGTCTCTGACCATCCCTTGTACCACGTCTGCAGTCTCTGACCATCCCTTGCACCACGTCTGCAGTCTCTGACCATCTCTTGTACCATGTCTGCAGTCTCTGACCATCTCTTGTACCATGTCTGCAGTCTCTGACCATCTCTTGTACCATGTCTGCAGTCTCTGACCATCTCTTGTACCACGTCTGCATTCTCTTACCATCTCTTGTACCATGTCTGCAGTCTTTGACCATCTCTTGTACCATGTCTGCATTCTCTGACCATCTCTTGTACCATGTCTGCATTCTCTGACAATCTCTTGTACCATGTCTGCAGTCTCTGACCATCTCTTGTACCATGTCTGCAGTCCCTGACAATCATCTACAAACTATGGGATAGATTTATGGCATTTATATTTAAATATTTTTTACTTGTAATGGCGGCTATCATTGATTTTTTTAGCGGTACTGCAACATTGCAGCGGACACATCGGACACCTAATTGAGTTCTGTAAGCAACACCTTATTTTTTGGCAGTGCCCCTTCCAAGACTAGACTCTGGATCTGCCCTTGGAGAGAAGGGGAAGGTTCAAGTACGCGGTACAGAATGCACAAAAAGTATTCAAAGTTCCAGTATTCACCACTCACTCCTGAGTGGGTATTGCTCAACTGGATTATTATTTTTTTTTTGTGTGTGTGCCTTTATTTGTTGTGATATCAATGCTTAGTTTATGGTCGTGGCCCTCTGACCGAGAGTGATGTGGATCACATAAACACGCGACAAGACTTACAACATAAATAGACCTGAAATGTGCCTTGGTGGTCTGGTCAGTATGCCAAGAAAAGGGGGCATACCCAAAGTAAGTAATGGGTAGTTAATTGAAGAAGGATATGCTGAGAAGTGCCCTGAAAAAGGGAAGGGCGGGAGGGTGTCGAATGCGATTGAATGCGCAGACTCACAGACATGAGGTGAGCTGGGAAGAGTCGGGCCAGTGACGTGTAGTACTGCACACTGAACCGACAAAGAGCATGTGTGAGTGGGCTGCTTAAATACCCTCCGGGCTCCTCCCATAAACTCAGGCCACCATACTGGCCTTCTTATTTATTGTCGTGGCCCTCTGACCGAGAGTGATGTGGATCACATAAAGACGCGACAAGACTTACAACATAAATAGACTCAGATAGGGAAATAGCTTATATTGATTTCTTGTATTTATTGAGCCAGCTTGGTAAAGGCTTGTGCCATTTCTTCCTGAGGATCTGGGATGTATGTGGCAAAACAAGGAGACTTCCCATCAGCCTGGTATCTTGATTACGTGGTCTGGTACTCCCTGTTGTGAGGCAGTTGAGGCTGCTCTAATTCGGAAAGAATGTCCTGAGAACAGACTGGCATTTGAAGCCCAAGTTGCTTAGGATTCTGACATGCTTGACAAACTGGCTGCCACTCAGGGAGCTGGTTTAGAAAGGGTAGCAACGAGCTACAATCAGATTGGCTGGGTAGATGGAGCAGTAGTCGGTCAAACACCGTCACTGGGCGTCAGGCATTGTTAGTCTGAAACAGGTTGATGTCAACCCCCGGTGCTGGTTTGTTGCGTTTGCATACTGAGAGTGTAGGGGTTCGAAAGCGAGTCGGGTGGCATCGGAGCAGTGACTGACTGCCGGAGCCACTGACTGTAAATTCACTAGGTCGTAGGGAACCGTAGAAGGCCTGGTAGATGGCTGCTAGGATGACTATGCTGGGCAAGGCCCTAAATGGGGAACGAGTAAGGATTTCAGACATGTGCCTAAAGAGGGCACTCTTGAAAGGTAGGCGCTTGCCACTGACTACAGGTTGGTGCTTCTGTATGCTCTGTAGGAGGGACTTGACTGCATGGGCTCGAGAATACTGACAGTTTACTGGGGTCCTGCAGGGACAGGAAATGCTGGACGTCATCTAGATATGGCGTGATAGTATTGTGAGAAAGGGTCAGCTGCGTGTGGCAATACGATATGAAGGCTAGGACGTGTCTAATGTTGCCTATTGCTGCTCCGAGGCAAGTGGCCAAAAATTAGCAGTTAGTGTTCCAAGCAGTGTGATAGGCCTTCAGTGTGTTGCGTGCCAAGGAGTGGTTAATAAGCTGGGTGGAGTTGGTGAGATGCTACTTCAGTCCATCGTCAGCAATGACCAGGGTGAGACAGGGATGGTTATTGGGTCAGCTCCAGGCTCTTGCTGGAAAAACAAATAATGTTAGAATGGGACAGAGCATCAGCTGCAATTTTGCATTTGCCTGGAATATGACTACAGAAGATATTAAACTGGTGACGGAGTGACAGCTGCGCGAGCCTGTGCAGGAAGGATGTGATGGGGAGAGGCTTGATCTACCTTAATTGATGAAGTCGGCTGTGGCCTGATTGTCTGTGGTGAAGAACACTGTCTGTCCAGTTCAAGTGTGGCCCCAAACCTGGGCAGCTGCCACAATGGGGTACAGCACGAGACGTGATGAAGACTGGGTGAAGCAGAAATTTAAGAGAATTTCTGGGGGCCAAGGTTTGGAGAACCAGTGGCGGACGAAAAATGCACGCAAAAGCCTGTGGTGGCTCGGCTGACACTGCCGGGATGAAGATTGAAATGCTGTTCAGGTGGGGAAGTTGTCCCACATAGCTAAGTCTGCTACTGATGCTTGGTCTAGTTTGAGAACTTGGACTGGATCTTGCATTGGTGTGAGAAAATCAAGACAATACACAGGTGCTCAACAAGACGATATATGTGCACTCACTGACCAACGTGCCCTCGCCGACCAACGTGCACCCGCCGACCAACGTGCACTCGCCGACCAACGTGCACTCGCCGACCAACGTGCACCCGCTGACCAACGTGCACCCGCTGGCCAACGTGCACCCGCTGACCAACGTGCACTCGCTGACCAACGTGCACCCGCTGACCAACGCGCACCCGCCGACCAACGTGCACTCGCAGACCAACGTGCACTCGCAGACCAACGTGCACTCGCTGGTGCTGGATGGAAACCTGAACTAACTGCAGGGAAAAAGACAGGGAAAAGATGAGTGGCCCGCGTGCCACTAAAGATGAATGGCCAACTAGGTGCCACTGTGTGTTTGTTTGGCTGACTGTCACTGAGGTGTAATTGCAAGTTTAGTTTGTATTCGGGTTTGCACGTAGGTGCGTGCTGCAAAGTGTTTTATACTGCTGCAGACAATATTGTGTGGTTGCAAGGGTCTCAGTCTGGTTTGCTGAGACGATATTGCGTGGTTGCAAAGGTCTCGATGATTATGAGGTTTGTTTTGAGATGGCCTTGTGTGGTTGCACTGGTCTCAACAAGGGAGGGGTTGCTGAGACGATGTTGCGTTTGCAATGGTCTCAAGTGATTGTCGGGCTGCTGAGATGACTACGTATGGCTGCAAAGGTCTGAACGGGTGTCAGGTTGCTGAGATGATATTGCGTTTGCAATGGTGTCAAATGAGTGTCAGTTTGCTAAGACGACTTTTTATGGCTGCAAAGGTCTGAACGGGCGTTAGGTTGCTGAGATGAGATTGTGTGGTTGCAAAGGTCTAGACGAGTGTGAGGTAGCTGAGATGATATGACATTTTGCAAGGGTCTCAAATGAGTGTCAAGTTGCTGAGACAATATTCCCCCCCCTTTTTTTTATTGTTATAAAAACGATTGTAAATGAAACGCTGGTAAACATGAGTTACTACATGTGGCTGTATTTACAAGCTGTTACAGGCATCAGCGTTTCGCATGCCTTTGAACATCCGTCTGAACCCATTTTTTTTTTTTTTAGAAGGTTTCTGAACTCAACTGCCTAGAAATTACTATAAATGATCCTGTGTACATGTACTGATAATATAACATAGAGGAGTGATTGGGGATCCTGTGTAGACGTACTGGTAAGATAACATAGAGGAGAGATCAGGGGCGGCTGAAAAACACCCATTTTTCTGGCTGCAAGGGTCTCAATGAATGCCATGTTGCTGGGGCGAGACTGCGTGGTCACAAAGGTCTTTGATGAGTGGGAGGTTGCTCGAGACGGTATTGCGTGGTTGCAAGGCTCTCGATGAGTGTGGGGCTGCTGAGACGGTATTGCGTTTGCAAGGGTCTCAACAATGGTGTGAGGCTGCAGAGACGGTATTGCGTGGTTGCAAGGGCCTTGATGAATGTGGGGCTGCTGAGACGGTATTGCGTTTGCAAGGGTCTCATCAATGGTGTGAGGCTGTCGAGACGGTATTGCATGGTTGCAAGGGCCTTGATGAATGTGGGGCTGCTGAGATGGTATTGCGTTTGCAAGGATCTCAACAAGGGTGTCAAGCTGCTGAGACGGTTTTGCGTGGTTGCAAAGGCCTTGATGAATGTAGGGCTGCTGAGACGATTTTGTGTGGTTGCAATGGTCTCAACAGGTGTCAGGTTGCTGGGCCGAGATTGCGTGGTGGCAACGTTTCTTTTTTTTTTTTTTGCGTTTTTTTTTTTATATATATATATTTTTTCTTTGCGTTTTTGTAAGGGCCTTGTGTTGCAAGGGTCTTAACAAGGGATTCAGGCTGCTGAGATGATTTTGTGTGATTTCAAGGGTCTCGATGAGTGTGGGTCTGCTGAGATGGTATTGCGTTTGCCAGGGTCTCAACAAGTGTGTCAGGCTGCTGAGACGATTTTGCGTGGTTGCAATGGTCTAAACAGGCGTCAGGTTGCTGGGCCGAGATTGTGTGGTGGCAAAGTTTTTTTTTTGCACTTTAATGTTTAATTTTCCTTTTTTTTTTTTTTGCTTTTTTATATATCTTTTTTTTTTTTTTGCCTTTTGTAAGGGTCATGTGTTGCAAGGGTCTTAAGGGTGTCAGGCTGCTGAGGCGATATACGAGTGGTTGCAAGGATGTCAATGAGTGTGAGGGCTGCTGAGACGATATTGCGTTTGCAAGGGTCTCAACAAGGGTGTCAGGCTGCTGAGACGATTTTGCGTGGTTGCAATGGTCTCAACAGGTGTCAGGTTGCCAAGGGGCTGAGATTGCGTGGTGGCAAAGGTTTTATTTATTTATTTTTTTGCGTTTTTATATTTATTTATTTTTTATTTTATTTTGCGTTTTGTAAAGGTCATGTGTTGCAAGGGTCTTAACAAGGGTATCAGGCTGCTGAGATGATTTTGGGTGATTGCAAGGATCTCAATGAGTGTGAGGGCTGCTGGGATGATATTGCGTTTGCAAGGGTCTCAACAAGGGTGTCAGGCTGCTGAGACGATTTTGCGCGGTTGCAACGGTCTCAACAGGTGTCAGGTTGCCAAGGGGCTGAGATTGCGTGGTGGCAAAGGTTTTTATTTATATTTTTGGGGGTTTTTTTTGCATTTTTTTTTTTTTTGCGTTTTTATATTTATTTATTTTTTTATTTTGCGTTTTGTAAAGGTCATGTGTTGCAAGGGTCTTAACAAGGGTGTCAGGCTGCTGAGATGATTTGCATGGTTGCATGGTCTCAATCAATAAGAATTGGGTTACTGAGAAAGGATAGAAACACCTGGTTTGTTTGTACCTTAAGAAAGCAGTATAAGGTAGAAGGACAACGCCTGTTTGACTCGTGGTTCCATAGGGGCCACTAATGAACGATATGGGAGACAACGAATGGTAGCAAATTGATAGGACATAAAGAATGTAATAACAAATCTTACTTGCGACAGTGGGCCATGCAAGTGAGTTTGCGGTGGACTGTGGCTGGAGTGAAACATGTCGGGAAGGTGTAGCGTGATGCCGTGCATGGGGCAAAACAATGAAGTTTGGTGTAGAAAATAGAACACGAGAAGTGCGTATCAATGCTTTGTAAGCTCCACTGCGGGAACCAAACAGATGGTACGGGTGACACCATGAGTGGCCACGAATTTGACATGACAAACAAGCTAACGAATCCTACCTGGGACAGTGAACGTGCGACTGGGTTTGCTTTGGACTGGAGTGGATGTGCAACACATCCGAAGAGTGTGGTGTGGCGCCATGCATGACGCACAGGCAATAACTTTGGTAAATAAATGAGAGAGAAGAACCGTGAACAAACAATTCGTAAGTTCCGCTGCGGGAACTAAAAACACACGGCATGGGGGAACAATGAATGACAACGGTAGAAAGCATGCAATGTATCTGATACAAAACGGTTGTAAAAATGCATGAAACAAATTCGATACGAATCGGTAGTAAAGAGTATTGAACGAATCTGATACGATTTGGTTGTAGAGTGTATGCTACCCCTTGCTTTGAAACCGAACACCTACCAACCACCCATCCCCCCAGGCTAATCAAGTGCAGACAAGGCACCATGTGAGTCCAATTACCACCTCAATCTGCCAAAGAACCCATACAAACACATGCTAATCTCCAAATGGATTTACAAATGAATCGTATGTTTGGCAGAAGGAAGTTACAAATGTACTACGCCTGAGCCAAATGATGTTGGAACATGAGCAACAATAACTCAGAGGCAGATTTTTCCAAAAGAGATGCAGAATAGGAAGCATAACGAATTGCAAGATTGCACAAGATACGAAAAGGTTTGAATACAACCTGCGACAGTAAGCGGGAACCGCCGGTGAAGACCATGAAGGGAGAAGCCACAAAGCGATTGCGATGTCGAATGCGATTGAATGCGCAGACTCACGGACATGAGGTGAGCTGGGAAGAGTCGGCCCAGTGACGTGTAGTACTGCACACTGAACCGACAAAGAGCATGTGTGAGTGGGCTGCTTAACCTCCCTGGCGTTTTTCCCGTGTCTGACACGGGGTAAAAATTTGCTGCTACTATTGTTGATCCCGTGTCAGACACGGGCTCGCCTCGCAGAATCCAGAGAGACAGTTTACTTACCTTCTCCGTGGATCCAGCGATGCATCCCCGCTGTGTGAGCGAGCGAGTGCTCGCTCGATTCACACAGCGTCCCCGTGTGCCGCCGAGCTCCGTTCCCTGCGACGTTACGACGCACGGGGACGGAGAACGGCGCCAAATTCAAAAATGTAAACAAACACTATACATACAGTACAATGTAATCTTATAGATTACAGTACTGTATGTAAACAATACACACCCCCCATGTCCCTAGTGGTCTGCCCAGTGCCCTACATGTTCTTTTATATAATAAAAACTTTTCTTTCTCCCTGCAAACTGTAGATTGCCCATAGCAACCAAAAGTGTCCCTTTATGGCAAAAATTGTTTTAGAGCAGCTAAAAAACAGCGATAATAAATTATAATCACTTGCAGAATTTAGCGATAGCGATTTGTGGGGAAATTCGTCATAAAAAAAATAAATAATGACAACTGAGCAAATTTCAGTGATTTTGATTTGATTACATTATTGAATAATTTTTACTATAATTATATTATTATTTGTTATAATTTTTTATAATTATTTATTATATTATAATTTTTAATAAAAAAAAATTAAAAAAATCATACCCGGGATGCCTATTAGACTCTTGTTTAGATAGATTTAAGTAAGTACTTACTAAGAATTGCAGGCCTATAATACATAACACCACATTTCCTTGCAAAACAATTGCAACGCTTTTGGTACAAAATTCCAGACAGAATCATAACGCCAGGGAGGTTAAATACCCTCCGGGCTCCTCCCATAAACTCAGGCCACCATACTGGCCTTCTTATATGTCCAGGATATTTAAATTAATATAATGTGTGTTCCTTTTTTAGACACTTTTCTGATCTTGAACTTAAATGTCTATAAACCCCTTAAAAGAAGGTTTCTATATACCGAAACAGCTGTCACTCTCACTGGGCTGCTGCCGAGAAGGGTCACTCAACACACCATGGTTCGCCCAACTTCCAACATGGGCCTGAGGTGATAATGCCACCTACAGGCAATGGGGGAAAATTTCTACTGAGCACAAATACAGCCAGAACAGAGGCTAATTTACATAGAATTAGCGAAGTCTGAGCCCAACTATGGCTTAGAAAGCCCCCTAAATTTAAAGTATCGCCCTTGTCATGGGGTACATGCAAGTTTTTATGAATAAGTCGTATAGTTTATTAAAGGATAACACTATCTGAAGTACTCCTTTTTTTTATTGCCGTAAAACTGGTTTGAGAACCCAGGGAACATGTATCAATGTAAAAAATGTTTTAAAACATTTTTGTTTTTTCTGGAGCAGTGATTTTAACGATGCTTAAAGTGAAAAAAAAAAGAGAAAAATTTCTTTAAATATCGTACCTGCTGGGTGTCTACAGTATGCCTGTGAAGTGGCACGTGTTTAGAACTGTTCCTGCACAAAATGAGATAACTATAAGAAAAAAGTAATTTAAAACTGTTTGCGGCTTTAACCACTTAAGCCCCGGACCATTATGCTGCTAAATGCCCAGAGGTGTTTTTACAATTTGGCACTGCGCTGCTTTAACTGGTAATTGCGCAGTCATGCAATGTTGTACCAAAACAAAATTTGCGTCCTTTTCTTCCCACAAATAGAGCTTTCTTTTGATGGTATTTGATTGCCTCTGCGATTTTTATTTTTTGCGATATAAACAGAAAAAAAACGTAAATTTTGAAAAAAATGATTTTTCTTATAACAAAAAGTAAAAAATATCGAATAAACTAAATTTTAGTCAAACATTTAGGCCAAAATGTATTCAGCCACGTCTTTAGTAAAAACAATCGCAATAAGCCTATATTTATTGGTTTTCGCAAAAGTTATAGCGTCTACAAACTAGGGTACATTTTCTGGAATTTACACAGCTTTTATTTTATGACTCTCATTTCTTGAGGTGTTAAAGTGGCAGGGCAGTAGAACCCCCCCCCCCCCCCAAATGACCCCATTTTCGAAATAGACACCCCAAGGGAACTGCTGAGAGGCATGTTGAGTCCATTGAATATTTTTTTTTTGTCTCAAGTGATTGAATAATAGCAAAAAAAAAAAAGTTGTCACTAAATGATATATTGCTCACACATGCCATGGTTATATGTGTACGCCTTTTTTATGGAGCGTGCATTGCGTCGTGTCATTGATCAAGCCGTCGGGGAGCAGGAGCAGGAAGATAAAGTCGCAATGCTGGATGAATTCCCAGGGGGGCTTCTCCACCTGATACAAGTCAACAACGGGAGTCTGAAGAGGAGTCAGAGGAGGATGGTGCCGGGCGGAAGAGGAGGAGCAAGAAGAGCATACTTTAAACCTTTCTGGGATCCCTGGTGTTGTCCGTGGATGGGGGAGGAGAACATGGACGACATTATCCTGGATGATGACAAAGAGCCAGGCCGGTACATCGCTTCCAGTTTAGTGCAAATGGGGGCCTTCATGCTCCAGTGTTTTAAGAGGGACCCCTGTATAAAAAGCATAAAGGGCAAGGACCAGTACTGGGTGGTACAAACAAAAAAAGTTTTTGGTTCAAACAAAACATGGCAGAAATGTTACCACCAACACAGAGGGCTATCAGAATGCAGCACTTCCAGGCCTTCCTTAGAGAAATGCTGCATTCTGCTTTTGCTTCTGCTGGCAGAGGAATTTCCACTCACAGAGAAACAGTTTCGGGTACCAATCCAACAGCGCCTGCAAGAAGAGGGTGGTTTGAAGATGTCTTAGTCACTAATGATATGAGATCATTCTTTCAGCCGACCCATCGACAGCTGTCCTCCGGATCCAGCATCAGCGAACCCCTAGACCGACAGGTGTCCGACTACATCGGGGTAACGGCCGATGTGGACGCATTGAGAAGTCATTAACCCCTAGACTACTGGGTGGGCAGGCTTGACCTTTGGCCAGAGCTTGCACAATTTACAATGGAACAGTTGGCTTGCCCCCCATCCAGTGTCCTGTCCGAAAGGACGTTCGGCGCAGCAGGGGGGGGTAGTGACCGATAAGCGCACTAGCCTAGCTCACAACAGTGTGTTGACTACCTGACATTTATAAAAAATATATGAAGCATGGATCTCGGAGGAATTCAACACATGTGACCAGTAGACCATGTTTCATTCAAATTCTGGTGAACGCCTGTGGGCTAATTTTTTGGGCCTGTACTGGCCGACACTTTTTTCTGTATCCAGTGAATGCCTAATGTACCACCAGCCACAGAATACAAAGTTGCTTGCTGTCCGGTGAACGCCTGTGGCCGTGGGTTAATTTTTGAGTCCTGTAATGGCCGACACTTACTTCTGTATCCGTTGAATGCCTAATGTACCACCAGCTACAGAATACAAAGTTGTTTGCTGTCCGGTGAACGCCTGTGGGCTAATTTTCTGTATGCAGTGAATGCCTATTGTACCACCAGCCACGGAATACAAAGTTGTTTGCTGTCAGGTGAACGTCTGTGGCAGTGGGCTAATACTACATGTACTCTCAAAGTACCTGAGCTATATTGCCTCTCATATGCAATTAATGCTTGTTACTACAAATACTATATGTACTCTCAAAGTACCTGAGCTATATTGCCTCTCATACATTTCTATTAGTTGCCAATACAACTTGTGTATTATATGTGTATCCTCAAAGTACCTGAGCTACACTATCTCTTGTATGCAATTAATACTTGTTAATACAAATACAATTTACTACGTGCTTGACAGAAGTATAAAATACTTATAGGCCTCATCCTAATTGTTGAACATGTTCGCCCGCGCATGCTCAGAAGCAAGTTATGAGACGGGAGCGCTCGTTCTGGTAAAACTACCATTCATAATGGAGTAAGCACATTCATCACGCTGTAACAGACAGAAAAGCGCGAATCGTCTTTTACTAACAAGGAATCAGCTAAAGCAGCCCAAAGGCGAATAGAACTTCCCCTTTAGAGTGCCGTAGTAGGTGTTGTACGTCACCGCTTTGTTCATCATTTTTTTAAAAGATGGTGTGTGGGCAACATCATTTTTAACGATGAAGTTGGAAATACTTTGTTTTTTGGACATGCTGAAAAACAAAGTTTTTTTTTTTCATGCTAAAAAATGATCGTGTGTACGCTGCATAAGCCTTGGTCGCATGTTGTAATGCGTCAATGCTTAGTAGCTCAACACCTTTTTTTATGTGACACAGAGATGATGTATAGATCCCCAAACTCCTGTTGCGAGGAGTGACGCCTGGGGCCTAATACTGAGTTGTGGTTCACTCCGTTCACCAGTGCTGTTACAATCCCTAATGTACCACCAGCCACAGAATACAAGGTTGTTTGCTGTCAGGTGAACGCCTGTCGCCATGGGCTAATTTTTGTGGCCTGTAATAGTCGACACTTACTTCTGCATGCGATGAATAGCTTAACCACTTGTCCACCGCCCACCGTCATATGACGTGCTGTCACTTTAAAGCCGCGGGCGCGCGCGCTCTGCTGGGATCCCAGTGCGAGTGCCCGGCGGCAACGATTGCCGCCGGGCACACGCGATTGCCCAGTAACTGAGCGGGGACGTGGAGCTCTGTGTGTAAACACAGAGCTCCACGTCCTGTCAGGGAGAGAGGAGACCGATGCTGTGTCCCTTGTACATAGGGACACAATCGGTCACCTCCCCCAGTCACCCCCCCCTCCCCCTACAGTTAGAACACTCATAGGACACACATTTAACCCCTTCCCCGCCCCCTAGTGGTTAACCCCTTCACTGCCATATTTATAGCATTGTTCACTGTATAAATGTAAATGGCCCCAAAAATGTCACAAAAGTGTCCGAAGTGTCCGCCATAACATCGCAGTCCCAATAAAAAAATCGCAGATAGCCGCCATTAATAGTAAAAAAATAAAATAATAAAAATGCCATAAACTATCCCCTATTTTGTAAACACCATAAATTTTGCGCAAACCAACCGATAAACGCTTATTGCATTTTTTTTTTACCAAAAATATGTAGAAGAATACGTATCGGCCTAAACTGAGGAAAAAAATATTTTGTTTATATATTTTTGGGGATATTTATTATAGCAAAAAGTAAAAAATATTGATTTTTTTTTCAAAATTGACGCTCTATTTTTGTTTATAGCGCAAAAAATAAAAACCGCAGAGGTGATTAAATACCACCAAAAGAAAGCTCTATTTGTGGGGAAAAAAGGACGCCAATTTTGTTTGGGAGCCACGTCGTACGACCGCGCAATTGTCAGTTAAAGCGACGCAGTGCCGGAAGCTTAAATTTCGTCTGGGCAGGAAGGGGGTGTAGGTGCACAGTAGGCAAGTGGTTAATATACCTCCAGCCACAGAATACAAAGTTGTTTGCTGTCAGGTGAATGCCTGTCGGCTAATTTTTGGGGCTTGCAATGGCCGACACTTACTTATGTATCCGTTTTTTTTTCTGGTAGGTCAGTGTCCATGTTGTGGGACTATTTGTGCACAGCTAGTAAGTATTTTGTGGTTGCAAATATGACCTGAAATATGACATTTGTGAAAGTTCGCGGTTAGCAAACCTTCCCGTTGGATGTACGTCCATCACTAAACTCAAGCACCGCATGGCATCTTTTTGCCTGAGTGCTTGCGTAGCCCCTTAAACGCTTACGGAACACCGCTGGTTCTGAGGACAATTCTGCAGAAGAGGCCATAGAGGAAGAAGAAGAGGAGGGGGTGGAGGAGAGAGCTGTGGTAGAATCACCACTAGCATTTTGGAGGCATGGTGGCGGAACAAGCTTCAACAATACTGAACCCTGTCCTGCAACCTTCCCAGCTACCAGCACCGTGGAGGAAAGGTAACGTCTCTGCCCATGCCTGCTGTACCATGAGTAAGTGGTAATATGCACCTTACTGCTGACCGCCCTGTCCAACAAGGCCAAAACATTGCCTTCCACATGCCGGTAGAGAGCCGGAATGGCCTTTCAATGAAAATAAATGTTTTTTTGTAACCTGTCACTGAGATCCAGCACATTCCACAAAGGGGGCAGTGTTTACCAGCTGAAAAGGCAGTAGTGGCAGTGCTAGCAATTTGGCCACGCTAGCATTCAGACGCTGAGCATGTGGATGGCTGGGACTAAAATCATTTTTACAGTTTAGAAACTGGGATAGGGAAATTTGCCTGCTTAAATCAGATGGTGGTGCTCTGCTAGCAGATTGGCTGCAAGTACTTGGGACACCTATTTCTATACCCTCATTCCTCTCAGTGCAGGTTTTTAAGAGGACTGGAGGTATAGTGGGATTGGAGATCCCAGATGAGGAGCAAGGAGAAGTCTGCATTTTTCTTTGATGTGAGTCTTTCAAGTGCTGTTGCCAACGGACTGCATGGGAGGTCATCATATGTCTGGTTAAGCATATGATGCCCAAGCAGCTCTTCAGACATAGGTTGCAAATAGCAACAGTGCGATCTGCTGCCCATGTTTTAAAAAAAGGCCTACACTAAAGAACTTTTCAAAAAGTCAGCAGCGTCCTGCACCTGCGGAGCTTTGCGGTGTGATGCAATAGGATGGCTGCCCTTAAGCTGACCCCTGGAGGGCATCCTGCCTTGTTGGAGATGTGCCTCCTCCTCCTCTCTTCTATCAGGCACCCAAGTAGAGTCGGTGACCTCATCATCCCCTCCCTGCTTGCCACTGGAGCAAACTTGGCAGTATGCTGCAGCTGGGGGAACATGACTGCCAGGTTGTTGTCCTTCTTGGGCACCCCCTCTCTCTAGACTCAAAAAGACAAAAGGGGGCAGCCCTGGGACTTTGAATGAGGTGAGAGAGGTTTAGCCCATGTTCACAACCAACAATGAGACTAAATCAATTTATTATTTTCAAAGTGTTATGTAACGAAGTGGAAACAACAATGATTGTGAGTTACCCGGCATAATAGCCAATGTACACAGCACAAATGAAAGTAAATATATAAAAATGTATTACAATTGTTATTGTTATACATCAATGAGCAACAGTAAAACTTGAAAGTTGCAGGGCCAGTGGATGCACATATACAATAAACAAATAAAATGTACATACATATAAACAAAAGTATGTAGACATAATACAGACATCAATAATATCCAGCATGTACAGGCATAAAACAAACATCGATAAAGCCCTACTAGTTTCGCAAAACCCTGCTTGCTTCTTCAGGGGCGGATGCATGAATGTTGTATCTGCAATGTAAGTGATAAAATCAATAGATGTATGTTGTTAAATGGGGGGGCAGGCGGAATGATTGATAAGAGAGGTCTGAAGAGGGACCTCATACTTACCCATAGGCTGAAATGAATTGCCAAACGCTGGATGGATAGCCGCCCTCTAGTGCATTTCAGCCAATATATCCCCCTTATGATAGCAGCCAAAGATCGGTTCATTCAGATAAAATTTCTTCATAGGGTGTACCAGGGGCGGACTGACAACTCATGGGGCCCCTGGGCAATAGGAGATTATGGGGCCCCCAGGCAATAGGAGATTATAGGGCCCCCAGGCAATAGGAGATTATGGGCCCCCCAGGCAATAGGAGATTATGGGGCCCCCAAACAATAGGAGATTATGGGGCCATACAGTATATACACACACATACAGTATACACACAGTATACATGCACACAGAATACACATACAGACACACAGTACACACACACACAGTATACATACACACACTGAGAAGGTACTGGAGAGGCAGGGCAGCTATAATCTTGGGATTTTTGGACCATAAGGATGTCGGTAAGGGACATTTCAGGGACAGATTAAAAAAAAATAGATTTTTACATACTGTCCCTGGTTTTACTGAGGCTGGCAACCCTGTTGGGCCCCTCTAGTGGCATGGGGCCCTCGGGCAGTACCCGAGTGCCCAAATGGTCAGTCACCCCTGGGGTGTACTATACTCTGCACCGGCTGTCGGTCATCTATCGCACGACTGACGACCGTTGTTCGTGCTGTAGAGGGGGCATAGGCAACTTAATACACATGGTTTGGGACTGTCCCCGAATACGGACATTCTGGCAGGTGGTGGCTGCTGACATCAGTTTATTTAGTGGGATACCCATCAAACCTGATCCCATGATCCTTCTTTTGTGTGTAACCGATAATCTACCTACCAACACACTTTATCTTTTACTGTGCATACTACGCTAGGAAAACTATTTTGCTTCACTGAAAGGCACCTCAGCCACCCCGGATCTGTGCATAGAAAAGCCTGGTGAGTGGTGAATGCCACCCTTTCATTATACAAGCTGTTATATATGAGTCGCAACTGTCCTAAAAAGTTTCAGAAAATATGGTTGAAACACC
The DNA here is from genome assembly GCA_029574335.1 of Rana kukunoris. Classification (NCBI taxonomy): domain Eukaryota; kingdom Metazoa; phylum Chordata; class Amphibia; order Anura; family Ranidae; genus Rana; species Rana kukunoris. The sequence goes on from CM056049.1 coordinate 415,876,744, forward strand.
TCACGCTGTGGATTAAAGATTAAAGATAAAAGTCATTGCACTAGCTCCTCTCCTCTTCTCCACCCTTCCCCCCCCCTCCACCTGCCCTGACCATTACTACCTCTTATGTGTGCTTCTCATGCTGGGTTCTGTTGTCACTATTGGCAACTAGGGATGAGCTTCGCGTTCGATGCGAACATATATTCGACTCGAACATTGTCTGTTCGTATGGCCAACGAAATTCGAACAAAAGCGGTCGTTCGCGCCAAATTCGAGTGACGCAAAATGGCCCATAATTCACTGCGGCATTGCGCGCTGATGATTGGCCAAGCATGCTGTATGTCCCGCATGCTTGGCCAATCACAGCGCCCAAAAAACGAAGAGCCATAATTGGCCAAAGCCAGGGTGGCTTTGGCCAATTATGGCTCAGGGCTTTAGCACACGCCCCACACTATATAAGGCCACCTGCTGGGCAGCCTCGTGTAGTGTGTTCCGGCTTGTTAATAAAAGCAGTCAGAGAGACAGAGAGATTGTCTTTTTAGATAGAGCAGGCAGGCAGGCTAGTCAGTTTAGCTTAATTTACAGTGTGTAGAGGATATATATACATCCCTAGTACAGTAGAGTTGTACATATATTTATACACTGTATAGCTTAGCTAGATCAGTTCTTCCTAATTTACTGTCAGGCAGGTGATTGTGCTATTTAAAGACGTTATCACAGGCATAGACACCCAGCAGGTACAATATTTAAAGGAATTTTTTTTTTTTTATTTAATCACTTAAGCCCCGGACCAATATGCTGCTAAATGCCCAGAGGCATTTTTACAATTCGGCACTGCGTCGCTTTAACAGACAATTGCGGGGTCATGCGACGTGGCTCCCAAACAAAATTTGCGTCCTTTTCTTCCCACAAATAGAGCTTTATTTTGATGGTATTTGATTGCCTCTGCGTTTTTTTTTTTTTTGCGCTATAAACAAAAATAGAGCAACATTTTTGAAAAAAAAAGCAATATTTTTGCTATAAGAAAAATTGAATAAACTAAATTTTAGTCAAACATTTAGGCCAAAATGTATTCAGCCACATGTCTTTAGTAAAAAAAAATCGCAATAAAAAATGATCGCTTAGTGACACTGGTAATAGGGAGTGAAAGGGTTAACTAGGGCGGTGATCAAGGGGTTAAAACTTTATTGGGGGGGGTATGGGGGCTACCCTGAACCTAACACTAACTGCCTGTCACACTGCCTGTCACACTGACACTACATGTAGTGATCATACATATATGATCAATGCATTCAGTGACAGTGTGACAGAGGGTGGGGGGGGGGGTTGATCGCAAGGGGTTAAATGTGCCTATGTGTACTGGTGTCAGTGTAGTGTTGGTGCAGACTTACTGTGCCTCTTCTCTCATCTCGGCAGTTTGAAAATACCGTCGAGATGAGCGCTGCATCACTTCCTCTGCCTGTGTTTACATTTTACAGGCAGAGGAAGTGACACGGCGGCGGCGAACAGGATTGGCTGGGAGCGTTCACGAGGGGGCGGACAGAAACGAACGGCTGCCCCCTCGAGTCAGATCGCTCCCGGAGGTAAGCCGCCCGCCGCACGCAGCGGAGGGGGTCCCGATCGGACACCCAACCCGCTAGAAGGCAGGGACGTATATATACGCCCATCTGCCTGTCCGAGCCCTTTTGTGGACGTAAATAGGCGGGCGTTAAGCGGTTAAGCATCAATAAAATCACTGCTCCTGGAGCAGTGATTTTAATGATGCTTAACCTAAAAAAAAAATGAAAAATTCCTTTAAATATTGTACCTGCTGGGTGTCTATAGTTTGCCTGTGAAAACGTCTTTGAGAACCCGGGTCTTGCCCGAGGGAACATGTAACAATGGAAAAAAAAGGTTTAAAAATGGTAATTTTTTCAGGAGTCCTGCTCCTGAAAAAACGAAAGTTTTTTAAACTTTTTTCCATTGATACATGTTCCCTGGGACAAGACCCGGGTTCTCAAAGACGTTTTCCAACAATAACTTGAATATTGGTCTTTAAAATGATCGTTTTTGAATTTGAACGTTCGAGTCCCATAGACTTCAATGGGGTTCTAAATGTTCGCGCGAACGGTTGGTCTGTTCAACGGTTCTGGTGCGAACCGAACGCGGGGGTGTTCGGCTCATCCCTATTGGCAACAGCATCTGGCAACTTTTCCCGGCCTTTGTCTCACCCTGCAACTGTAGAGGTACTGCTGAAAACCAGGTTTTTCTGGAGCCTGCAACTTGACCAGAGCCTTTTTTCATCATGCCATTATGTCTGAACATTCATTTGCACTAACCTACATCAGAAATCCTTACAGTTAGTTTGCTTTAAGCTGGTTGAACAACAACAAAAAAAAAGACTTGATTTTGTTATCCACACACACGATATGGATGGGGGAATACCTCCAGTAGTGGTTGAACAGTTGGTAGATCCACTTCTGTACAACCAGCTTGCCCATACATGGATTGAAATTTGGCCAGTCCCTGCTGAACTGGTCAAATTTTGATCCATTATATGGCTTGCTTTAGATAATCACTTCTCCAAAAAGAAGTATATTTCTTCTGTGGCTTGCTATATACAGGCTAAACTACCATAAACCTGCATTTTGATTCTTTAAAAAAAAAAGACAATTTTGTAGAAAATATTGGTAGGTTTATTTGAGTGAGAAAGTGGCACAGGTACATAAGGGAAAAGGAATGATGAATTACCCAAGACTTCAAATGAACAAGAATCTTAACAAATTTCTGAATAACTCAGAGGTTACAGTTACAATATACTTCCTCTCCTTATATTTCCATGCACACACAAAAAGCCACCATCCTTACATCACCAGGGTCTGGTGAAATTCCCTAACGGACATTGGCCAGTTTCCTTTAAAAGCTGATCGTTATTCTTGTTTCTGGTGAGTCGTACATTTACTATCAAGCCATGAAATATTTGGTGCTGCTGGCCACAACATTGTGCCTTCTGAACCTCTCAGGTAACACATTTCCTATATAAACTAAGTTTTTGTAAATTGAGTTTAAAGCATAATATATTGGATATTTAGCTGTGTTTCATAGTTTAAGCTTAATAGGTACAATGAACTTGTTTTATACATGAAGGGAATAATATCTGATCTCTGAACTAAACGTATTTCCTTCACAATGCTTCATGTGCTTCACTATAGATAAAGATGTTATCATGTAAATCAATTGTTCTCAACCTTTTCTATACCTCACACTCCTAGGAAATGTTTGATTAACGTTTGTACCCCCTTCAAATGTAATATCAAATTTGAGGATGAAGAAGTCTAATTTAGTATTTTTGAATAACATACCATACCACAGATGAACAAATTAATATGTTTCAAATTGTAGCGATATGGGTTCATGATCCCTTCTTTTGAAATCTTAAGGTCTCCAACAGTATAAAAAAAAATCATCAAATTGTATGAGTGAAACAATATACATTTATGAATTTTTGAGTGAAACAATAGACACTATTAATGTCAGATGTTGTGTTATATAATGATTTTTAAAAGAAATACCATGACAATCAATTATTTACTTTATGTATATGTTCTGTTATTCGCTCCTTTTAATTGAACACGACTACTATCTACAGCATAACATAACCAGCTACTGAAGTGTATAAATGAGACAGCACTGCATAAGTAACAAACAAACAAAATAATAAAATAAATGTGCAATATAAGTGCTCCACAAAAAGTCTAATAATAATTGGAAATTTGAAAGTGATATTTTCTTCCACTGGCATGCAGGAAGATGTGGTGTTTGTTTGCTTCAAACAACCTCCATATCCAAAGTGCTCCCCCACCACATGCACCTCCTTAAAAGACCCTACTAGTGCCTTGCAGCCAGTGCAACTCACAAGAAATCCCCACTGGTCCTCAATAATCTCTTTTGGACTCTCAAGAAACAAGTAATGCTCTATATCAGATATACGTTCCTTCCATTATCATGCTTGAATCCACATTAGCTGCCGGTGATCTCACAGATGCATAGAAAAAACAATAAGGGCCTCCAATAGTGCAGTATCAAAAAGGGTTAAAAATTGAACCTCACCGCCCCAGACAATATTCAACTCGCATTTATTAAAAAAAAATTAAAAGCATTGATACAAGATACATCAGAAAGGTCTCACTTATTGCAACAAGGTTCCACCGCAAGTCTTTACCTCTATTCGTTTCACCACCTCACACGTGGCTTCATCTGGAGCTTGGCGGTGGAACCTTGTCGCAATAAGTGAGACCTTTCTGATGTATCTTGTATCAATGCTTTTAATAAAAAAAAAAAATGTTAGTTGAATATTGGGTGGGGCGGTGAGGTTCAATTTTTAACCCCTTTTGATACTGCGCTATTGGAGGCACCTTTTTCTATGCATCTGTGAGATCACAGGCAGCTAATGTGGATTTATGATTGAAGCATGATAATGGAATGAACCTATATCTGATATAGAGCATTACTTGTTTCTTGAGGACCAGTGGGGATTTCCTGGAGGGAAAGTTGCACTGTGTGTAAGGTGTGTTTGACCCCTAGTAGGGTCTTTTAACCACTTCCCTACCAGCCTATAGGGGAATCACGTCATGGTGATCCCCTTGCCGATGAGACAGGACGTTGCACAACGTCCTGTCTTCACGGCGTTCTAGGGCGCGCCGCCGCCGGCGCGCGCGCGGCACCACCCGCGATCCCGCGCGCGTGCCCGACGGCCGTGATTGCCGCCGGGCACCCGCGATTTCCGGAAATCACGGCAGGAGTGTGGATCTGTGTGTGTAAACACACAGATCCACCTCCTGTCAGCGGTGAGGAGACTGATGTGTGTTCCCAGTACAGAGGAACACACATCGATCTCCTCCCCCTGTGAGTCCCCCTCCCCCTACAGTTAGAACATACTTTAGGACACATTTTAACCCCTTCAGCGCCCCCTAGTGTTAACCCCTTCCCTGCCAGTCACATTTACACAGTAATTAGTGCAGTTTTATAGCAATAATCGCTGTGTAAATGTGAACGGTCCCAAAAACGTGTCAAAAGTGTCCGATATGTCCGCCGCAACGTCACGGTCACAAAAAAAAAAACGCAGATCCCCGCCATTACTAGTAAAAAAAATTAAATAAAAATGCCATAAATCTATCACCTATTTTGTAGACGCTATAACTTTTGCGCAAACCAATCAATATACGATTATTGCGTTTTTTTTTTACCAAAAATACGTAAAATACGTATCGGTCTAAACTGAGGGGAAAAAAGTTTTTTTTAAAAAAAATATTGTGAGATGTATTAAATAAAAAGGAAAAAATATTGTGTTTTTTTTTAAATTGTCGCTCTTCTTTTGTTTATAGCGCAAAAAATAAAAACCGCAGAGATGATCAAATACCACCAAACGAAAGCTCTATTTGTGTGGGGAAAAAAACATAATGATTTAATTTGGGTACAGTATTGCCTGACCGCGCAATTGTCATTCAAAGTGCAACAGCGCTGAAAACTAAAAATTGGTCTGGGCAGGAAGGGGGTGAAAATGCCCTGTATGGAAGGGGTTAAGGAGGCGAGTGAGCATTGAATGTGGTGGTGGGAGCACTTTGGATATGGAATTTGAAGCAAAGAAACCCTTCACATCTCCCTGCACGCCAGTGGAAGAAAATATCACTTTCAATTTTCCAATTATTATTGGACTTTTTGTGGAGCACTTACAGTATATTGCACATTATTTTGATTTTATCATATTGTTTGTAATTTTTGTAGGGCTGTCTCATTTATACACTTCATATTTAGTTTTTTGTGGAGCACATAGGTGACAGCCGCAGCAATCTTAGGTTATTTTCTTTGCACAGTAGCGCGTAACTACTTTTATCTCTATTCTGTATAACAAGCTACTACCACTGTTTAAAGCACACCGGTAGATGGCTGAGTGATGACAGATTACTGGTCACTACGTGACATAAGCCAGTCTCTGTCGCACCTGCTGAAGTTCCACCTTGCACCCCAGGGCAGGGTGGGAACCTCTGTTATAGATTAACCATCTCTAGAATGATTGGCTCTCTAAGTGTATCTGAAGAAGGAAAAATATCCACCAAGGTCTACTAGTGCTTGGCTGCAATAAAGATGCTCCAAATTAGCTACAGGCTACATGAATGTTGTTTGTGTATACTGTGCAATGACATTGCAAGAAACACCCATGGGAAATATCATAGGCAGAGTGTGCAGAAAGCGGCAGCTGAAAGTCAGAGGGGCATGTATCAATTTTGTCGCATAGCCAGTCAGGAGCTGTGAGAGAGATTTTGAGACCGATTTATTATAATATAGTAGCTTCATTCATAAATTCCTCCTTTAGCAGCTCCTCCCCCAGCTGCTCTAAATTAGAACTGGGACAGAATAAAACCTTCTACCAACCATTACTTAAAGTGTTTGTAAATCTCACATATGAAATATGAACAAAGCATATCCTTGTATAGTGTGTACTTGTCTCAGTTAAGAGCACTACGCATAATTTCTGTCTGCTGCTTTTTTCCCCTACTATCTGCACGAGTCACTTCTGACAAGTTTTCTTGACACCAAGAGAAAAGAGGTGACGGGAGGAATCTCCAGATGATTGATAGCCTCAGCTCTGTTCTAGTCTGCTGTGCAGGGGGGGGGGGGGGTAATCCCTTCCCTCAAATCAGATCTCAGACCTATCCTCACCAGCATACCTCCCAACATTTTGAGATGGGAATGAGGGACACCTACTAGCAAACGTATGTTGGCACCAGTCCATACCTCCCAACATTTTGAGATGGGAATGAGGGACACCTACTAGCAAACGTATGTTGGCACCAGTCTATACCTCCCAACATTTTGAGATGGGAATGAGGGACACCTACAAGCAAACGTATGTAGGCATAGGACACGCCCCCCTATATGGGTCTGTGTGCACAATGGAAATGGAAACAAAACAATACGAGTGAATATGGCCTGCAGTATTTTGTTCAGAAAAAGAAAACCTATAATCTAAGCTCCCTTTCACAGGGGCGTCATCTGCAGAACCAGATGTGTGTCACTTTTGTGACATTCATGCCTGTTCAGTTTTTCCCCTTCTTTTAAATCTATGAATGGCTGGATGTCAATGGACATGCATCTGTTTACATTAGATTATCTGTGATCCGCCATGTTTAGGACGTGAAAAGTGGAAAAAGACACAGACCTCTATTTTTTTCTGAACCTGGATGGATTCAGAAGTATTTAGATGTAACACACGAGCAAACCAAAATCCCCGCCAGCAGACAGCGCGCTGACGTGTCGGTGACGTGGCGGTGACGCCGCCACGTCACCGCACCAGGAAGTAAAACACTTCCGTGCATGCGTCGAAATCATTTGGCGCGTGTGCGAGAAGACATGTCTGCTGGTTAGCGTACTAACCAGCAGACATGTCGGGCGGACGGGTTCCCAGCCGACAGATTTCAAAGCATGCTTTGAAATCTATCGGGTGGCCAAATCCGTCGGCTTGCCTGTACACACGATCGAATCTGTTTGCTGGGACGGTCGGGCCGACCGTTTCCAGCAGACAGATTTGATCATGTGTACGAGGCCTAAAAGGGGCTTAATTATTATAGTGTACAAAAATTACAATCATTTTTAAGATTTTTCAGAAGAGGAACCAACATATATTTGTGGTTTTCCAAGTATTTGGGGGTTATTTACTAAAGGAAAAATCTACTTTGCACTTAAAGTGCACTTGGAAGTGCAGTCGCTGTAAATCTGAGGGGTAGATCTGAAATGAGGGGAAGCTCTGGTGCTTTTATCATCCAATCATGTGCAAGCTAAAATGTTTTTTTTTTTTTTTCCTTGTAGGTCCCCCTCTGATCTACTGTGACTGCACTTGAAAGTGCACTTTCAGTGCATTTTCAAGTGCACTTGCAGTGCAAAGTAGATTTGCTTTTCTTAAATAACCCCCTTTGTGTTGAATTGGGTCCGTAGCAGTTTCAATCAATATTTACACACAGTATCAATCCTTGTTGCACTCCTTGGAGACCTTGCCTGAAATTGAAAACTAAAATATATATTAATCAGATAATAAATTATACTTTCATCTGTTCTGATTAATAATGATCTATTCAGCTATCTACCTATTAAATCAGTAACAAAACGGAGTGATATAAGGATTTCAACATATCTTATTTTAGGTTTAGAGGGCCCAATGGAAGAAAAGCACATTGTACATGTTATACTTTTTAAATATATTTAACTGTATTATTATTATTATTGTTATGTTAAAACAGAAGCATATAGAATTGTAGGGGGGCGAGAGGCCAAAGCACATTCCAGGCCATACATGGTGTCTCTACAGATCAAGAGCCAAAGCTTCTGTGGAGGAGCCCTCATCGATCCCAAATGGGTTCTTACTGCAGCACATTGCATGGAAGACACGTAAGTGACCTGGGCTTTTTATTTTTTGGGGTGCTGAAGTATTATGCAGTGATTGACTGTGGCTCAGTGGCGTCACTAGGGTTGGTGTCACCCGGTGCAAAAAAAATTGATGTCACCCCCCTCCGCCAACTATAGTCCCCCTTCAGTACAGACCACCCTCCCTCAATACAGACCCCCCACTAAGTACAGACTTTTATCCCTCAGTATAAAGCCCCCCATTAAGTACAGATCCCACTCCATCATTAGAGACCTCCCCCTCAGTGCAGACCCCCTTCCATCAGCATAGACCCCCTCAGTGCAGATCCTCCATCAGCATAGACCTCCCCCTCAGTGCAAACACCTATCAGCATAGACACCCCCTCAGTGCAGACCCCCAAAGGCATAGACCCCCCTCAGTGCAGACCCTCCATCAGCATAGACCTTCCCCTCAGTGCAGACCCCTCTATCAGCATAGACAACCCCCAGTGCAGACCCTCCTCCATCAGAATATACCCCCCTCAGTTCATACCCCCCTCCATAAGCATAGACCTCCTCTCCATAAGGATAGATCCCCTCAGTGCAGACCCCCCTCCATAAGCATAGACCTCTCAGTGCAGACCCCCCTCCATAAGCATAGACCCCCTCAATGCAGAGTGACCCTCTCCATAAACACAGACCCCCTCAGTGCAGAATGACCCCCCTCTTCCCTCAGTGCAGACCACCCTCCATAAGCATAGACCCCACCCCATAAGCATAGACCCCCCTCAGTGCAGACCACTTCTCCATAAGCATAGACCCCCCTCAGTGCAGACCCTCGTCCATAAGCATTGACCCCCCTCAGTGCAGACCCCCCTCCATAAGCATAGACCCCCTCAGTGCAGCCCCCCTCCATAAGCATAGACCCCTCTCAGTACAAAGTGACCCCCCTCTCCATAAGCATAGACACCCCTCGGTGCAGTCCCCCTCCATAAGCATAGATCCCCTCAGTGCAAACCCCCCTCTCCCCTCCCATAGCACCCCCAGGCTATATATATATATATATATATATATATATAAATGTGTCCAGCTCCAAACCCCCTCCCTCCGTTATCAGACCAGCACAGGCTAGACATATGCATTCCTTCCAGTCCCACACTAGCTCTCAGGTGTAACTGGTTGGCAAAGCCCCCCCCCCCTCCCCCGGAACACGCCTCACCTCGGGCCGGTGGCGGTCACCCCCTCAACACAAGCTGACACCCTCCCACCCGTTACAGCACCAGCTTGGGGCCAGGGCAGGGCAGGCGGCATAGGCAAACAGTAGTACATACACCCATCTCCAGGCAGCAGCTGGAGAGGAGAGAACAGTATGTTACAGGCTCAGGGAAGTAGGAGGAGGAGGACACACACAGACCAGGGCAGCGCGGATGCGGCACTGGAGATGCTCCGGCCGGGACAGCTGAAAAAAATGCAAGGGCAATCCTCACCCTCAGGAGAGTCGGGATGGTTTCACCCCTCAAGCGGGTGTCACCCGCTGCGGACTGCACCCCCCACACCCCTCTAGCGACACCACTGCTGAGGCCGATCTATTAAAGGAATAGAGACTGTTTGCTATCAAAGTTATTTTTCTCTGAGTTTATAGAATAAGGGGATGTTGTGTTCACCTAAACCATCCAATCAGGTGCTAGAAAAAATAATTTTCTTTCACTCACCTATGATTGAGTATTCAGAGTGAATAGAGCTTCACCGTATTCACCAAACTTGGTAAACAGTAATATTTACTATGTTAAGTGAACAGCCTTTACTCCTTTAGTAAATCAACCCCAGTGAGATGAACACATTAAAAGTCCACCTAGTGCACATATATTTTCTGCAAAAAGGACAGCTATTACCTTTTGCATAGGAGCCTGCAAAGCATTGCAACCATGATCAGTGGGGTGCAAAGCCAGGCTTCCTGCAGGTCTGGCAGGACCATCTTAATAGCATCACGGACGCCTGGGCAAAGTAATGCTCTGGGGCCCCTACCAGCCTGTAAAAATGTAAGTATAAATATAATATAATTAAACACATATTTAAATATACTTTCAATAAAATAGATTTTAATCGGTAATAAAACATGCCATAAGTCAAAGACTAATCAACACAAAGGGAACAGTATGGTGTGGAGGCAGGAGGGCACGTTACAGTTTCCCCTACAAAGTTTCAAAGTGTAAAGTAGTGGGGAAAGATGTCATTCTGATTGCAGATCTAGCCCAGTGACAGGCTTTTCCCTAGATGCTGCCTAGGCCACGCCAGCCAGGGAAAAAAAATCATGACTGTCGTGGAAAATCCAGAACAGTTGGCAAGTATGATGTAATGTAAAATTGTAATGAGGCCCCCATGCACCTGGGGCCCCAGGCCAGTTCTGGGGTGCCCATGCATTGACAGCTCTGAGTTCTGGTCTGTACCATGGTACAGACTTTCAGTTAGAGAACTGGAGAAAGTTTAAATGTGCTGTAATAACCGCACTTGTATCAGTTTGAAAATGTCACGTACCTGGTCGGAGGCCGAAGTGCTGAGAGGGCTTCCCTTGCGGCTGATTGCAGAGCACCCCTGAAGGTTGTAACAGGAAGTTCTATGCTCAGATAGCAGGGGTTGCAAGCTGCGACAGGCTGATGGGATGTCTGCTTAATGGCGGCTGATGAGCAGGATGCACTGCTGGGCAATAGTCCCTCAGGAGTACCAGGTGAGACTTGGCAGCTGGGAGAGCCAGGAGCAGAGTCAGGATCCAGGCCAGAAGTCATGCACAGAAGGTCATCCAGGTTAAAAGCAGCAAGCAGAGTCAGGAGTCAGCCAGGGTCATACACTGGAAATCAGACAGAAGCGGAGTCAGGAGAGCAAGCCAGGGGTCAAACATCGATCAGCAGGCTAAGCCCAGGTTCACACTGGGTACGATTTAGTTTGATTTGAGATGCGATTTCACATGTGAAATCGCATCTCAAATCGGCGGCAATTGCCAGCAATGACACTGTCCTAATCAGTGCGACGCCGCATCTGCGGCGCTGCACCGATTTCAAAAAGTAGTTCCTGTACTACTTTTTGCGATTTCAGGACGCGATTTACATTGACATCTGTGCAGAAACCTGCACAGATGTCTCCTAAATCGCGCCGAAATCAGGACTGCCAGAGGGAGTGAAATTGTGCGAGTTCAGCTGAATTTGCGCGATTTCACTCCCGCAGCCCAGTGTGAACCAGGGCAGAAGCCAAATAAGAGGAACAAGCCAAGGGTCAAAGCCAGGAAGGCAGACAAGACAGGTCAAAGGCAAGCAGGGTCGATAAGAGGAAATCCAATAATATTAGGAACAGGAACACAGGAACTCACTTGGGAAGCTGAAGATTATCCAGCAACGAATGGCTCACGATGCTGGCTTTAAATAGGCCACTGGACGCCAGAATTTGTCATGCATTGCATGCGCTTTGGCGTGCTCACATGCATACGGGCACATGAATTCTTCCGACCGCTCTTGCTCTTTTGAGCATGCGCATTCACATTAACAAATTTTTATGTGCCAATGGAGAATTCCTATGTTCCAGTGAAGAATTCCTATGTGCCAATCTTCTACGCACCATTCTCTGACAGAAAACTACAATCTGTAGGGTTGGAGATCGCGCTTGAGTGACTGAGTTGATCATGAGTCTATGGGGGTAGGAGAGGAGGGAGCGCCCAGTAATCAATTAAATGCATGGAGAGTATAGTTTGTGATCGTTTAATGAAAGTTCAGAGCATTTTGCTGCCACTGCAAACACATCGATAAATGAGCAACTCTGATTCTGATATCACAAACCCACCATATGGAATTTAGCATCCCTGAAGAAGGCAGGGTCTTTGACCCCTGAAACGCAATGGCCTAACCATGTTCTGAACTTTCAATAAACAATCACAAACTATACTCTCGATGCATTTCATTGATTAGTGGGTGCTCCCTCCTCTCCTACCCCTTCTTGAACTACAAATCAGTCTGCTGTGGTCATTTATTATTTTATAGATCTCTGTGAAGAAATGATAGCTGACGTGGTAGAGAAGCTTGGCACCATGTTACATTTTACACCCTAAATATGGATGTAACATGGTCTAAAAGTTGAAGTTAGCCTTTAACTCAAATTAGTTTATATTCCCTAAAGGAGTTTACAATCTAATGTCTCTACACCATAGACTTGCACATAGGGTGTGCCAGGTGTTCCCAGGCACACCCTAATTACCATGTGCTGCACAGATTCCTTCTGCTGCTTGGCTGCAGAGAAAGGGACGCCAAAATTTCTGTCCTCAGTGAGATATCAGGGGTCTGTTTAGGCCCCTGATATCTCACCAAAGCCCCCCAATGGTGCTCCTAATTGTGTGTGTGTTTGAGCTTTGGGTTGTTCACCCTAATGTAATAGGCTTGCGCACACCTATGCTCTACACTCATTTGACTACAGAAGATGCCCACAGAACTTTGTTAGAACATTTAAAATCCATGCAGAAAGTAGGTGGGTTTTAAACATACTTATCCACTCTTGAAATTCATCCTATAATATAAAAGAATCCTTATTTTTTTTTCTACCAGTTATTAAACCAAATAATGTTGTGAGGATTAGTGTTGCTCACGAATATTCGCATTGCGAATATTCGTAACGAATATTGCATATTCGAGTATTCGCGAATAAATCGAATATCGCGGTGAATATTCGCTATTGCGAATATTCGTATTTTTTCAAATTTATTTTTAAAACAGATCACATCCTAGTGATCTCCATCGACGTCTAAAAGCATTGCTGGTATGATTAGAGACCCTGGGGCGAGTAGCTGAGGCGATCGTTTTATGTTGCCGAATATTCGCAATGCGAATATTCGTAATGCAAATTTTCGCAAATACTTTCTCTGCCCTTCTGTGTCTTGTGTATATAAAAAAAAAAAAATTAGCTTTAGTTTAGTCATAAGTTCGTGTAAGTAGAGTTAGTGTTTAGAGCATATTAGTTTAGTAATCCAGGAAATGATCTCCGTTTTCGCGTGTTGACGAGAATTTCGCAATCAATTTCGCATTCGCATTAGCGAAATTTCGCATTGGCACTAGCGAAATTTTGCAAAATTATTTTTTTGAGAAAATATCACGAATATTCGATATTAACGAATATTTCGTGAATATTCTTCTATATATTCGTGAAATATCGCAAAATCGAATATGGCGTATTCCGCTCATCACTAGTGAGGATGGAGATCTATTACATAGATAGAAAACCTCATAGAAAGACTTTTAGTTTGCTGACCTGTATCAAGCCAATATCTTTAATAAAACACTAGTTTTCACCTTTTATTCTTTATTTGTTGCATCCCAGTGCTGCTGATCTTCGCAGGTCCTTAGCTTCCTCTGTACATTATACCTGATTACTTGCTGGAGCTGAGCCAGCAATGGTGGAATTTCTAACCAGTCACTAGATCATTAATGGTGGATATAGACGTGCATCCAAATCTACCTTTCCCCTGAAGCACGATCTGTGTTTGGATCTCATTTCAGAGGCTATTGACAGGCAGTGATGAGGCCATGTGACACCTCCTTACCACCTGTTTTAACCAAATTTTTGCTAACAAAAGCGCTGCAACATTGTTCATTGGATAAGTTACTTTGTGGTGATTCGGCTTCCCCATTTGCTTAAATATGTTGCTTTTGGCAGGCTTGCCTCCTGATAATTACTACATGTCAGGTTGATTTTGCCTTGGCTGCAAAGTGAACCATTGTGAATGTGGCATGTAAACATCCCTGTCTGCTGTCTATTGCAGCTTAAAGTGGAGTTTCCATCCCAATTTTTTTTTTTTCATTATTGTGCTCATTAGACCTAAAAAAAAAAAAAATGTTTTTACTCATCTGAAAATGCCTGTTGCTATGCGGTCCCTTTGGAATCACCTAGGATTCTGACATCATCTCCCTCTAATGCTCCTGGGAAATGTGTGGTGTCATTTCCCAGGATGCAGTGCGCTACCCAATTATCACTCCCCATTCAAGACTTCCAGGAAGTAAGTGCTTGTGGGCTTCACAATGCCCACAAGCAAAATGACAACGGTGTGGACATGGTTTATAAAACTATATTTTTGAATAACAATGCGGAGCGACGGCAGATTGTAAAATAGTAAGTGACCAGATTTATATTATAAAAACGCATGATGAAAGGACATACATTAAAAAAATGCTAATTGTGGTTGGAATCCCGCTTTAAGAGGGGAAGTTGGGGGCTGCAAAAATGTGGCTCCACCATGGATTTTTATGGCCTCCTAACCGCATGTCTGAATAGGGCCTAAAAGATTCAAGCTATTCTCCAGAATGACCTGCAATGAATGTAAACAAGCGGAGTGCTGTGCAGGAGTATAAGTGGACTGTTGGGGGATGGCTGTACCCCCAAAAGCAGCTATGCTTCTGAATGGCAGGATTTGCTTGCAGCTGTGGAGTGAAGTAAATAGAGAAGGAGAGTGCTAGCCAGCTGGGTGTAATCCTGTCTGGTAAGGTGTGTGTAAATTGGCCTGCAGCAGTGTGTGTGTGTACACAGGCTGGGACATAAAGTTTCACTGTAGAACTACATGTCCCAGCATTTGTACAGAAACTATTAGCTCCACAAAGGGGAGGCCGCAGCAGGACTGGAGTATGGAGCATGTCATTCTTATTGTCTGTGCTGCCAATGTTATTGTCACATTTCCCATTTGTTATTCCCAAATTGCCATGATTTCCTGTTTGTTGTTTGCATATTGTCACTATTGAACCTGGACCTATCATTTATGGCCCTCTTACTTTTAAGTATAATTTGACCATACCCACCATTCAGCCCTGCCCACCTATCACACTACAATTAGCCATGCCCACATTCTCAGGAATTACAATTTTTTTACATTTCTTGAGAATTCTACAAGCACGTGTTCCAGCAATAGCTGCATAGAAACTCTCAAGATGTGTTTCCTGATGGTAACAATACAGGACCATGTCTGGGTAATGTGTGTTGAAATGGCTACTTGTAGTCTGTTATTTCTCAACTTCCTTTAACATATCAAGCTTTCCAGTAAAATTGTCAGTTAGAGGGATGAGACAAACCATTTACAATTGACATGGGTGATTACAATTATAAGCTTTTATTAATGTATGTAAAAACCTTAAACCCCTAAAAGAGGAAAAAAAAAATTTGTAATTGCTTAACCACTTGGCATCTGCGCTATAGCCGAATGACGGCGCGGACCTGAATTGCCGGGAGGCCATCAATAGACAACCTTCCCTTTGCACGCTCCTTGCGCGTCCCTGTGATCACCATTTACTGAGACATGGCTGATCCCAGATCCGAGTAAGGGGCCGGTCCCGGCCCCTTATCACGTAATCAGCTGTCAGCAAATGACATCTGATCACATAATCTAGACAAGAGCTTGGTAATAATTTTTTTTCTCCTCATGCTGACAGCGCGTGTGGAGAAAAAAAGGCTGATCACCAGCTTTTGTGTAAGAGACATCGGTCCCGAGTGGAAGAGGCACATCTGCCTCATCAGTGGCCACCAGTACCGCCTGCCAGTGCCCACCAGTGCAAAACAGTGCCACCTATCAATGCCTACGAGCGCCACCTATAAATGCCCACCAGTGGTGCCAATCAGTGCCTCATCAGTGCTGCCTATCAGTCTCACCTACTAGTGCTGATCAGTGCCCATCATTGCCACCCATCAGTGCCCATCACTGCCAGCTATCAGTGCCACCTATCACTGCCACCTATTAGTGTCAATTCTTAATGCCCACCAGTGCCACCTATCAATGCCCTTCAGTGCCACCTCTCAGTGTCCACCTATGCCACCTCTCAGTGCCCACCAGTGCCGCCTATCAGTGCCCACCAGTGCAGCCCTATCAGTGCCCACCAGTGCAGCCCTATCAGTGCCCACCAGTGCAGCCCTATCAGTGCCCATCAGTGCAGCCCATCAGTGCAGCCTCATCAGGGTACATCAATGAAGGTGAAAAATTACCCGTTTGCAACATTTTATAACAAATAAAATGGTTTTGTATTTTTTTTATTCAGTCTTTTAAAGAAAATAATAATAATAACAAATAGGTGATCAAATACCACCAAAAGAAAGCTCTATTTGTGGGGTAAGAAATATAAAAATGTAATTTGGGTACAGTGTTGTATGATCGCGCAATTGTCATTCAAAGAGTGAGAGCGCTGTAAGCAAGTGGTTAAAAAGTGTTAGATGGAGTTCAGCTTAAATTTGTTGCTCAAGACCATCTAAATCTACTAGTGTATGTAACACTACTCATTCCCCAGATTGGCAATGCTGGTGTGCAAGGGTGTCTTCATTACTCCTCCATCCAGAGTGGAGACACCCTAAGACAGGAAGGGCCAGATTCAGTAAGAAGTTACGCGGCTTATCTCTAGATAAGCCGCGTAACTTCTTAGATGCGTCGGCGTATTTTTTTTCTGTATTCAGAAAACAAGATACGCCGGGATTGAGTTAAAATACGAGCGGCGTTATTGTATTACGCCGCCGTATCTTAACTGCATTTTTAAGATGGCCGGTAGGGGCGTTCCCGCTGATTTACGCCTAGAATATGTAAATCAGCGAGATACGCCTATCCACGAATGTACGCCCGGCCGACGCAGTGAATTTACGTAAGGCGTTTCCGACGTAAAGATAAACCACCAAAAAGATGGCGCATCCTATGTTAAGTATGGACGTTGGGACCGCATAGAATTTTTCAGATTTCACGTCGTTTGCGTAACTCGTCCGTGAATGGGGATTTATGTCAATTATGTTCACGTCGAAAACAATGCGTCGTAGCGTCATAATTTGGAGCATGCGCACTGGGATACGTCCAAGGTCGGCGCATGTGTAGTTAAAAAAAAACGTAAAAAACGTGGGGTCACAACACATTACCATAAAACATGCCCACTTGATTCACATTTAAATTACCCGGGCTTACGCCGCCCCATTTACGCTACGCCGCCGTAATTTAGCTTGGTGAATACAGCATTTGCCTCGCTAATTTATGGCGGCGTAGCGTATCAGAGCTACGTTACACCCGCGTATTTTTAAACCGGGCTACCTGAATCTGGCCCATAGTGTGTTACTGGCCGAATCCCCAGATTAAAAAAAAGGAAATAAAGCCCAAAAAAATATAAATAATGCAGCCACCATGTTTTAGGATTGGTAAGCATTAAAATAATAGATATTTTTTGGAGGGTTTAATACTGCTCTAAGGCCGAGTTCACACCTATGCGAATTGGTTGCGACTTAAACCGCATCTAATACGCAGAACATTTTTAAATACATTGACCCAGATTCATAAAGCAATTACGCCTGTCTAACTGGTGTTAGACAGGAGTAATTTCAAATTTCGCGCGCCGTATCACTAGTTTGAATCCTCAAACCATGCTACGGCGGCTTCGGGCTTCGATCCGAGAGGCTTACGTCTTCGTAAGCCTTCGGATCTACGCTGCGATATTTTTGCGGCCGCTGGGAGGAGTTTGCGTCGTTTTCATGCGTCGGGATATGCAAATGTGTTTTTACGGCGATCCACGAAGATACGAGCGGTCTTCGCAATCGCTTACGTCTGTTTTTTTTTACGTACTGTTAGACCAGCTTTTTGCTGGTCTAACGGTGCGTAGCCCATGTTAAGTATGGCCGTCGTTCCCGCGTCAAATTAAATTTTTTTTTTTTTTTGCGTAACTCGTTCGGGAATAGAAATGTCCGTAAACGACGCTACTCAAACAACGAATGACGTAACGACGTGATTTCGCGCAATGCACGGCGGGAAATTTGCGAACGGAGCATGCGCAGTTCGATCGCCTCGGGAACGCGCCTATTTTAAATCCTTCACGCCCCCTACTCGTCTAGATGGATTGCGACGGAAGAAATACACTACGCCGCCGTCGTTTACTGGACAAAATCTACCTGGATTCCACGTAGAGTCAGGTAAAAAACGGCGGCGTAGTGTATTTCTGATACGTTACGAGAATCCAATTCTCTCTGAATCTGGGCCATTGTTTTCAATGAGGCTGGTTCACATATGTGCGATGCATTCGCAATGCGCATTGCCGGAAATCCGTATGCGTTGTGGAGGCCTTGCGGTGCGGCTCAGGTGCGAATTCAGTCCCATTATCTTCTATGGGTACGCAGCTGATTCGCAGATGTGTTCAGTTCTCTTCAGGAAATTCTCTCATTCAGCTCAGTACATTTCTCCCCCACTCTCCTCTCACTCAGAACTTCCCCCAGGTCTCCAAATTCGCAGCAGAAACTGAGCTAATGTGCTGAACACTTCCCTTATCTGTCTGCAGAGATAAAAGAGCTGAAATACGCACTGCACAAGTGTGAACCCAGCCTAAATCTTTTATGGGTTTACAAACTTTAATGTAAAGATAGTCCCATGCAAGTTAGCAGATTTAGGATAGACTTTTTAATCATCAGCTGTCCATTTCATTGCCTTTTTCAGGACTTGTTTACACAGTCCAGTGCATTTTTATTCTGCAATAAAAACACATGGACAATGTGGATTTCAAGGGCCCTAGTTTACACCAGTGCAGTCAACAAAAGTAAAACATATATTTTTTTTTCTGTATGTAACACCACAAAATGCATCAAAAAGGCACCGGGATGTCCTCAATTGAGATGAAGAACAAAAAGAGGGGGAACATGTATTGGAATGCATCAAAAATGCACCGCAACCCATCAAATATGCATATGCAGAAACGAATCTGGAACACAGAAATTGCAGTGTGAACCAGGACAGTGGAGTACTATTCTTATTTCCCAGACTATTCCTATTTCCTTGGTTCTATAAACTTTAAAAATAATGCATCCATTATTTTGGTGCCACAAGCCCTCAACTGGATTCTCCATGGGAATACATGGGAAAATCATTTCTGAATGTAGAGCCAGAAAGCTTAGCCATTTTTGCCATCGTCATAGTGCCAGAGGTGAGGATCAAATTATTTTGCTTTTTTCTCCCCCAAACCTTGGATAATCTAGGGTAGAGTTCCATGTTAAAGTATACAGTATAAAGTAAAATTGATTTTGTTATTTCGCATAGAGTGACAGATTAGAGCCTTTGGGTTTTTTATGGTTGTCCTTGTCCCCACTAGGAAAATTCTCCCTCTCTATTGGTCCTGGCGACCATTTCAGTGGGAACATCAGAATCTAAATTTTAACAGTTGTCATTAGAACAGGAACATCTTGCAATGAAAACATATATTCTGATGATGACAACCGTCTCACTTTGGTGAGATTCCTGTCAGGACAACTCTCCCCAATGGGACACAAACAGACATCAAAAACCTGGGGGCCAGGTTAACTATTCTCTGCCCTGTCAAAAAAAAAATATGGCTTTAGATGCACTTTAAAATAAAACATTTTTATAGCTCAAAAATATTTACTATTCATATCATGTTACAGCAGCAATACCCAGAAATAGAGGTAAAACCCTTTTTCTGTTACAGACCTGTGGACATGGTACGGGTTGTTCTCGGAGCTCATAACCTGAATCAACCAGATGACTTTGTTCAGGTATCACCTGTCCAAGAATCATTTCAGCACCCAGGATATAACCCAAACAGCTTACAGAATGACCTTCAGTTGCTAAAGGTAAGCTCTCTTCTTTTACCCATGCGGCAGTTAAAAATTTGATGGTAAATTTTTCAAATTGCCACTTAACCGATAATATAAGGAATCGTATATTTTCTTGTTGATGTCCTATAGCAGGAGCAGTAAATGGTACTTCATCTAAAAAAACAAAACAATTAAACTGTTTCTATGCAAGGCTTAAACCAGTCAAGGGTTGCTCACTTTGTCCACAAATCTAAGAAAAATATTGCAAAAATATGAAGATAATTTTTCATTTTGGTTGGAGGAGCTGTGTATGTCATAACATTCCTTAGGAAGCTTGATTCATTGTTATCTGCTTCTTGCTTTGTCTTGCATGCATGTCACTCCTAATTATGTAACAGCCTCAGCTTTTTTTTCTTTCCAGCGTTCTCTAATCATCGATAATGAACTATATGAATTTTACCACATTACCCCTAACTATGATCATTATCAAGTTA
The DNA here is from genome assembly GCA_029574335.1 of Rana kukunoris. Taxonomy (NCBI): domain Eukaryota; kingdom Metazoa; phylum Chordata; class Amphibia; order Anura; family Ranidae; genus Rana; species Rana kukunoris. Next base: position 415,897,164 of record CM056049.1, read on the forward strand.
TTGACATAACTAAAGGTGAAATTCCATATTAGCTCAGGACTAAAAATCACGCTGCAGCTGGAATTCCATTATTGCCTCTTCTCCTTCTCTTTCTCTGTACACACAGGGTTCTGCCAACACATACAGCACTATTTTTGGCACACTATGGTTGGACATCAGGCGTTACATTGTTTTCCCCTGATAACATTCACGCCCATATAACCAAGTACCATTATTATTTTCTTGGTTTAATTCCAAGTAAAATCCTTTTATTTTGAGAAATATAGTGCTGAGACAGTGATGCCTGAACCCTTATAGTCCAGACTAGTGTTGTGATTTTACGTTGTCCATTGTGTGTCTTGTTAGTAATACATGTTCATGGTGGGTTTTCATTCCCATATAACTTAATTGGTCTTTTTTAAGGGCTAAAACACTTTTTGTACTAATACACTTTGATACTCTAATAAACTTTTTTGTACCAAAGTAGTTTATCCAGACTATTAATTTGTTGCCAATAGTAACCCCTTTCCTTCTTGATCTCCACTGAGATCGTTATCCCCATTCCCCTTTTTCCCCCCCTCCCTTCCCCCCCTTAACTTTTACATTGATACTTATGAGTATAAGGTTACGTCAACATAATCATCATTTTGATGACTGCTCTGTGGTAGACATTAACACTATAACTTCTACTAGTGGTAAAACTTGCGCATTGTTCCCTCTTTCCCCCTACCCCCCTTTTTACTAAACAGCCTCAGCTGGCCTGGCGTCTCAAGTCTTATTCCCAGAGACGTGTCTAGTGATGAGCTGCACTGATAGGCAACAATAATGGGCACTGATTTGCGGCATTCATGGGCACTGATAAGGCAGCACTAACACTGATAGGCGGCACTGATAGGTGTGACACTGGCAATGATAGGTGACACTGGACCTGATAGGTGACACTGGCACTGACAGGTGGCACTGATGAGTTGCATTGATAGGCAGTGCCCCCTTAGTACTACTGTTCATCTGTGCTGAAGGATGTCAGGGGGCATTTTGGAAAAAGTAAAGGGTCACTCCGGGGTGGGGGGGGGGGGGTGTCGATGTTAGGAGAAGCAGAGTACACTACCCACCTCACAGCCACCCTTTTCCAGTCCTGCTTGCCCTCTCTCTGCCACAGACCCATGTTATCTGTACCTGTGTGGCTTACTGCAGCTCCTTGTCTGTGTAACTTGCTCTCTTTGTGGAAAAGTGCAGGGAGAAGAAGTTCTGGGACTCGAGTCTGGATACTAAGTGCTCCCCTGGGGTCAGCCTGACAGCCTCTGCCACTCCTGCTTCCTCGCACTGTCATCGCTGGTGTCCAGACTCAACACTTGTCACCCGAACAGTAGCAGCAGTGGGGCTGGCTGACACACAGTAGATGGGCTGGTCAGGGACTTGGGAGACACTCTCCTGACTCCTTGCTGCATGCAGCCGGGAGCCGGAGAAGGAGGTGCCGACTGCCAAGGTGGGTGGAGACTGCAGGGCAGCATTAGGCGCAGGATTTGCTCCTGGCCTCCCTGTCTGACAGTCTGTGATGTCACTGGTTGCTAGACGCCAGGCGGGGCCGGCCCTAGCAACCAGTTCAACAAATGTAGTTAATAGGGTGGCTGCAGTAGCTGTGTCCACTATTTCATTCTGGGACACTGTATTGTCCAGGGAATGAAGGTACCCGGTACCCAGGACAGGACCCTGGATACACCACTGCTTATTCCATTGCAATGTGTGCTCCTCAGTGATGCAGAGGACACTGCCATGTTGTTGTGTTCTCTGTTGTCTATAGCATTTTCCTGTAACCTGGGGTCACTTAATAAAGTACCCCCAGGGGACATGTCCTTGACATCCTGAACCCCCAATGAATTGGTTTCTTTCAACATGGATGATAAATAGGTTCCTAGTCCAGAGGAGGAATTGAAGTGTGGCGCTGGAACCAGGCCCGGATTTACTCCCTTTGCCGCCCCAAGGCCGGGTCCTTCAATGCCGCCCCCGCCTGTGCAGTACAGGGGGGAAATTATCTACCGGGGGACTTTTTCGGCAGTACACTGAGAAGCAGGGGGGGTGCTGCTGCTGAAAATTGCATTGACATGACAGGGGGGAACTCCCAAAACAAAATGAAAGTGGTGAAAGTGTCCTCTCCTCTCAGCCACAGTGCCGCCCCTGCACCCACTGCCGCCCCGAGGCCTGGCCTTGTTGGCCTTGTCTGGAATCCGGCCCTGGCTGGAACATGAAGATGATGACTACTATTTTTGGACCTTTTTTCAGTTAGGGAGAAAGTAGTTGAAATCAATACAATTTAGTTGATTTGTGCTTTTAACATAAATCCTTAGCTATAATAGTGTTATATGTTTAATTGCACCAGGAAGATCACACACTGAGAGACAAGATTTAATCTGACATGTTCTGTAATAATAGGCACAGCACTTTCTCGCACTTGAGAAAGGGCTGTGCCCAGTGTGCTTTAATAAAAGGAGGACTTTTGTTTTACATTTCATTGTGTGCCATGCTTGTTGCTTGTACAATTGATTGGTTTGACGGAAACAAGCCAAGCCAGCACCTGAGACATCATTGTGGCGTGTGGAACCTAATCTCACGTGGAGCAGCATGTAAAAAATGTGACATTAAATAGTCTTAGATAACTGTCTTAGAAACTACTTTTATATATTTTTTTCTTTATATTATTAAATTTGCCATTTATTATTTTCAGCTGAACACATCGGCCAATATTACTCCCTATGTAAAAACCATTAAGCTTGCTTCTGCTGACACAGATGTGCTTCCCGGGACCTCTTGCTCTGTTGCTGGCTGGGGATACGTGTCAGATTTTGGGACTTTACCCAGGGCTCTGATGGAAACAGATGTAAATGTGATCACACTTGCGGCCTGTAATGTGTCTTGGAAACAGAGCATCTTCAACACCATGGTCTGTACCGCAAGCCAAGGGCTGCGCATCAAGGGTTTCTGTTCTGTAAGTAAGATGATGATCTTTACTGACACATAGTACAATTCTGACAAGTAGCTAATTCGTGCCTGTGTATGGTTCTTGTTTATAGGGTGACTCTGGAGGACCCCTTGTTTGTGAGGATCATGTTGAAGGAGTGGTTTCTTTCTCCGGATTCCGCTGTGGCAATCCTATCACTCCTGATGTTTACACTCGCGTTTCATCATTTATGTCTTGGATTAAATCAGTGATAAACAGAGCCTGAGACATTCAATATTTTTGATTTACATGGATTTATAATATGAATGTCCAATGATTTAATTCATAGCAGCTGCCAGGCAATTTTTATAGACCACATTAATTAACTGGTATGTTGGCTTTAGTCGCTTGCATGAAAAAAAATTAGGCAACTGCTGTTCAGTAAACTTTCTGATTACAATAAATATAAAGACAATTGTGTAAGAGAACAGTTGAATTGTTTGTTTTTCTAATATGCAATGCATAAAAAGCAGTGGGGTTGTATTACTATGAAAAGGTTTTTATTTTCTTTATTACTTTACCCATAACAACTTGATAAAAAACAAGGAACATGCATTCAAAATGTATAATTATGCTTCTAAAATAAGCGTTTCTGTAAATTGCCCCAACATTGCGCCTGTTTATTTTTGCCAGAGGCTGCCATTCTGTCGAAGCCCAGAGCCCCCGAGTGGCAGTAAATCTTTAGGCTGTCAGACGATTTGCCTCTAGTGGATCTGATTTTTAGCATAGTGCCTAAATATAGAGAGCAACTGAGCATGGGCAGAGCGTGCATTACTGGATTTTAAACAGTATAGGCACTTATTTTTAATGTTTTACATACCTCTACCTGCAAAAGGGGCCACCAGCTTGAAGAGATCTATCAGGACTTAATTTTCTGACTAAGGTTCCAATGTAATGATCAAAGACCCTTGGCTGTGGAAACCTGTGCAGATAGCTTCCATTACTAACCTCTTTTTGAAAATGACAGCTAGGCTGTCATACCGATTCTCTGATTTCGAATTGGAAAGTCACTGAAGAAGCCTGTGGTAACCTACATACAATATATCTCCCATCCAATTTCCCCGCATCCAATTCGCATAGCAGGAGATCAGACCGACTTTCTATGGAGCCGGTTTTCACACATCTCCGCAGCGCTTCCAGTGCAAATTGCACAGGAGCCCATTTCAGGTTCGAATTCAGCCCAAAATTTAGACTGAAATCGGAACTGAAACGATAAATGGAGATGCACCGGACTCCTGCTGTGAGCCACTGCATTCCCCTGCATTTTTTTTTTGATGTCACAATGTAGAGTATAATATTTCCTATTATCTGTGCCCAGTTTTGCCACACAGAGTTAATCCAGCTCTGAGCAATCCTCTTATGTTCAGTGAAAATGAACAGCCTTCCAGATAAAACCCTGCATAGATAAAAAGTCAGTTTTCTCTCTTCTTGCTTTGAGTGAGAGGTTATTTACATATCTAACTAGGACATGTTTATTATATGTTATGTGTTGTTTATCATAACATGAGGTGATATAACATCATAACACATCCTAGTAATATACAATGAACTTTGGATCACCTCTTATGATAAACATGTCCAAGCTAGATATGTAAATAACCTGTCACTAAAAAGCAATAACAGAGAAACGGACTTTATAATTTGGCAAGTTTTTATCTGGAATTCTGTTAATTTGCACTGAACTTTAAAAGAGGATTACTTAGCGCTGGATTAACTTTGTGTGGCAAGACTGGGCACAGATGATAGGAAATATTATACTCTACATTGTTACATCCACTTTAAGTGGTTTTAAACCAACCATTAGCTGTGGTGGCTGCATTCGTTTCTGCTGACATCCGTGGCTCCATAGAGGTGCATGGAACATCCATTCAGGTTAGCCTAAAAAACTGACATTATGAAAGAGGCCTAACGGATACATTCTGCAGGAGAGTTTAAAAAACAACTTACTGGGTAGATAACCAAATGAAAATAAGAGAAAGAAAGCCTAAATATATATATATATATATATATATATATATATATATATATATATATATATATACAGTGCGGAAAATAAGTATTTGAAAACCCTGCTATTTTGCAAGTTCTCCCACTTGGAAATCATGGAGGGGTCTGAAATTGTCATCGTAGGTGCATGTCCACTGTGAGAGACATAATCAAAAAAAAAATAATCCAGAAATCACAATTTATGAATTTTTAACTATTTATTTGTATGATACAGCTGCAAAGAAGTATTTGAACACCTGTCTATCAGCTAGAATTCTGACCCTCAAAGACCTGTTAGTCTGCCTTTAAAATGTCCACCTCCACTCCATTTATTATCCTAAATTAGATGCACCTGTTTGAGGTCATTAGCTGCATAAAGACACCTGTCCACCCCATACAATCAGTAAGAATCCAACTACTAACATGGCCAAGACCAAAGAGCTGTCCAAAGACACTAGAGACAAAATTGTACACCTCCACAAGGCTGGAAAGGGCTACGGGGAAATTGCCAAGCAGCTTGGTGAAAAAAGGTCCACTGTTGGAGCAATCATTAGAAAATGGAAGAAGCTAAACATGACTGTCAATCTCCCTCGGACTGGGGCTCCATGCAAAATCTCACCTCGTGGGGTCTCAATGATCCTAAGAAAGGTGAGAAATCAGCCCAGGACTACACGGGAGGAGCTGGTCAATGACCTAAAAAGAGCTGGGACCACCGTTTCCAAGGTTACTGTTGGTAATACACTAAGACGTCATGGTTTGAAATCATGCATGGCACGGAAGGTTCCCCTGCTTAAACCAGCACATGTCAAGGCCCGTCTTAAGTTTGCCAATGACCATTTGGATGATCCAGAGGAGTCATGGGAGAAAGTCATGTGGTCAGATGAGACCAAAATAGAACTTTTTGGTCATAATTACACTAACCGTGTTTGGAGGAAGAAGAATGATGAGTACCATCCCAAGAACACCATCCCTACTGTGAAGCATGGGGGTGGTAGCATCATGCTTTGGGGGTGTTTTTCTGCACATGGGACAGGGCGACTGCACTGTATTAAGGAGAGGATGACCGGGCCATGTATTGCAAGATTTTGGGCAACAACCTCCTTCCCTCAGTTAGAGCTTTGAAGATGGGTCGAGGCTGGGTCTTCCAACATGACAATGACCCGAAGCACACAGCCAGGATAACCAAGGAGTGGCTCTGTAAGAAGCATATCAAGGTTCTGGCGTGGCCTAGCCAGTCTCCAGACCTAAACCCAATAGAGAATCTTTGGAGGGAGTTCAAACTCTGTGTTTCTCAGCGACAGCCCAGAAACCTGACTGATCTAGAGAAGATATAGAAACATTGGGTCTAAGGTCCCCAAACCTAGGACCAAACAAAAAAGGGGGGGGGCACAGTTGGACTATTGCGGTACATGTAGAATTGGATAACAAGATTACTAAATAAGGGTAAAATGATTTTATTAAATTAAATGAAGAAAAAACACAATACAGAGCTTAAAATGGTGACGACCATACATAACGCCAGTATAATAATCCCGGTGGGGAACAAAATAATGCGTTGGGGGTCATGACAATCTTGACCGGTTTCGCGGTATTGACCGCTTCATCAGAAGTATGTCTACAATTAAGTTAAAAAACAGTTGGTTATACATAAATTAGGAATACAAGATTTAAATGGGGAGAGGGGGCTCAGCTGCTTACCTAGGTGTATCCCGCAGAGGAGAATCACCGAACGAGGTCCCATGTAGAGGCCAGAGGGCAAGAACATGGGGATGGATCTACTAGACAGGTATGTAGAGTGAAAGATATTAATAATTAATATAGGGAGGGCCTGGTCATGGGAAAAAAAAAAATTAGGGGGGGGGGGAGGGATTAGTGCAAGACCACGCGTGTTGAATATACGTGATAAAAGGGTAAAAAATAAAGTGGGGATGTGGATGGAGGACAGGGAAGAGGGGGAAAGGGAGAGGGGGGAGAGTAGAGGGAAAGAAAGGAATGGGAAAGGGTGGGGAGATAAGTGGGGGGGGTAGAGGGGTGGTGAGAAATGGGGAGAGGGGAGCAGGGGCAAAAGAAGGAAAGGAAAGGAAGAGATAAGGGTGGAGGAAGGAGGGGGGACGGAAGAGGGAGGAGAGAAGAGGGGGGAGGTGGTGGGAGGAATAGGGGGGGGAAGGGGGTATATGTACCTAATGCAAAGAAGGATGGTGATTCATAGAAGGTGCCCCAAGGATAGGGGCCCAGCTTGAACATGTGCTGAAAACATATGTTGAGTTGGAAAAACATCCTCAACGGTAGTGAGTACATATGAAGGAGGGGAGGCGTCATGGTAATGATGCCAGCCACTAACACCTAAAAGAAAAAAAGTGTATAATAAAGGATTATGATCCGTGGAAGGGGAAGGGGCGGGGGGGGGGGATGGGAGGGCGACCAGGGCAGGTATGAACAGACAGCTATATGCAAGTAAATGGGTAACTTACTGTGGATTGGGTAGATCACACAGTGATCCCGAGAATCGGCATCCCTTTCGCTGTGAGTAAAAGCATCCACATGGAGTGTGCCTTAAATAGCCCCAGAACAGGAAACCAAGTGAAAGGTTACAGCCCCGGGGGCGGGGCTGTTGACCTCACCAGGGTAATTAACCATCGGAGGACTTGCCAGGGATGGCAAAACCTCATCTGGAGCTGACGGGGGATAGCAAGCAGCTGAGCCCTAATGAAGGGAATAATTACAATTAAACAACATAAGAAATAAAAGAAGAGAAGATCTGTGTGGAGGAGTGGGCCAAAATCCCTCCTCCAGTGTGTGCAAACCTGGTGAAAAACTACAAGAAACGTTTGACCTCTGTAATTGCAAACAAAGGCTACTGTACCAAATATTAACATTGATTTTCTCAGGTGTTCAAATACTTCTTTGCAGCTGTATCATACAAATAAATAGTTTAAAAAATTCATAAATTGTGATTTCTGGATTATTTTTTTTGATTATGTCTCTCACAGTGGACATGCACCTACGATAACAATTTCAGACCCCTCCATGATTTCCAAGTGGGAGAACTTGCAAAATAGCAGGGTGTTCAAATACTTATTTTCCGCACTGTATATTGAATGCAGCCATCACATCTAAGAATTGGTAAGCTGCAATATAATAAATATTTGCTTTTGGGTTTAAAACTACTTTAAAGTAAAGGCAGATGGTTTCCTTTTTTCATGCATTCTATGCATGAAGGTAAAAAACTTTCTGTGTGCAGCAGCCCCCTCGAATACTTACCCGAGTCTCCTCTTAATCCAGCGATGTCCAGGAGAGCCTTGCCTCTCCGGGGACTCACACTCCTGATTGGCTTTTAGCAGCAGCTGGGATGTTATTGGCTCCCGCTGCTGTCAATCACAGCAAGTGAGCCAATCAGGAGACGGAGGGGGCAGGGCAGGGCCAATCTAGGGCTCCATGTGTGAATGGACATACAGAGCCATGGCTCGAGAGCACACCTCCTCGGGTGCCCCTAGCTGCTTGCTGTGGGGGCACCCGGTAGAGTGAGGAGCCAGGTGCGTCAGCTTGGGAAAATGAAAAGAGGAGGATCCAGGCTGCTCTGTGTAAAACCATTGCACAGCCGAATGACGGCTACAGCATGATCACACATCTCCGGGAGGGTGTCTATTGACATCCTCCCAGAACCATGCTCCCCTGCATGGGGAACACTCTGTGATCGCCGTGTTCTTTGGACACAGCTGATCACAGATCAAGGTAAAGGGGCCCTTTATCGTGTGATCAGCTGTGTGCAATCACAGCTGATCATAGGTAAAACAATGCAGCTATTGGCCTTTCCTCAGCGCTGTCACTGTCTGAGGAAAGGAAAGCTGATAACCGGCTACCCTGTGACAGGATACATTTGCAATGATAATCAGGGCACTCATTATCAGTGCCCTGATTATCAGTGCAGCCTCATCAGCACACATCAGTGAAGAATAAAAAATACTTATTTTCAAAATTTTAGAGCAGAAAGGAAGAAAAAAACTAAATCGAAATTTTCTGTAATTTTTCATTTGTTTAGCAAGAAATAAAAAAAAAAAACAGTGGTGATTAAATACCAACAAAAGAAAGCTCTATCTGTCTAAAAAAAATGATAAAAATGGGTACAGTGTTGCATGAATTGTCACTGAAATTGCAAGAACACTGCTGAAAAATGGCCTGGGCAGGAAGGGGGTGAAAGCGCCCACTAGGCAAGTAACACTACTTGTGTTACATTTGAAGTTTCTTCCAGTATTTATAAACATAAAATGAGCAAAGCACATACAATAGTAAGATAGCGTAAAATAAATTAACCAAACCATTTGGAATCCAGTCTAAAAAAAATGGCTTGAGTGAGCACCTAGGTATATAAAAAAAAAAAAACGTCTATTATCTGTAGAGGTCCTAAGGTTGGCACAATAAACGCCAAAAGCTGCAGGTTGGCAACCAGCGGTCTATGGAATGCTCTGTCTATGACACTCTGACAGGGGCCATTATAGGCATCTTATAGACCACATATGCCCCTAAAGCAACCAGCAGTGGAGTAGCAATAACACTTTTTTTTTTACTGTAGACTTTAACCAAAAAGGACAATTTACTGTGTAAATGTGTAAAAACTATTATAGAACACTGAAACTTGTATACTATTTTAGAATATTAGCTCATAACGTGATATGTGAAACAACAAACACAAAATGTACTTGAAGTAAGACAGAACGTTTAGACTTGGAGAGGAGTTCTGAAAGGCTATATAGCTGACATGCCGCATAACATCACTAGATGGCAATAGAGGACACAGTATTAGTAGTAGTAGTAGTAGAAGCACAGTACTGTACATAAACAACACATGAATAGCTAATTGACAAAAGCTATTGTTATCAACTATTTTAAAAGTACACACATGCAAAATTACTTAACAGGTATGATTTATACAAATCTTTAGCCACACTATATGCAATCTTCATGCCCTGGAAAAATAACACATGTCCAAATTAGATTTTTTTTTGCATATGGCTAGGTACAGTTCTGTATGTAACAGTACTACCAGCTCAGCCTTAGAGTAAACCCAGAATATAAACCAGAATTTTATCATGTTTTGTATGATAGGACAAAATGTCCTCAATGAACCCGTACACCAGGTCTGTCCAGCCTCCCGGGATCCCCAAAGTTTCTTAGGCACTGGCTCTAGCCCTCTCCCTTTCACCCCCCAGGCATCACTATTAGTTAATTTGGTTGCCCATCACAGTGATGGGCTAGCAGTAATGCACTGGAAGCAAAAGGCACAGGACCAAAGTGGTAGGCTAGAGTCCTAGAACATGATGCTAGTTGCTGTTTGATGGAAAAATGTAAACTGCTGTTCAGAAGAACGGACGGGACAGATGTTCTTTTCTTTAAAGTGGTAGTGTAAAATGTATATAGTGTTTGTTTTTTTGTTTTTGATAGGTTGGCGAGGGATTAGAACACCTGCCAGATTTTTAATGCCTCCTGTGCCCCTGTTCAGTAGATTTACCCTCTCTGTTGGTTCAGTTTACTGTTATCACTGAAACTGAAAACAAATCCCAAACTTTGGGTTGTCCCCACAACAGTGATTGGGGGTAAATCTCCAATGGGGAAGACTATTGTGACAACCAGGGATTCCCTCACTTTGGAAACATTGGGCCAGATTCACAGAGCCATTACGCCTGTCTAACTGGTGTTAGACTGGAGTAATTTCAAATTACGCGCGTTTTTTAGCTAGTCGGAAACCTCAAACCATGAATAGACGGCTGCGGGCTTCAATTCGACTGGATTACGTGTTTGTACGCCTTCGGATCTACGCTGCAATAAAATTGCGGCCACTGGGTGGACTTCCCGTCGTTTTCCGCGTCGGGGTATGCTAATGAGCTTTTGCCGGCGATCCCAGAATTTACGATCTTCAATCGCAATCTCTTACGGCACCTTTAGTCATCTTTTTTTTTTACGTAACACTATACCAGCTTTTTGCTGGTCTAATATTAGACAGCCCATGTTAATTATGGCCGTCGTTCCCGCATCGAATTTCTACGTTTTCCAACGTCTTTTATTATTTTTTATGTAAGTCGTCCGGGAATAGGAATGTTCGTAAACGACGGAGCATGCGCAGTTCGATCGCCGTGGGGACGCGCTTAATTTAAATGCTTCACGCCCCCCAATCGCGTATTTCGATTACGCGGCGAGAAATAGACTACGCCGCCGTAGCGTACGGGCAAAAATCTACCAGGATTCGGTGTAGAGCCTGGTGAAATACGGCAGCGTAGAGTATTTCGATTACGCAGCGCAATATTAAGTGTATCTGAATCTGGCCCATTCTCTCTCTCTCTCTAGGACACAGATGTAAAAACTGTCAGGGGTGTTATCCCCCCCCCCCCCTTACTCTATCCAAAATGGGGGAAAAAAATTGCCTTTTGTTCTACTTTAAATATGATGCTGCATTTTTTTTAACTTGGTGATCCTGCCAGTAACACACTTTCTGTCTTAGAGAAACAAAGCTCACTTACTGTACTGCATCTATAGAGGTGCAGCATTGTTACTTTAGGACAATATTTGCATTCGAAATACGAGACACCTCCCCTCCTACTCAACTATAGCATGGTGAGGGGTGTGCTGTAGTTCACACAGTTAAATTGGTTGTTAAGGCAGTGCACACAATCACTGTCAACCCCTCTGCTAGGATAACCTGTTGTATATACTGTATGCTGTTTTGTAAAATTCATCTTCTAAATACCTTATTTCTTCTCCCCGATCAGTGGTCCCATGACTGCCCTTCGCTTTCTTCCTCCGATGTTTGTACTAGGAAGGGAAGGGCCGAGATCTCCCTCTGACATTTTCCCAGGCGGTCACGTGATCTCCCTCTGTAAGTACATACATCGGAGGAAGACAGTGACGGGCGCTCACGTGACCGCTGATCGGGGAGAAGAAATAAGGTATTTAGAAGATGAATTTTACAAAACAGCATGCAGTATATACAACAGGTTATCCTAGCAGAGGGGTTGGCAGTGATTGTGTGCAGTAATGTTCGCCCAATTCTGAACGGTGCTAGAAGGGAGGGACAGAGGACACAGGAGAGCAAAGAAGAGAGCTGCAAATAACAGAGGCACGTAAACTGACCACAGTGTCAGGGCTCAGCAGCCATGATTAACCGTAGTCAGTTTACAGCCACAATCAGCCTGGAATTTTAGGTGATTCGGACTGTGCTGTTATTCATGCTTTAAAGGGACAGGATCCTTTTTTTTTCTTAAAGATAACAAACACTTTAACTAAACAGGGCTGATAAGACCCTTGAAATTGTATCCCAAGTATATGAGCCGATTTCTCTATGGCTGGAAGGTTCTATCACAGTATTAAAGTGTATAATATTAACAATAAATCTTGGGAGGTCCTTTCCTAGGGACTCCATGCACATCTAAAGCTGTGTCTTAAATTAGGATTCTTTAGTCCCCATCTAAAGATGAAGGTTAGCATGTGCTCCCAGTTTTCTTTTTCAGGATTTTCAGAAAATAAAAAGCAACCTGATATTGAGACTCCTGTTAGGCCGCGTACACACGACCAAATACATCTGTTCAAATCGGTCTGACAAACCGATTTGAACAGATTTGTCTGCTGGGTTGTTTTTGTTTGATCGCTGTACACACGATCGAACCAAAATCCCCGCCGGCAGACAGCGCGGTGACGTGGCGATGACGTTGACGCCGCCATGTCACTGCACCAGGAAGTAAAACACTTCCGCGCATGCGTCGAATCCATTCGACGCATGTGCGAGCAGATATGTCTGCCGGTTAGCGTACTAACCAGCAGACATGTCGGCGGACGGATTCCCAGCAGACAGATTTTAAAGCAGGCTTTAAAATCTGTCGGCTGGCCAAATCTGTCTGTCCGCCCGTACACACGATCGAATCTGTCTGCTGGGACGGTCTGTCAGAACGTTTCCAGCAGATAGATTTGATCGTGTGTACGCGGCCTTAAAGTGGTGAAGGTCATGTAATATCTAAAATTAGCATGGCAGCGAGCAATATGCTGCTGGCATAATAGTAATAATAGCAAGCATGCTTGGTGTAGAATCTGAGCTGATAATATTGTTTAAAAAGATATATATATATTTAAAAAAACAACATATAATCTAAAATCAACCCTCAATTCTTCATCATGTAAAAGTACAGAATCTTCCTTATGAAGCTTGCATTTTCAGCTAATTTTGATGAAGTTTAGGTTCTTTTTTTTTTAAATCGGCAGTATGGTTCAATGCAAAGTGTCCCTTGTGATGCTGGCTGGTTTAAACCTGAGGTGTCCCCCCCCCCCCCCCAGTGCTGCAGAGGTTAACACAGTTGCTGGACCTCATTCATCATTGCTCTGACTATGCCTGCCTTTTCCAACCTCCTCCTCCATTCATAGAAGCTGTGTCACATTACTATGTCATCTTGAGGAAGGGCCTGCATGGCCCCAAAACATTGGCTATATTAGATCAATGTGACATTGGACTAGTAAACGTGTAAGTTATGGCAATGGAATGCTGGTAGCGTCTCATCATTCTGCTGTGGTCTCTGCGGCGGCGCCATCTGATGCTGTCACTATGCATCTATCTGTGGAAAGCTCTATAAATGAAGGATGGGTGCTTTTCATTGATGACTGCAATTCAATTTAATCCTGTCAGTCTGTTTAGAATCCTTGTAAAATGTTTTTGCGAAATATGACTGGTTGCTATTGACAATAACTTAATTTTTGTCCTAACGTTTTGTTTGGCAGTTTTTTATGAATCAGGTCTTATGGCTTCTCCTGCTGCTTTACATATAAAAGCAAGCAAATATGGGCTTCCAATCAAAAAAAAAAAATTCTGATATGCGCAAGGCCCCTTTCACATGGTCGGACCGTTCAGGTTTGTCTGTCATATTTTTTGGCGGACCTTAACAGCCGCTCCATACATCTCTATGGAGCATCGGAGGTCAGCGGAAACATGTCCGCTGACTTCCGACCTGATCCGCTAAAATAAGACGGATGGCAATTCGTCACAATCCATCCATGGCGGATCGGGAGAGATTGACGAAAACGGACATGATGTCCTTTTTCATCAGATCTCTCCATAGGAAACAGCGGCACTGCACAAGACCCTCCCCGCTCATTGAGCAGAGAGGGACTTGTCATCCACGGAGAGATCTCCCGCTGAGCTGACGGATCCGCCTAGTGTGAAAGGGGCCTAATGTTAAAAAGGAATAATGTAAAAAAAGAATAATGTATATAGAAAAAAGGATAATCTTGTCTACAAAAAAGGCTAATCTTCTAGATTCAATAGCATTTAATTCCATTAAAGAAACAATGAATATGTGTTACATTTGTATCTTTTATTGTCATGGATAGAAAAAAGAGAAAGGACACAATAGATAGAAAAATAGAAAAAAATAGCACTGTGGTCTCTGACCTTTACATTTAGGAGGCAAGTTACACCCAAAACTGAACAGTAGATGGGGATTATACAATGACAGAAAGCCCATTGATGTGGCTGTCATATGCTGGCATGGGATGTGCCAGCAACAAATGTTTTCATGTCATATGGTACAATAGTCTTACAACGATCAATGTATTCTAAATAAATGTCATGTGGGCATCATTCTGGTGTTTTGTTATGGGGGGGAGGCGATGGCAATCTTTTGATTCATTCACTAACTTATGTAATATAACTGATGATAACTGCTCATTTTTATCTGTTTTACAATGTCCCTTAGCTTTCCTTTGTGTCTTCAGGTGACAGTACAGCAGTGGTCTCAATATCATATTTGGCTTGGTATGGGCTAATATTCTCTGCACTCCTCCATGCAAACCTGGAAAACATGGAGGGAAGTTATCTTTTGCCCTAGGTACACATTCAAAATGCTCTTTAAACATGGGTTGTGTCCACCAATACATAGTGGCAATAGATTAATAAAACATAGCATTTCCAACACAATATCATACCACCTTATAGTTTGCAAGAGTTTAGCTCTTGAACTCTGTTATGAGTGTGCTTGGGTAGTGGAGTCTGTCTGATACATATAAATAACAATTCCAGTTAATAAATATGCCTCACGCTATGTACAATATACACATGGAATGCCCGTGTGCTCATTTTGACATGGCTATTTAATCATGATGACTTCACACATAGTTCTTCACTGCATCATCGAGATCCATGGAAAATTTTGAGTGCTCTGTAAAAAGAACAAAAAGGATATCAATATAAATTTATTTGAGATAATCCTAAAATTTTTCAGTTTATTATCTGTTAACAAAGTTTGAAATATCCAATAAATTTCGTTCCACTTCATAATTGTGTCCCACTTGTTGTTGATTCTTCACAAAAAATTACAGTTTCATATCTTTATGTTTGAAGCCTGAAATGTGGCAAAAGGTCGCAAAGTTCAAGGGGGCCGAATACTTTCGCAAGGCTCTGTATAAACTTTAAAAAATATATAGATACCTGCACAGCTGCCTGAGTGACGAACCCCTATAGATCGTCCTAAGAAGCAAGTGGCTCTTCGAAGATGACAGGCAGAGGGATAGGTGACATTGTTGTTCCCACACAGCATGTAGTCAAGCACAAGCATCGGGCAGGGGGATGTACGGCACATGACGCAATGGGCACTTCCTGTCTGGTCCACAACACAAGAATGTGTCCCTGGGCAGACCACATTGGAGCACGATTCTGAAAGAAAATAGAACAGCTATTGATTTCCAAGACACAGAGCATCATTGTATTCCATACATTAGCTGCAGCAGACAAGTTTTGTGTTAGCAGTGTGCCTTCTGACCCTGAGTAGTTACATTCACTTTGATGAACTGGCGGATAAAAAGGATGCTGAACAGGCCACCATAGGTCACCCAGCAAATTCCTATATAGAAGTGATTCAAACAGTACGTTTTCAGAGTTCTTTCCTAATGCTGTCTCACTGCTACATTTCCCATAAAAATCCATTACAAACAGGCAGACCGCTTGTCATTTCCATGGTGGGTGGGTGGAAGATCTCACGCTTAATGTTTCAGAGATATGAGAAGGATGATGGCCTCTAATTGGCAGTGAGCAAAAACTGATGAAGGATAGGCTATTGTGGTCTACAGTAATGTAAATAATGAATCTCTGTATTAGACAGCAGAAAGGAATGCTTGGCACAACTGTCTGCTTCTGAGATCTTTGTCAATCATTCTAGGTCAGTGTTTCTCAACTCCAGTCCTCAAGGCGCCCCCAACATGTCATATTTTCAGGATTTCCCTCAGATGAAATGGCTGTGATAATTACTAAGGCAGTGAAACTTATCAAATCACCTGTGCAAAATAATGGAAAGCCTGAAAACATGACCTGTTGGGGCGCCTTGAGGACTGGAGTTGAGAAACAGTGATCTAGGTCATTAAAAGCTCCAGATTTTAAGCGTTCCAAGCGCTCATTTCATACATTGACAGCGTCATTGTAGCATCTTGAACTGTCTGCTAGCTGATCGCTGTAAATGTTCTTTCTGTCCTATGCATAGATTATTTATTGTAAAATTCTATACTTATAACATCTACAATCATATATGCTACAATCATAACAGAAACATTTCCAAATTAGTTGCTGTAAACTTGATTTTTGCTCTTCTGTTTCTTTAAATGTTCCAAAAAGAAAGTGACAAAGAAAGAGAAAACTTGATCAGCACTAAAGAAAACTATGAGGTTGATTCCTTAAATCTAACTAAAGTAAAAACAAAAAATACATATATGCTTTATGTTTAAATTTTCAATTGTTTTGTGATGTTCCCTTAAAATTTTATCCCCCAAAAAATGGTTCCAGAAATCTACATTTGCTCTAATTTCCTTTAAGCTTATGTCTAAATTCATTCTGTTCCCTCTGAGAGCAGACAGTGTATGTGATGTCAAACGATGAGCCAGAATAAAAGAACACTTCTTCACTAATCCTTTGGATAAGCACTTTACAGACGCTATGCAGGCGCTATTTTTAGCGCTACAGCGCCTGTAAAGCGCCTCAGTGTGAAAGCAGCCTTAAAGTCCAAGTGGCTAAACACAGCTCCTAAAGTGTATGTAATCCCTAACCATCAACTTCTCTCTCTTTTTTTTTATGTTTTAAGTTTAAAAAAAACCACCTGTTGATCTTGTCAGAAGACGTGTGATAACGTTTTGCACTCTCTGTCTGTTGTAACTATTATTAATTACCTTGTTCTCAGCCAAGCCAGTGTACTACAGAACCACACCCATCTATGTTAGACAGTGAGAGAGTATTAGTAGTCCTGTCTTGTTTCTGTTGTCCTGATACAGAAGACGAGTAGACCTTGTCATTCTTGGACTGAACTTGTGTTACTGGCAGAATCACAAATTGAAAATAAAAGGAATAAAACCTTGACAAAAGAAAACAAATGCACCACTGCAGTCCCTGCATGATCTAACCCCAGTGGAGAGTCTACTTGTCGAGAATCACCCACATGTTTCTTGCTACTTGGGAACAAGACCTTCACAGCCCACTCTCAGAAACTCATTGTTCTTCGATACTTCAACTAACCCACATCTCCTCCATATCCTCTAAAGCAGGGGTCTCCAAACTTTTCAAATAAAGGGCCAGTTTATTGTTCTTCAGCCTTTAGGAGGGCCGGATTGTGGCCAGCGGGGGCAGAAAAAACCCAGGCCCAGCATTGGTGAGAATAAATATGGCCTCATAGTTTGCGATCAGTAGGATAAAGAGTAGTGCCCCTATTAGTAGGAGTAATTGTATCTCATCATTGGTGTCAGTGGAAGAAAAAGTGCCCCCTTGTTGGAGGAAGAATAGTGCCTCATATCAGTGGAAGGAATAAAGCCCCGAGGGCCGAATAAAGGCTAACAAAGGGCTGCATCTGGCCCTCGGGCCGCAGTTTGGAGACCCCTGCTCTAAAGCAGCAGAGGTAAACTACAAAATGCTCTTGGCACTACACCCCTATGGTACTCCACAGAATCTTTCCGTCTACATTAGATCTTTGTTAGCAAGGATGTGGAGAATGGGCAACTCATGCTCACATTTGGTGGTCTTGCCCACACATCCTTCCATATTGGGACACTATATTATACTGGATCAAAGGGCTATGCAGTTCCAAATGACCCATGGGAGGTATTGTTCCACTGTACAGGTAAACCAATAGGACCGTATAAAAAAAATGAAAGCATCCAAGGCACTTATTTCCAAATTGTTGAAACAACAAAAAAAAAAAACACATTACACCAATGGCTGGTGGAGGTAGACCGCATCTACCAAATGGAAGACAGCACATACACACTCAGACATAAATCTGATCTATCAAAGAAGAAACATATGGTCCCATTGGTTTACCTTTAAGTTCTCAGCTACATATGCGGAAATGATGTCCCAAAAAAGGCATAACTATGTTATGTTTAGAAGATTAGCATATAAGTTGGTACCCCTCCCACCCCCCCCCCCCCTCCTTCCCCAATATCTCTCCCTTCCCCTTTTCCTAATTTATTTCTATTCTTTGCTACTGTCGTACACGTTTTTTTTTTAAAACTGAGGTTTCATTACATTGAGATACGTCATCCCCTGGGGAGACACTCCTAATGCATGTTGCTCCACATGGTTCCTTGTAGGATCATTTCACTAGGTCAACTGTTTTTTCCCTCCCTGCATAAGAGCAGAGTTTGAGGTCATTACTAAACTCCATGCTGCAGCCATATTAAGTAAGTCCTGCACTAGTTTCTCCAGACTGAGGATGAATGCAATCAGTGTATTTCTTTAAACTGGAGGAGTTAGGAAGATGTAAGACATGTGTTTGAGCGGACGGACTGTTCCTTCTCCTGCTGCCAAGTGTTTACACTGATTTCTGCTGCTTTTCTTAAGAATACAAAATGTGTTTCTTTTCACTTTCCAAGAAAAAGGAAAAAAAAATAAAAAATCTCAGAAGTAACAAACGGAAAGTAAAGCACACAGTTCCTGTAACAGAACTAAGGAGGAGGAATGTTATTATATATCCTGGATGGTGGATTGCATGAAAAACAGAAATTACTGAAGGTTTTAGATAATGATTTGCCTACCCAGAAAAGCACAATGCAAATTGTTTCCATCAGCACAGAAATCAGCATGTTTTGTATTTTAATATCACCAGGAAAGCCTTGAATAACTTTAGTCAAAGTGTTTTACAGCAACAAGTCTCCCCCTAGCGTCGTAATTTTCATAGTGACAAACTTCTGAGCAAACTCGCCGTTTTTATACTGTTCTCTCCTTCACGTTGACGTCAAATGTGGTTCTAAACATATACAACAGTTAACTTTATGTAAAGCTGGCTGCTGGCATTGCAATTTATTTGTACAAGCAAAAAGAAATGATTGAAATAAGTAAACATGACATGTTGCCATCCTTATTTAAAGAATTTTGTAAAGGAATTTGTTTTTTCCTAAATATCTTCCTTTACCCTAGTGCAGTCCTCCTTCACTTACCTCATCCTTCCATTTTGCTTTTAAATGTCCTTATTTCTTCTGAGAAATCCTCACTTCCTGCAGGCAAGTCAGGACACTCTCTACTTTGCAGATAGAGAAAGGAGCTGTGCGTTAGTGGGCGTCCTGACACTCCTGCTCGCCCCCTCCACCCTCAAGAGGCTTTCTCCACACCAGGGAGAAAGCCTCGCATTACTGTGTGTAGTTACAGACAGAAGAACAGGAAGTGAGCATTTCTCAGAAGAAATAAAAACATTTAAAAGCAAAATCGAAGGATGAGGTAAGTGAAGGAGGACTGCACTATGGTAAAGGAAGCTATTTAGGGAAAATATTTTTTTACCTTTACAACCCCTTTAAGTGTTAAGATCTGTGGTGGTCAGTTTTTTCGATATAGGGGACCTATAGTGTGCCCTTGATGTTACAAAAGCGGAGCACATAATATCAAATAAATGAATATGCTACTAAAAGCTGTCAGAGACTGCAGGCTTGCAACAGGAGATGGTCAGAAACTGTAGCTATACTATAGAAAATGGTCGGTGACTAAAGACATGCAAACGGACGTGACTATAGGGATGCTACAATAGATGGTGAGACTTCAGACAGACTGCAGAAGTTGTTGGAGACTACGGACACATTACACAAGACTATGAGTGATCATTGCTATTACTATTTATCTAAGAAAGAGTAAGCACCTAGGTAATGAAAACACAGAATTCTGTCTGCAGAGGGCCCGAGGGCTGCACAAGTGCTGTGTGCTGTCCGTGGGCAGCAACTTGGCCACCAGGAGTTTAGATATTACTAAAATTCTTTATTCTCATCCATTCTCTGTTTTATACAACTTAATGCAATTTGCTGGAATATGCTGGATTAATTCTATATTGAACAGGCTGTACAATCAGACTAACATTTCGGGAACATCTCTACAATGACTGCTACGCACTGTCTACTTTTATAAAGAAAATATTATAAAACAAATCTTTAGATAAACAGCCTATATATGGTACTCTCAGTGGTCGCCCGTCCATTAAAAGCGCAGGGTCACCGCCCCCCGATCTATCCACACAGCCTTTAATCTCCATGCAGTGTGCTGGATGCATGGATTTCAATGTGAGCACGTGTTTAGAACCAGAGGCTCTAATTGGCTTTAAAAGGGGTAGGCTCTAAGTCCCAAGCCCATCCACCTGTGTGACATTAGCAAATTAATATTCGTTACTGTCTTCCTGCTTCTCCTCCCGGCCAATCAGGAAGCGGGTACTGAGACCCGATTGGCGGGGATCCTAGGACTTCCAGCCAATCGGGTCTCAGGACCTGCTTCTTGTTCAGCCTGGAGGAGAAGCAATGGCCCCGGCAGCAACAGCCTCTTCCAGGAGCCCTACCCTGGATTCAATATCACCACCTTGTCCTACTCCCTGCACCTCTACTGAAGCATAAGGTAAGGTCATCGATCGTGCCAGGGGTAGTGCGAGTGGATTGCCGCTTTGTCTGATAGTTTGAGAGCCGCACGGGGGGGGGGGGGGTCTTAGTGCGAGTGAGGGGGCCAGGTTTGTTTGCCTCCCCCTCCCCCAAAATATTGACCACCAGCCACCACTGTTCTCTGTTAAAGTTTTAGTTAAACTAGAACTAAAGGCAAACTTTTTTTTTCCATTTGGATAGAGTAAGTGAGGGCTTTAAACCCTGTATATTTATTTTTTTGTCATCTGTGTCCCTTTGGGGAGTTTTCCCTTCACTTCCTGTCCTACAGTCACATCAGGACAGTGAAACAAAATCACATCAAAGTGAGGAAATCACTGGTTGTTACTAGGGGCTCTAGAATGAATGTCCTATTGCCCGTTTTCCCCTCTTAGTACTGATAGAAATCATGGGGCCCCGTACAGCCTACCTGATGAGGCCCCCTACAGCTCCACTCCTGGTCCCTCCTTCAGCCGCACCCCTGGCCCCGCCCTGACCCCTCCCCATACCCTGCCTTGAAACAAAGTGCAGGTTTGTCTACAAGTAATAATTTTTTTTCTCATACATACCGCCAATGCCATAATGTGCTGCAGACAGTGCCAGCCATGACACTAATGCCAAAACGCATGTGTTGCCTGAAGAGACAGTACTACCCATGCTGCCAATGGCATTATGCCATTGGCGGCATGAGTGGCACTGTCTGCAGCACAATATGGCATTGGCGGCATGGGTGACACTGTCTGCAGCACAATATGGCATTGGCGGCATGGGTGGCACTGTCTGCAGCACAATATGGCATTGGCGGCACTGTCTGCAGAACATTATGGCATTGGCGGCATGAGTGGCACTATCGCTGCAGGCAGCACATGTGTTATGGGCAGCAACGCATGTGCTACCTGCAGACAGTGCCACCCATGCCTCCAATACAATATTGTGCTGCAGACAGTGCCATCCATGCCATGCCGCCAATGCCGTATTGTGCAGGCAGCACATGCGTTACGGGCAGTAACACATATGCTACCTGCAAACAGTGCCACCCATGCTGCCAATGCCATATTGTGCTGCAGACAGTGCCACCCATGCCGCCAGTGGCATAATGCCATTGGCAGCATGGGTAGCACTGTCTGCAGCACAATATGGCATTGGCGACATGGGTGGCACTGTCTACAGCACAATATGGCATTGGCGGCACTGTCTGCAGCACATTATGGCATTGGCGGTATGAGTGGCACTATCGCTGCAGGCAGCACATGTGTTATGGGCAGCAACGCATGTGCTACCTACAGACAGTGCCACCCATGCCATGCCGCCAATGCCATATTGTGCAGGCAGCACATGCGTTACGGGCAGTAACACATGTGCTACCTGCAGACAGTGCCACCCATGCTGCCAATGCCATATTGTGCTGCAGACAGTGCCACCCATACCATGCCGCCAATGCCATATTGTGCTGCAGACAGTGCCACCCATGCCGCCAGTGGCATAATGCCATTGACAGCATGGGTAGCACTGTCTGCAGCACATTATGGCATTGGTGGCATGGTCTCTGCAGCACATTTTGGCATTTGCGGCACGGGTGGCACTGTCTGCAGGTAGCACATGCATTATGGCCCATAACGCATGTGCTACCTGCAGACAGTGCCACTCATGCCACCAATGCCATAATGTATAGATGCTGGCTGCTGCTGCTGCAGTAGTAGTAGAAGTAGTAGATCTTGATTCCTCCTCCCCCAAGCAAGCACACACACACATCTCCCAGTCTGAGTTTTGGTATGTAAAACATGACAGAGGCCTATACCAAGACAAATTCAAGTACTTATGCTAGTTGTATGCATATCATTATTTTTAAAGGAATATACTATTGCGGATTTGTCTGAAATTTAGCTTTCAAGAAACGCCCAGTAGCAGGGGGAACCCAGGCGGAGGTGCCCCATGACTGGGGGAACACTGTGCGGTGCGCACACAGGAAAGGGAAGTGGGGTGGGATTTGGTGGTTGGCCAGAGGTGGGGTTTAGGTACACTAGGAGGGCCATATTTAAGCAGCGGTGGGCGGGGCTGGTCATTCTGGCGCCATCCGCGGTGGGGTAACACACAGACTGTTTTTTGCTGTGCTGTTACCTCTCCCATGGATCAGCTTGAGGGCATGTTGGAGTGGCTGCATGCAGCGGCTCAAGTACACGGTCCGCAGTGGTATGCGACTCAGCTAGCTGCGCTGCTGCCTGATCCAGGTGAAGGTACGACCCGCGACCCCCTCCCCGCACGCCCCCACTCTCCGCACCGCTCCAGGCCACCAGAACGGTACAGCCGGGGGGATCATCCAGGCAGAGCCTGCGTGGGGGGAGCCCGATTGCGAACCCCTCTGGGTCTAGGAAGAGAATGGCAGCTGCAGCATCCGGGGACACTGGGAGGAATACCAGGCCATGGCGAGACGGAAGTCAGTGGATGGCGTCTCTGTCACCTACTAGGCACTTGGCGGGGTCTGCTGGAGGGGTGATGCGGGCGGGCCCATCTGCCCTGTGCGGCGCTACGCGACGAGGGAGGACGGTGGGCACGTCTGCCAGGGCAGCTGCAGCTGGTCGAGGAGAAAGCGGAGGTCCAGTAAGGGGTGACGGCGTCGAGTCAGGAGCGCCTACCGCTGGCACGCGGGGGGCTCAGCGGGGGAGATCGGTGGATGTGGTGTGGCCTGACCTCAGGGCCCCTGACATCCTGGTGGGCAGCGGGTACTCGGCCTTGGCTGCGGGCTCAGCACCCCTTGCCTCAGCGCGGACCCGGAGCAGTGGCTGGTCAGATGGTTTCCACTGGGCAGCCGGGTAAGTCATCTTCCCGTTCTCCTTCAGTTGTTTTTCCTGCTGTTCCTCTCCCTCCAGCCCTTCTCCCTCCCTCTTCTTCTACTGTGTCCGTTGTTCCATTTGCTGGGTTTCAGGTGGGGGGGTCTGTGTTGGGGTGGTCCTCCCCTGCTGGGATGGGCATGGGTGCAGGGCTCCTGACGTGGGTGCGGTGAGGCTGCAGCAGTTGTTGTCTTCCTTGTTGCAGGGCTGTAGGACCATGGCAGATGAGGGGCTGAGCGGGCCCCCTCCCGCCGTCACGGTGCCTCCCACTGCTGCGTGGTGGGTTCCTTCTATGGCTGGGCCGGTTAGTGTAGGGGCGGTTGATGTGACGCGTGGAGGTTTGGGTTGGGCTTCCCAAGGGAGCGGGGATGGGGGTGTGTTGGCCCCCTCCATTCCGTCGGCGGGTGTGGGGTCTGTGGCGCCGTGGGTATCGCCGGGCGAAGGGACCGATGTGTGTGGCTCTCCTTTGGGGGTGCCGGGGGTAGCTCCAGTAGGTACAGTTGCGGGGCTTGCATCGGGTTTAACAGCGGATGGCGTTCGGTGGGCTGATGTTGCCCGGTGTGAGGTATATCTTTGTTACCATGCCCCCTTGGGGTCTCATTTGAAGGCAGAGGTGAAAGAGCGGATTTGGAAAGGGGAGTTTGTGGAAATATTCTCGCTGCTCCCCCTGGAGAAGTTTAACCTGGATAAGGTGAAACCTGATGACAGTAAGAAAAAGGAGGAGGAGAAGCGGCGTTTTTGCCTTATTCCTCGGACGCTTGCGAATTGGGCGCAGGCGTTTTATATTTTGGCTAGTGTAATTGGGGAAAAGACTCCGGAGCATTGCACGGGTTTGTTTTGTTATATTGATGCCATCAGTGAGGCGCAGAGAGTGTACGGGGGTGGGGCTTGGTTGCGCTATGATGAACAATTTCAGCAGAAGAAATCGATGAGACCGAAGATACGGTGGAATCAGGCTTATGACTCAGGCCAGGGCCATGCCGCAGCCCTTTCGGGAAGGGGCCAGGGGAGCTCAGGCCTCCTCGCCATCGGCCACAAAACGCAAGGGTTTCTGCTGGCAGTTTAACAAGAGTTTAACAAGAGCTCCTGTAAATTTGGGATGCGCCATTTCTTGTTCGTATTTTGAGATGTTCAGTTCATTTTTGGAGTGGGTGGTTTGGGATCTGTCTGGTTTGACGTCGGTATTGCATTATCTCGATGATTTCTTGGTGGTCGGTCCACCGAATGACCGGACCTGCCTGATCTTGCTTACCACTATTCAGCATGTTTTCAAAGTGTTTGGGGTCCCGCTGGCGCAGGACAAGACGGAGGGGCTGGTTACCAAGTTGAAATTTTTGGGCATTGTCATTGATTCGGTCAGGATGTAATGCTGGCTTCTGGAGGACAAGCTGGTGGATTTGCGTGAGTCAGTCGTGGCGGCGACGCGTAGTGCGAAAGTGAAGTTGCGGGATTTGCAGTCTCTATTGGGAAAGCTCAACTTTGCTTGTCCCATCATGCCGATGGCGGCTGCCATGGCGGGTGTTAGAGCCCCGCACCACTTTGTGCGGTTGAGCCAGGAGCACCGGGAGGATTTGAAGGTTTGGGACTCCTTTTTGGAGCAGTATAATGGAAAATCATTGTGGTTGGCTCCGGTGGTTCCAGCAAGCGAATTGGAGCTTTTTACTGATGCGGCTGGGTCAGTTGGGTTTGAGGCCTACTTTAAGGGTAAGTGGTGCACTGATCAGTTGCCGGAGCAACTAGCTGGTTCACCGTTGATCAGGAATTTGATGCTGCTGGAGCTGTTCCCGATAGTGTTGGCAGTGGAGCTGTGGGGGGCGGAATTTAGGAACCGGAGGGTTCGCTTTTATTGTGATAATTTGGGGGTTGTTCAGGCCATTTCTTCCTTGACAGCTTCCTCTTTGCCGGTTATTCGTTTACTGCGTGCTTTGGTTTTAAAATGTTTGGCGTTGAACATTGTTGTGTGCGCAATCCCTACATATCCCTGGGGTTGAAAATGAGGTGGCTGATGCGCGCTCTCGTTTGCAGTTGGACCGATTCCGGCGGCTGGCTCCGGAGGCAGAGCAGGAGGGGTTTCCGTGCCCCAGTGGCTTGTGGGACCTTGTGTTGGATCGGTGATGGCTTTGGTTCGGAGGTCAGTGGCTGTCTCCACTTGGAGGGCGTATGAGCGTGTTTGGCAGGAGTGGCATTGCCTGGTGAGTGATCTGGAGGTTGGTTCCTCGGCCGAGGACCGGTTGCACGTACTTTGGTATTTTTTGGTTAAGTGTTGCGAAGAGGGGGTGTCGGTGGCTTCATTGAACATAAAAATGGCTGGTTTGGCATTCCTCTTTCAGTTGAATGGGGCAGAAGATGTTACGAAGGCGTTCGTGGTCCGATAGGCTTTGAGGGGTTATGAGCGAGTGAGTGAGAAACATATAAAGTGCAACACATGCGAACTGAATCGCCTCTGGGCGCTCTTTCCATTCCTTGGGTAAGGAAACCCCTTGACCTCAGAAGAGATGGGTTTTAATCGTTCTAAGTGGTCCGACTCCAGTTGGATGGTAGTTGGTAGCGCATTCCACAGCCGAGGTCCCTGGACTGCAAATCTCCGATCTCCTCTGGACTTGTATCTGGCTTTGGGTATTTGGAGTAGGTTTTGATTTGTGGATCGCAGAATGCGATTTGGGTTATGGGCTTTTATTTTTTCGCATAGATATTGGGGGGCGTTTCCGTAAATACACTTATGTGTTAGGCAGAGTGCCTTGAAAGTGATTCTGTCTTTTACTGGCAACCAATGAAGGGATCTCAGCGAAGGTGAGATTGATTCCCATGATTTTATGCCAGTCACTAATCGAGCAGCCCTATTTTGAACGACTTGCAGACAAGTGATTTGGTATTTGGGGAGTCCTAGATAGAGGGCATTTGCGTAGTCAAGTCTGGAATTGATAATTTTTACCACCACGATTGCAATGTCCTTTTTCGGAATAAAGGGGGTGAGTCGGCGTAGTAGACGCAGCAGATGATGGGATCCGCTGACTAAAGACCCTATTTCTGCATCCATTGTCATGTAGGAGTCGAAAATGACTACGAGACTTTTGACTTTGGTGCTAGGGGTGATAGTTTTACCCTGAATGGGCGGGGGAGGGTCCAAGTTGACGCGGGGTGACTTTTTCGGTTTGTGTGAAACAGGAGAAGTTCTGTTTTTGAACCATTGAGTTTAAAGGGGTGTTCCACCCAAATGTAATGTTTATTAAAAGTCAGCAGCTAGAAAAAGTTTTGTAGCTGCTGGCTTTTAATAAACATTCACTTATCTTCTCCACGTTCCAGCGACGTGCCGACCGGGGCTCCGCTCCTCTCCCCTCCTCCCCGGCCGGCGTCTTCATTCCGACTGTGGGCACCCAGCCGTGACAGCCTTCAGCTTCACGGCCGGGCACCCACTGCGCATGCGCGAGCCGCACTGCGCATGCGCGCGCGGCTTGCCGCTGATTGGACAGGCGATCGCCTAGGACCTGTCAGTGTCCTAGGCCATCACCTACAGGGAGCAGCTGCAATAAGGCGATTAAGCCTAATCGCCTTACCAGCCCCTCGGTGGAAGCATGAAGTGGGACAGGAAGTCCCACTCCTCCTGAAGCCCCCACCCCCCCCCCCAAAAAAAAATTACATGCCAAATGTGGGATGTAAGGGGGTGTGGAGTGGAACAAGCGGAAGTTCCATTTTTGGGTGGAACTCCGCTTTAAGATAACTGGATGTCATCCAGCTATCTATTAGAGAGAGGGATTTCTCTAGTCCAAGGGAATGATCCTTTTTGTTGCAGATGCGGAAATACAGTTGAGTGTCGTCTGCATAGGAGTGGTAGAGTAGCTTCTCGTTGCTGATGATTTCAAAGAGGGGGCAGAGATAGATATTAAACAATACGGGTAAAAAGGGAGATCCCTGAGGGACTCCGTATGATACCGTACGTTTTTCAGAAGTGAAAGATCCCAGTTTCACTGTTTGTGATCCGTTTTCCAAGAAGGAGGAGAACCAGGGTAAATCACCTTCCGTGACTTTGGCCACTTCGGCTAGCCTAGCGAGTAGTAGGCCGTGGTCTACAGTGTCAAAGTCCAGCAGGATCAGGAGACAAGATTCTCCTTCATCTGCGGCCTCTAGAGCGTCATCCCATATTTTGAGCAGCGCCGTTTCTGTTCCGTGACCTGGACGGAAGCCTGATTGAAACGTATCGAGTAATTTATGGGTTTCTAAATGCAGTTGCAGCTGTTGTACAACTTCTTTCTCCATTATCTTGGAGAAAACATTTAGACCTGTTATGGGCCTCCGGTTGTTTGGGTCTTTGGGGTCAAGGGTGTTTTTTTTAGGATTGGTTTTATTGTACCTTGTTTCAGCAAGGTGGGCACCATGCCCTCCTTGAATGATTGGTTTATGAGCTGCGTGATAGCTGGTGCCAGTATATCGGCACTTTCTTTCAGCAGTTTAGTGGGAATGATGTCATTGGGTGCTGTGCTGTTACGCAGAGTCCCAATGATGTTTTTAGTGGCATTGATGGTGATGGGTTTTAGAGTGAATTTTGGTGGTTGCGGCGGGTTTATGAGGGTATTTGGTTTGGGATTTGGGGAAGGATTAGTGACGATTCCATTTTGCTGAATACTTTCACAGATTTTTCAATTTTATTAATGAAATAATCCGATAGTTCGTTGCAAAATTCTTGTGAATCAGAATTGGGGGCCTCTAAACAAACTGGATTCATCGTCTGCGAAACCAACTTGAGGAGTTCACAGGGGCGGTTTAGGGCATTTGCGATGATGTTGGAGAAGTGATTTTTTTTGGCCATAAAGATTTTTTGGTGATATTTCTTTGTTATTGTCTTGTAAATGGTGTGTTTTTTATCTGAAGAGCTCCTTTTCCATGCAGCTGCTGCTCTTCTACGCTCTTGCTTTAGCAATGTCAGCTGGTCATTAAACCAGCTGGAGTTGTTTTTCCGGATGCAAGTTTTGCGTTTTTGGTGCCACCCAGTCAGCTGACTGAAGTAGCGCCTTTTTGATGGCGTCAAGTGTTTCTGTGGCTGTTTGTTTTTATTGGATCGTTTTTATTTTGTTCCCTAGTGTTGTTTTGAAGAGTTCCGAGTGGAGCTTCTTCTGAGAGTCCAGTGAGTTGTCACCGTTTTTTTTTGGCCTGACGTTATTAGTGATTTTGAATTTAATGGCATGGTGATCGGTCCATGGTAGTGGCTCATTTTCCAAGATGTCAATTTCCAAATCTTGTTTGAAAATGAGATCGAGCGTATGGCCTGAGGCATGAGTGGGGCCTAGTATTAGTTGCTGCAGACCTAATCCTTCCAGATGGTCGATGCAGGCGTCGGTGACGCGGTCCAGCGAGGAGTTGGCCCAGAGATTGAAATCCCCAAGCACCAAAAGGTGTTTGATGCTTAGGGTGTATGAGGAGATGAATTCTGTCAACGTCGTGAGAAGGTGCGTTTTTGGGCCCGGTGGTCTATAGCAAAGAAGAATATGGACCATGTCTTGGGGATTTGTTTGCAGCTATAGAGTGAGGGTTTCCATGAATGGAAGTGAGTTTTGAAGGACTGGTTTGGTGATCGAGAGGTGATTCTTGTGGATCACCGCCAGGCCTCCCCCTCTTTGCCCCATTCTGTTCTGCATTTGAATGCGGTAATTTGCTGGCACCAGTTCTCCCAGAATGGTGTTGCAGTCTGCTGTAACCCAGCTTTCTGTGATGAAGAGGCAATCTAGATCATGTTGAAGGATGAAATCATAGGGCCAGATTCAGGTAGAGTTAGGCTGGAGTATCTGTGATACTCCAGCCTAACTGTCACTTTAAGCCGGCGTTTCTGTTTTCTAAAACCAGAAAACAAGAAACGCCGGGTTGGTGTTCCGATGCGATCGGCGTAATTGAATTTCGCCATCGCATCGTTACTTCAACTTAAAAATGGCGCCGGGGGCGTTCCCGCTGATTAACGCTGAAAAAATATGTTAATCAGCGGGAGTCGGAAATTCACGATCTTTTTTGGGCGCGACGCAGTGACTTTACGACGTTTCCGGAAGCGATACGCGACGTAAAGATAAAGCAGCCCCCTAGTGGAGTATCCTATGTTAAGTATAGGCGTCGTCATCGCGTCGGAAAAAAATAATAATCGCGTCGCTTGCGTAAAACGTTCATGAATGGGAATGTGACGTCATTGACGTTCACTGACAGAATTTGGAGCATGCGCACTGGGATGCATTGACACTCGACGCATGTGCAGTACGTTCGCCGCGGGATCGCGCATAGTTTAAATATTACACGCCCCGTACCCGCCCAATTTGAATTCCGCCGGCTCATTTGCGATGCACTGCCGCAACTTTAGGAGCAAGTGCTTCATGAATAACAGCACTTGCTCCTAAAATTTCGGCAGAGTAACGTAAATGAGAAGCGTTACTCCAGAGCAAAGATGCTCTCATCTACCTGAATCTGGCCCATAGATTTCTTGCCGGTGTTTTACTGCCGATCTTGTGTTAACCAGAGCGCATGATATGCGTTTGGGCTTGTGTACCTGCATGCAGTTTTTTACTGTTAATCGTCCATTGACTCTTAACAGTTGCTCACTCTTTAGAACTTTTTTGGTGACCGTTGGAAGTGTAGAGGCGAATGGTTTTAGTTCCCAGATGGTTTTAGATTATTAGTATTTATTAGTATTAGTAGAGTATTTCAGATAACCCATGGTTGCAGAAAGACGCAGGGAAGTGATGATGATTAGGGGGTTTTGCTGGGAGAAAGAATATCCAAGTGAACCGTCACTTGTTTAAGTCTTCCCTCCCCGAATTGGTCCAGAGGAAAGCAAAAAAAAAAAACAGGCGTGCTGTGCCAATCTGCAGCGACCGGGGGGAAAAAAATTCCTTCCTGATCCCTCACTGGCGATCGGTAAAAAACCTGGATCAATTGCTTTGTGGGTAGGGGCGTGGGGAATGCGTACCCCTGGGTTAACCGATGGAACCTAGTTTCAGGCTGAAACAGCCTGTGGAGGGGGAGGTGAGGGTGAGTGAGGGTGGTGTTTTTACTTGAAATGGGAGTACCAAGATGGCCGCCGACCGGGACTAGGCCCGAGCCGGGGGCTGGGGTATGGGGGCAGCGAGGGGGGAGAGGGGGACCTGCAGGGGCGACGCAGGGAGAGTCCTGGGGGGCCTGGGTGGTTTTGTGTGCGGCGGGGAGGCTATAAGCTAGGAGAGTCACGGATGTCCCGCTAGGCCGCGGCTGAAGCCACGGACTTTCCTGGATGCGGCAGCCGCGATCTAGTAGCAGGGTTTCCTGGGCCCCTGATGGTAGAGGATGGCATGGGGGGTAGCGGGGAGATGGCGGGAGATGGCGGTGCTGTGTTTGGGATGCGATGAGGGTGCCGGTCTTCCGATTCCCGGGATCAAAGCCACGGCTTATCCTGAAAAGGACGGCCGCATTCGATCCACCGGGTTGGAGGACAGACCAGGCCAGATGGTGCAGACCTTACCTTGAGAGGAGCTGCAGAGGAGGGATGCTGGATCCTGGATGCAATGAGGCTGGGAGCCATGCCTGCCTGGAGCTATAGCCACACGTCTTACTCATAGGAAGCGTGCGCAGTATGAGCTCCTGTTGCTATCCAAGCTGTGTGGAGGGGTGAGTGCGGGCATAGTAGGTTATCACTGCATTCACTGTCACACTGTTCTTTGCTATAGGAAAGGTCGGGCCAGGCCGGATTCCAGGAGGCCGGTTTCTTTCCACATGTTGGAGGTACTTGTGGGGGTTTTGCCTCAGGTGTGCTCTTCGCATTTTGAGGTGCAGTTATTTCATACAGTGTTTGTATTGGCATTTTTTGGGGCGTTAAGGGTCGGGGAATTGGTCAGCCCTTCTAAGTCGGTAGCAGGGGGGTTGTATGTATCTGATGTGATGGTGCTTGCGGATTTGGTCACGTTGGTCATTCGGAGATCGAAAACTGATCAATTGGGCAGGGGCACTAGGGTGGTTCTTGGGAAGGTACCGGGGGAAGTGGTTCGGGAATGGTTAGGTTTGCGGCCTCCAGGTATGGGTCCGCTCCTTGTTCATGGGAATGCGTTGCATTTGTCCAGATATCAATTTGGAGCAGTTTTTAAACAATGTCTGGAGGCGGGAGGTTTCAATGCAGTGGACTACTCCTCTCATTTTTTTAGGATTGGGGTGGCGACGAAAGCCTCACGTTGAGGCTTGGGCGATGATATCCTGCAGCGGATAGGTCGCTGGGAGTCCTGCCGGTTCAGGCTGTATGTCCGACCGCAGCTGTTATAAGGGGTGGGGGGGTAGACATTCCTTGCCCCCGTTCTTTATTCTTTGGTGTTATGTGTCGGTGTGTCACTAGGTGTGTGGTCTGTTCTGTGTGGTTGTGTGAATCTTTTATGTTAATTCCTTGTTCTGGTATTTTTGTTCTTTTTCTTTCAGGCCCGGTCTGCTTGATATGGATCTTGGGCCACTCCTATGTTCATTGGGGGGCCAAGAGGGCACTGGTTAGGAGGGAGGGTAAGCAGTTGGGTTTTTCCTGGGATGCAGCCACGGTTTGTTGGATCGGGAGTCCCGGCATGCTCTGGTCCAGGGTTATGCCGGAAGTTCAACATTATGCGAGATTGGACAGGCCACCGGATGTAATGTTGCTTCATGTCGGGGGCAATGACCTTTGCCTTAGGGCGTCTTGCGATCTTATACGGGATATTAAGTGGGACTTCATGCGCGTACGCAGCGCATTTTCTGACACTTTAGTCCAGTGGTCGGAAATGGTGGGGATGTTGGCCTGGAGGGGTGCCCGGTCTGTAGACAGGGTCAATAAGGCTAGAATTAAGGCCAATAAGCCGGTTTCCAAGTTCGTAATCCATAACAGGGGCTTGGTTGTTCGCCATTGCGAACTGGAAAGGGAGTTTGGTCTTTACCTTAGGGGCAATGGAGTACATTTAACCCTGGTGGGTATTGATATGTGGGTCCTGGGGCTCCAGGACAGTTTACAACGTGCCTTAGGGCTGTAGCGGGCCACCCACGCATGAGGTGTCACCGTGTGCGTCTGTGGCATTGATATGGGGTTCCTGAGGGTTGGGTGGTGGTTGGTATACATATGTTAGATGTTGTAACGAAATGACCCGTGACGCCCAGAGACTTTTGATGGATGGGGGTACTCCTGTGCCAGAGTCACTGATGACTCTTGGGTCTAAGGTCACCCTGTGCCCCTTTTGGGCATAGGGTGGCTGATAAATGATAATTCATGTTTTGCAGGAGATCTGGACATATTACAAGCTGTAAAGGTCAATGTTTCATTCAATGTGGGGACACATGCTTTTGAGGTGTTAATTGCGTCAGCTCCTAAGACCTTTCATTGTCCATTGTGTGAGGCTGTTGAGATGCTAACTAAGACTACTACTGTCAATTGAAACTGAGAGTCAGCCTGGCTCCTAGACCTCTCATTATGTATGCTAATACTGTTTTATGTGTGGAATGTGTCTTGTCAGCTGTAGTAATTAACTCCTGTAATTCGGGGCCCGAACATCTGACATAGGAATGTGTATTCTGCAGGTGAATAGCTGTTGTCAGAGACAGGACGTCTGGGGGAAAATTACCTCACCTGAATGTCATTATCTAAAAGAATGCGATTGAAGCCCCACTGTGTGATGAGGGGGGTGGAGAGTTTCATTGTTCCTTTTGATAACTGTGACATGCTTGTAACTGTATAAAAACCAGCTGAGTTGACCATTAAAACGTTCATTCATTTGAAACCAGAGAGAACGGAGCTTGTCTCGTCTTAATTCTGGGGAATGGATCGTGTCTACAGGGATTGTCAGAGTGTCGGAAGGGGTGACGTGACAGAGCTGCGCCATTCACCCGCGGTGGACAGAAATGAAAATTCTTCATTTAACAGTAAGTACAGCGATAAAAAAAAAAAAAAAAACAGCATACTGGCACTGACACCAGTATGCTGGATGCTATGGGACAGAGTAGTTTTAGGGTGAACCTCCACTTTAGTTCAAAAGGTGTTGCGTTTAAGAGGTTTTGGGGGGTCATGGTTCAGTCAGCTGAGACACTAGTAGTACACCAGTCATGGATATTCATGTGAGCTGTCATCACCTACACAAAATATGACCATTGATCTTCTTACAACCAATTTCAGGATTGCCAAATTGCTAGCTCTGCTTAGTACAATAGTTTAGAGTCTATGCCAGTTCATACACGGGGCATGAGGGGGAGGATGTTACATCTGACATTTATAATGAAAGCGTCAATAGTTTAGAAAGTACAAACACATTTCAGCATCAACTTGGTCGGTGGTAATACTGGTAGTTTTTTTTTATTGCCTCATTCTACATTAAAGAGAATCTGTCTCCAACAAAAATGTGAGCGGTTTAATCAGCTAGATAAAGTTGCTGCGAAGTCGATAAATAGGTTTCTGCCAAGTCTGTCAGTGTCATGATTAAACCTGAACTACACATAAACTGTTAAATACTGTACATCCCATAGCAACTATAAAATATACAATTACATCTAGTTATGTACTCACTAACCCAGAGGTAGGCAACCTTTTTGTGCCAAAATTTTTTTTCAAAGAACTTGAGCGTGCCCATTTTTTTAACAAAAAAATGTTAACTTCACACTCTCAATCACGAAAAGGATTTTTTATAAAGTAAATGATGTAAACTACTTGAGTGATAGTAACTAGTTAACACCCTGCACTCTCATGCCTTAGATCAGCCCCAATTCCTGCACCTTCACACCTCAGATCACTGTATATGTCCCCTCCCTGTACCCCCCTGCTCGTCTGTCCCCTCACTGTACTACCCTGCACATCTGCCCCACCACTGTAACCCCCTGCACTTCTGCCCCACCACTGTAACCCCCTGCACTTCTGTCCCACCACTGTAACCCCCCTACTCATCTGCCCCAACAATGTATCCCCTTTCTCATCTGCTCCACCGCTGTACCCCCATGCTCTTCTGTCTCACTGCTGAACTACCTTTTCAACTGTCCCAACACTGAACTTATCTGCTTATCTTCCCCACCACTGTAACCCCCTTTCTCATCTGCCCCACCACTGTTCCCCCTGCTCTTCTGCCCCACCACTATAACCCCCTGCTCTTCTGCTCCACCTGTGTACCCCCTGCTATTCTGCCCCACCACTGTAACCCCCCTGCTCATTTGTCCCACCAATGTACCTCCTTTCTCCTCTGCCCTGCCACTGTACCCCCTGCACAACTGCCCCATCTCTGTACCCCCTGCTGTTCTGCCCCACTACTATAACCCCCTGCTCCTCTGTCCTACCACTGTAACCCCCTTCCCATCTGACCCAACACTGAACCCCCCCTGCTCATCTGTCCCACTACTGTAACCCACTTGCTCTTCTGTCCCACCGCTGAACCCCCTTCTCATCTCATCCACCACTGTACCCCCTGTACATCTGCTCCACCATTGTACCCTCCTGCTCTTCTGTCCCACTGCGAAAACCCCTCTGCTCATCTGCCCCACCGCTGTACCCTTCAACACATCTGCTCCACTGCTGTACCCTCTTCTCATCTATGATATGTGTGATATGCAGAGTGGTGCAAGGAAGCAGAGATGAGACACATCTACCTGTCCTGACACATTCATCCTGCTGATCCACCTCTCGCATTCAACCTACATGCTTGTATGTGGGCTGGAGAGAGGGGGGCCTGAGGAGAAGGGGCGGGGCCCTGTGCCCTTAATGGACTTTCTTGCCACTGAAAGAATGTCTAAATCTACCCTAAGGCTGCTTTCACACTGGGGCAAGTGGGCGTTGACGGTAAAACGCTGCTAGTTTTAGCGGTGCTTTACCTTCATTTTAGCAGCACTGTTCGGCTGCTAGTCAGGCGCTTTTAATCCCTGCTAGCAGGTGCTTCGGCAGTGGTGCTCAATCATTTCAATGGGCAGGAGTGGTGGAGGAGCAGTTTATACACCGCTCCTCCACCGCCCCAAAGATGATGCTTGCAGCGCAGTGCTCCAGTGTGAAAGCACTCTGGCTTTCACACTGGAACTGCAGGGGAGGCATTTTTCAGGCACTTTACAGGTGCTATTTTTAGCCCAAAAGCATCTAAAAATGCCTCAGTGTGAAAGGGGTCTTACAGGAAAAAGGGTGTCATCTGCCTGGCTCTACTGTGTAATGGGGCTGTTCAAATCTTGGTACTAGAGAAATACTAATTATTTTTCAGGTAAAGCATCTCTCTTATATGTAATTAATCTGTGTATTTAGTGTGAATAGAGTTCAACTTTTGAAAGTCTATCCCTAGACGCCACCATCCACTTAAGCCACCCCGAACATTCTTAATTTTTCCAGAATCAAAGCAAATACATTTTTAATTTTTTTTTTTTTTTTTTTGACCAGCTCACGGACCTTTCCGCCCTTCGCTTATCATTGTAGTCATTGCATCATTTGTGGTTCTCTTTATCTTCTTTCTATTTCAATTACTTTTTTTTTTTTTTCCCCTCCCATACAGGTTTGATTTAACATGTGTTTTTTCCCACCAGTTCCCTCCCATCTTCTCCCTCCCTCCATCTCGTGATTCCACTATCTCTCCCACCCAAGTGTACCCCCTAGGTTTAAATCCATTTCCTCCTCCATATTCAAGGTACTCTTAGGCCTCGTACACACGAGGCAATAGATTTGTTAAAAACGGTCTGTCCGACCGATTTGAACAAATCTGTCTCTTTGGATTTTGGTTTGCTCGCGTGTACACACGAGCAAACCAAAATCCCCGCCAGCAGACGGCGAGCTGACGTGTCGGTGACGTGGCGGTGACGTTGACGCCGCCACGT
This sequence comes from Rana kukunoris, assembly GCA_029574335.1. Taxonomy (NCBI): domain Eukaryota; kingdom Metazoa; phylum Chordata; class Amphibia; order Anura; family Ranidae; genus Rana; species Rana kukunoris. The sequence goes on from CM056049.1 coordinate 415,933,611, forward strand.
CACCGCACCAGGAAGTAAAACACTTCCGCGCATGCGCCAAATCCATTCGGCGCCGGTGCGAGACGACATGTCTGCTGGTAAGTGTACTAACCAGCAGACATGTCGGGCGGACGGGTTCCCACCCGATAGATTTCAAAGCATGCTTTGAAATCTGTCGGGTGGCCAAATCCGTCGGCTCGCCCGTACACACGATCAAATCTGTCTGCTGGGACGGTCTAGCAGACCGTTTCCAGCAGACAGATTTGATCGTGTGTACGCGGCCTTAGATTTTCTGCATAACTCCAGGTTTTTTTAAATTCTCTCCATGGTCCCCACTTCTTGCATGTATCCTCGCTGTCATCCACCCCTCCAGGTTTCAGCTCCTCCCTCCTATAGGTTTCCTCCACTGAGTCAATCCACTCCCATATTTGCGGGCTGTTCTTATCCCTCCATTTTTTCGGAATTAACCGTTTTGCTGCATTGAGGAGGTGGGGTACCAAGGACTTTTTATAATCTTTTAAGGGCTCCACTCCTCCATGGAAAAGGACTTCCCAGGGATCTTCTTTAATCTCTTTTTTTAGTAATGTCCTTAATTAATGCTAAAATGCTGTTACAGAAGCTTTTAATTTTAGGACAATTCCACCAAAGGTGGGCCATTGTCCCCATTGTTGGACAGCCTCTCCAACACTCTCCTGACTCCCCTTCTCTAAATTTACTGGTTTTGTCGGGGGTGGAGTACCATCCCGTAATAAGTTTGAAGTTCATCTCGGCCGTTCTTACGTCTATTGATGAGGAGTGGTTTAAATTCATTATTCTTTCTACTGTTGTTTTCCCCCTGGTGACTTCAAGTTCCCTTTCCCATTTCAGGATATACCTAGGCGTCCCCAGCTCTTCCGCCCTCATCAGGATTTTATATAATTTTGAAATGTTTCCTTTTGAGCTTTCCACCAGGCATAGTTGTTCCAAGGGTGTATAATCCTTCTGTTCCCGTATGGGGCCTGGTAGGCTCCTGATGAAGGAGGATAGCTGTCTATATCGCCAGTCATTCCACCCTGTGCATTTACTCTTGGCTTTAATTTCGTGAAGTGTCATTATTTTACCTTTCTGTATTATATCTTTTACCTGAATCCGATTTTTAATCCAATTCCCACCCTCCCCTTTTAACCCTGGTGAAAAAAATACGTTATCTTTTAAGTCGATGAGTGGTGAGTTATAAACTGACCCTAACTGTTTATGTGTTCTATCCCATATCCTTAATGCTGTCCGTGTAATTTCATGAGTGGTTGTGTGTAACTTTCTAAGCTGTGGTGGATTCCAAATAATTCTACCTAATTGTGTATTTGCAAGTGCACACTCAATCTGAACCCATCTTTTATCATGCTTTTCTTTGGCCCACTCTATTATACGGGATATTATTAAAGCGGTATAGTACTTTCTAATGTCCGGCACTAATAGAATCTTAGTGAAAATGATCATAAAATGTAAAAAATATACAAGATTTTTTTGTTTTTTTACTTCAAGTCTATGTTATAGAGTTGAAAATCCCAATGAAAATAAAGTGGTCATGTCTTGTTACTGCATGTGGATATTGTCTGTTGGCACTTACCATTATTCGTATATCATGTACATATGCACCTGCCCAGAAAAGTTCCTTAACTTGTTTTCAACTGTTGGCAAGTAAGTCTTACAAATAGTGCTGCCAAGAGATGCTGTACATATCAGCGTCTGTTTGGCAGCATGTTGAAGGAAATGCAGTCATGTGACCATGTTCAACACACTATTCAAAGAAACAATTTTTTTTTTTTTTCAATTTTTTTTTTCTAATAGCAGAAATGATTGCTCTTACGTGTGTGTATATATATATATATATATATATATATATATATATATATATATATATATTAGGGCTGTGCAAATTATCTTTTAATTAATCGAGAGTACAATTAATCAGAGTACAAGGACTCCCGCAAATACTCGGTATTGGTCCCGATACTGTTATCGGTTTTGGGACAACCCTAGTATTTATAATATAAAACTGAATGCAAGGCACTGGGCAAACCATTAGGGACAAAGGGGATGTGAAACTATTTGATACAGTACAGTAAAACCTTGGTTTGAGAGTAACTTGGTTTGAGAGCGTTTTGCAAGCAAACAACATTTTTTAATATTTTTTGACTTGATATACAAGCGATGTCTTGATATAAGAGTAGCGTCATGTCACAACTGTGTATAAAAGAGAAAAGAGGCGCCTTTAAGTGTAGCAATATGGTTACATTTAATGAAGGTACAACATTTAGCAACATATTGCTACAGTTAGAGGCACATCGCTTCTCTTTTTTTTTTTTCGAAATAACGATTTTTATTTATACAAAGCAGTTCACATATCGTAAAAAGAATACACAGAAATCAAAAGGTCAAACTGAACATTCGCCAAAAGATAGCAGCTCGTGTTACACACGTAGTAGGTGTTGGAGGGAATGGGCCATTGGCCAAAACAGTGCAAAAACAAGAACCAACACCTCCAATGGTAATATCAGCAAACATAACACAGTAGGCAGTATCTTAAAATTAGTATCACAAACATTTCTGCATAAGTAGTCAAGGGAGAAAATATAAAAAAGGGGAGAAAGAAAAGAAAAGAGAAGAGTTTTAGGTTACCGCGTCTGCTCCTACGCCCGCTCCCGGCATGTCCTCCTGCCGACACCACTCCCTCCAGACCTCATCGTGGTCGCCCGGCCTATCTCGTATTCTCTCCACATCTTTGATCCTGGAGTACAGGACCTCTTGGGATGGGGGGGGGGGGATTTTTTTCCAGTTGAGGGCTATCAGGCATCTAGCTGCCGTTAGAATATGTCTGAGTAGATTTCTGTACGGTTTGGCAATTTTAGGCTGAGAGAGGCCCAGCAAAAACAGTTTAGGTGTCAGGAGAATTGGTACCTCGAGGAGGGCCGGGAGCCAACTGGGTCGAGAAGCAGACTGTGGGAGACAAGAACAGAGAAATCTACAAAAAAAACAAGAAAACAAAGTAAGAGCATTTCCAGCAAACATATCAAACATTTTCAAGTAGGCACTAATAGACCAGGGGGTCATGGGGCCTAAAAAGCTCCGATTGGACTCCCCAACAGGGGGGTCAGGAAGGTTCAGGTCAGGGAGACTCGAATGGACCGAGGTCCAGGAAGGAACTATCTATTGGTAAACCACAGGGGGGTCTGTAACCTTAAAGTAGACCAACCTGGGGGCCCGGTCCAGAGCAGTCCGGGATACAAAAACAAAAATAAGATGAGGGCCTTCAGGGGGGAAAGTCATGTTACTAAGTCATGTGATCTTCCATGAGCAAGGATTAGCTCTTAATGTTGCCCAGCCAGGCAAACAAGGATATGTGGGTAATTTACCTGGGTGCCGGTGGGGGGGCCCCAGTGGGGACTTAGCCAGTCTTGTGTTTGGTTGATTTGCGGGAGGACTCAGGATGTTTCTGTGTTCACTCAGCCGTGGACCAGAAATTACTGCACTTCCTATTTCCGGTGCTTTGGTCCATGCCTCTTGGTCCCTCCTCTTTTTGCGTCCACGATGAGCCATCGCGGAGTGACATCACACGCCGCGTCATTGGCACACCGGGGAGGGATATTTAAATCCCACATGGAACCAGCCATGTTTGGGATCTTCTGGGAGCTCACCCTTGACTGGGACATTGGACACAGGTAACTACCCCTTCAATGGTGGGTGGGGGCGGCTGTAGCACGAGCTTCAAGAGCTGGTCTCTTCTTTTTCAAAGATATAGATGTGGTTACCCTGTTGGGGATCCGGTTGCCCTTGGTTCCACTTTGGCTTTCCTTTTGGAATGGAGCGTTTGGTGGCCCCCGGAGGGACATTTGGTACATCAACTAGAAATAGAGTGCCCTACTGTTACGGGTGAGAGAAACTTTTTATCTGATAGAGATGGAATTAACATATTAACATATTACACTAATACATATCTGTATATACATAGGCCTTCCTGGATGTGCGGATCCTGTTGATATCTTAATACACACCTTGTCGCGTTGCTTATTGGAGCTCCCAGCTTTTGGTCTTAATATACATCCCTCCCTATGGGGGACCTGGGTGGAAACGAGTGGAGGGGCCGTGGTATGCCTGGGAGGAACCACTTCAATGCGTTTGACTTCTGCGCTCTATTTAGAGGTATAGGGTTCTGTGCATTGGACTTTGTCCATTTATGTGACCCCTGGCCACGCGCGTTTAGGTTAGAGTCGCATCATATATTGAGATGTTTAAAAAATGTAAAAAATATTTGTATGATGTATTAACAATGGTTTTTTGTTTTTGTTCTTTTTATATATACACCAATCCGTTGAATGACTTATGTATTGCCATATAAAACAAAAGTGCCTTAGCGTCTATATCCTGAAGAAGCCCTACGGGCGAAACTGTTGAAACAATGGACGCCACATCAATTTGTATATGTGTATAGTATCTCATTGTAATTTTATAGGTAGTAGGTGTACACCTAAGACTTTGAACTATCTGTACTCATTACTTTTAAAATTTAGTATTAATAAATGTTTTTCCTATTTTTCTTATTCTGTGTTTGAGTGAACTTTCATACATTGCACCGTTAAAGTACCATATCCCGTATATATGTTTTCTTTCCCTATCTAAATCCCAAAAAAAGTACTTATCCATCGTAGGGTGATTATTAAAAAAATGGCAGCTCAGACTCTGTCTTGTTAGTCAGCTCATCTTTCCCACATCTTCTTGATTGGACAGTGAAGGTGCAGCAACACATTAATAAGGTCTTTCCTGTGCTTTCCCATGTGTAGTGTTAGGTTTGATGTACACAGAACGTTTAGCCCCTGTGCATGATATTCCAGTGTTTTAAGGCACAAGCACAAGGTCTAGCCATGCATCCAGCAGCCTGTGGGGGGAAAAAAAGCTGTTGAGGCTCGACAGGGCTCATTAGTAGTCATTAGGTGCATATTGCCCTAAACACTAGTGCCACTCTGTGCACCTTCCAGCCGGTACAGCCCCAGCAGGTTTCAGAGTTTTACAGGCTGTGGGCAGTGCTCCTGTGCCTTCTGTCTGTATCAAAGAGCCAGAACCATGTGCACAGGGGCTAAACGCACAATGTGCATGAGGCCTGAAAATAACATGGCCTGACTGGATAAAGACCTCTACTGTGCTACTGTATAGAGTATTATATAAAGCTAATATAAGTACAGATTTGGGTATTTATTTTAAAGTGGAAGTTTAGCCAATCTACCGCTAAATCTACTCTCAGACACATTCTAAAACTAAGAAGAAATCGCTATATATACCTTTTCTGAAGTTGATCCGGTCTGGTCTCCAGCGGTGGATGCTGTATGCAGAAGAGAACAATGACTGTGAAATGCCAGGGAATTTATGTCACCCATAGACTTACTATGGGGCTTCTGCTGTTGGTTTGCCCCTCCTGCACACTCCCACACACTGAAGCTGCCGCTGACAGCTCAGCCTGGGACAGGATCAGTTGGAGAACGGGTAAGTATAGTGATTTCTTCTTTACAGGGTTAGATAGATTAGACTTAAAATATGGCTGAAAGGTTTAGCATTCGGTTTTGGCTGAACTTCCACTTTAAGTATGCTGCGGTCATGTCAGGGACAAATCAGGCTTGAATTTTTGCCTGAATTCGGACCTGAAACGGAGCCAAAGATGCACAGGATCCCTGTGCAATTCGCTCTGCATGTCGCCCCAGAGATGTGTGAACCGGTGCATTGCCATGAAATGAGATTTGCCATGGAATGAGATGGTCCGCCTCCATCACATTCTATTGGCTCACTCATGTCACGTGACATATTTAAACGTCAAGTATTGACGCAAACATCAGTCACAGCTAGGCTATCATAGGGAGAGAATCTCCTCTCCCTGTGATTGCCCGATAGCGCTGTCAGCAGCGTGCCTCCCGCCAGCGCTAAGTACACCCCGCGCCCGCAGCTCTTCCCCGGAGGCAGACACGTCAGCAGGAGACAGCACAGCAAGGAGAAGGAGGGGGCTGGGAGAGGGAGGATGGAGGGATGGGATTTGCTGCTGGAGTATGGGGGGGAAGCAGAGCCTGGGGGGGACTACAAGTACCAGCTGCACCTTTCTGTCTACTCTACCTATACAGTCAGAGATCTCTAATTTCTCTACATATATATTACATATATCTACTGCTGTTATATAATATTATAATGAGCAGATCTATGTATCCTGGAGGACTACAAGTACCAGCTGCACCTGAGTGACTGATCTCTAATTGTATAACATACATATTACATCTACTGCTGATATATAATATTATAATGAACAGATCTATATATCCTGGAGGACTACAAGTACCAGATTCACCTGGGAACCTGTCTACTCTACTTATACAGATCTGCTCATTATAATATTAAAGACCAGCAGTAGATGTAATATGTGTGCTTTACAATTAGAGATCAGTCACTCCATAGGTAGAGTAGACAGGATCCTAGGTGAAGCTGGTACTTGTAGTCCTCTAGGATGTATTGATCTACTCATTGTAATAATGTATAACAGCAGTAGATGTAATATGTATGTAATGATATTAGAAATATATGTGATGTTATAGGCAGGATCCAAGGTGCAGCTGGTACTTGTAGTCCCCCCCAGGCTCTGCTTCCCCCCCATACTCCAGCAGCAAATCCCATCCCTCCATCCTCCCTCTCCCAGCCCCCTCCTTCTCCTTGCTGTGCTGTCTCCTGCTGACGTGTCTGCCTCCGGGGAAGAGCTGCGGGCGCGGGGTGTACTTAGCGCTGGCGGGAGGCACGCTGCTGACAGCGCTATCGGGCAATCACAGGGAGAGGAGATTCTCTCCCTATGATAGCCTAGCTGTGACTGATGTTTGCGTCAATACTTGACGTTTAAATATGTCACGTGACATGAGTGAGCCAATAGAATGTGATGGAGGCGGACCATCTCATTCCATGGCAAATCTCATTTCATGGCAATGCACCGGCTCCATTGAGAGCCAGTCACAGTCTCCTGTCATGGGAATTAGACGCGGGGAAACCTGCATCCAATTTGGACTAGTGTGAACTAGGGTTGCCACCTCATCCACCGCATCCAATTCAGACTATTGTGAACTAGGGTTGCCACCTCATCCCTTTAAACCCAAACACATATGAATTACACTAAGACCCCTTTCACACTGAGGAGTTTTTCAGGCGGTACAGCGCTAAAAATAGCGCTGCTATACCGCCTGAAAAACTCCTTCACTGCCTACTCAATGTGAAAGCCCAAGGGCTTTCACATTGAGGCGATGCACTGGCAGGAGAGAAAAAAATCTTCTATCAGCAGCATCTTTGGAGCAGTGAGAGGAGCGTGTACACGATACTTCCCATTTAAAACAATGCAGAGGCGCATTGCGGGCGGCATTAACCCTTTATCGGCCGCTAGCGGGGGTTAATACCGCACCGCTAGCGGCCGATTCCCGCGGCAATCCCGGTGGTATAGTGAAAGGGGCCTAATTTATGCAGATAAGGTACCAAGTAAGTTTAATTACCACCTTAATCAGCCATAGAACCTGTATAATTACCGTATTTATAGTCGTACACCGCGCTTTTTTTCCCCTTTAAATAAGGGGAAAATCGTGGGTGCGCGATATATGATGATACACGCTTCCCGCGCTTAGTTTGAATGCCTCTGCCGACATATACTGAGCGCAGTACACTCGGGTACATTCGGCCAGGCTCGGCTTCACTCGCGGTCATGCTCCTAGCCTTTATGCGTGAGTGGCCGAGCGTGCCCGAGTGTACTGCGCTTGGTATATGTCGGCGGCGGCGTTCAAACTAAGAGCGGGAAGCGGGGATTCGACTCGGAGACAGCACGGGAGAAGCAAGGAGGACACCACCGAGGCCGCAGATGGACGCCGATGGATGCCGGGCAAGACACCGACGAGGGGCATCTAAACTGTAAGTATTTTCTTTTTTTTTTAAGGATTTTCCGTTCTAGGTTGGGTGCGCGCAATACCACGATAAATACGGTAATATATGTTTAGGCTCTAAAGGGATGAGGTGGCAAATCTAGTGTGAACCCAGCCTAAACTTTCAATTTAACTAGGCTGCAGTCATGTTAACACAAGCATAAATAAATAGATTTCCGTGTAATGTATTGCAGGACATTCATGTAGTAGGTGCTAATAGACCTGCACAGCACTACACAAAAAGGCAAATACTGTGTGTTGTGGTCACTGCATAAAAAAAAAAAAAATCAGGCCCGGTTTTATATTTCCATGCATGGAACGCCCATTCTAAGACCCCTTTCACACTGACGAGTTTTTCAGACAGGACAGCGTTAAAAATAGCGCTGCTATACCGCTTTCAAACTGAGGCGATGCGCTGGCGGGAGAGAAAAAAATCTCCTGTCAGCAGCATCTTTGGAGCTCCTTCCCATTTAAAACAATAGCTTTGGCTAGCGGGGGTTAATATCGCACCGCTAGTGGCCGAATCCCGCCCCAGTGTGAAAAGGGGCCTAAGTGAACTGATTGCCCTAACGCAATGTGTGTTCACAATACTGCACAATAACCTGCCTGCGGTAGTCCATCGAAATTACAATTAAAAGTGTGAAACAGGCTGTAATGATTTTTAATGAATAGATGTGTGATCGCAAAGATTTTTTTCAAACTATTGTAGCGCTCACCCCCGAAGGAGCCGCTGAATTATCGGGTCTTCTGTCTCACCTCTGTGACACACCACAAACAATGAATCCACAGCACACCTTGTGAAGCTTTATAACAGATTTAATGACTGTGGGATAGGACAAAAGCCCTTAACGTCTCCCCACTCTAATATAATACAACTAATAACAGGATGAGATAATACGTTTAGATTGAATGCAATGAACAGTAATATATATATACACTTAGCAGTATATACCCCACCCTAAACTACTGGCCAGTAGTACTGTCCTAGGCTAGCCGACGTTGGGGCCCTGGCTGTATGGCAGATGTAGGAAATACATTTGTTGCAATGGCCAAAGGTCGCTCACCACTTCCAGTGTCTCTTTGGGAAAAGAAGGATGATTGTCTGCGGAAGCGAATGTCCCTCTCTCCTCAGATCGACATCTGTGAAATGGATGCAGTCTTTTAAAGCCTCCGGCAGGACATCTCAGATCGTCTAGGGGCCCTGGCTGTATGGCAATGATCTCCGTCGGCTCCACTCACTCAGTTGTGCAGGTTGGGTTCCTCCGGTGGCTGGATCGACCCTGCGACCAGGCCTCGGTTCGATCGCTCAAACACAGTCTCTCCCTGTTTCAGTAGACGAACCTCAGTGTCTCCAAGCACTGCTGCATAGAGCCTGTGTCTCAGTGGCAAACACACAGCTCTGACACAAGCCGTCTTAAATCAGCCTGTGATGCAGATCTGTCTTCTCTGGATCCTCTCCCAGCCCATCTGCCCTGCAGATCCCACCCATCCATCTCCTGTTTCCTTTCCCACAGCCTGCTGGGAAATCCAGTCCTCCAGCCCCTTTCAGTAGGAATGTATCCATATATCTGCTCTGTACTGCAGTCTGAACAATCTGTGCTCTCTGGCTCCACCTGCTGCAATATATATATATTTCCTCTTAGATGGCTGAAAATCACAACAGGGCTACATTCTCCCCCTACTTTGGGGTCCCCACCAAATGGTAAACTGTATTTGTAAGTTCTACAGACAATATATACAGTATAAAAGGCTCATATAAAGTTTATACTAGACCACTTGAATACCTTTACTGCGCATAGGTAGATGCAGTCTATGACAACGTCTAGCAAGTGGGGTGGGCAGAGGAACACTCCACCAAGGTGTGCTGATGGCCTGGATTGGACACAAGTCCTTTGATACCTCTGTGGTTAGGGTGGACACCTCGGGTGATCTGCGTACAGTAGTGATAGCTTCTTCTGTGCTGTTCCCTGGTGAGTCATAAGTGAGTCTCTGAGGAGGTCGCACCAGTCGTTTGGACCTTGATTCTAAAAACCCGGATGGGCCTTCATCTGCTGAGTCCTCTTCTACTTGCTGTGTTAACTGAGGGAATTCAGTTTCCTTTTCAACTGGCTGAACAAGGGCATCTTCTAGCACTGAGGTTTCTGGCAAGAGACTTTCCACTTGAGAGGGTACAGAATTATCCTTGTTTGCTTGAGGCACAAATTCAGGGGCATCTGGTCTCAAATTGCTCAAATCCGGCTCAGGAGTCATAATAGTTGGATGAACATCCATGGGTTCAGATGGCCACATCCAACTTGGACACACATCTTCCTCATCGCTGTCGTCCTCACTTTCTCTTGTAGAAGGTGGCTGTTGGGACCGAGTAGCAGGTGCTTGACGGGAAGTGGATGGAATGGGTGAAGGAGACTCATCTCTATCTGGTACCCTCACAGCTTCATTCAGAGGTAGGAGATGATTCCAATGCCAATCCTTTAGTGGCCCGGTCTTTCCCTCTGGTCGAATCTGGTACACTGGCAGGCCAGGCAATTGTTTACAGACGATGTAGATCTGAGAACTCCATCTATCAGCTAGTTTGTGCCTGGCCGAAGCACCCAAATTTCTTAATAGAACTCAATCACCTGGCTGTAAATCCTGTACCCGAACCCTCAAGTCATAGTTCCGTTTGTTTCTTTGTTCTCTACTCCCGGATGTCAAACGGGTCTTCTCAAATGCAGAAGCCAGGTTTCTCCTAAGTCTATCCACATAACCCTGGTGAGAGGCAATAGACGTCTGGTCAAGGGAGAGGCCAAAAGCTAAGTCTACTGGTAAACGGGCTTCTCTTCCAAACATGAGGCGGTACGGTGAGTATCCTGTAACATCACTTTCTGTGCTATTGTAAGCATGCACAATGGTAGAGATATGCCGACTCCAGTGCTGTTTCTCCCTGATCGACAGTGTTCCCAACATATTGAGTAGAGTCCGATTGAATCTCTCCGGTTGTGCATCACCCTGGGGGTGATAGGGGGAGGTTCCTGACTTCTGAATCCCCAATAGATCCAAGAGCTGCCTGATGAGTCGGCTTTCAAAGTCTCTGCCTTGATCAGAATGGATCCTCTGAGGTAGACCATAATGAACGAAGAACTTTTCTACTAGGACTTTGGCTACAGTAGGAGCATGTTGATCTTTGGTTGGAAAAGCTTGAGCATAACGGGTAAAATGGTCTGTCACCACTAGGATATTTCCCTGTCCACTAGTGTCAGGCTCTAAGCACAGGAAGTCAATACACACCAGGTCCATAGGCCCTTGGCTCTGTAGATGGCTCATTGGAGCAGTCCTAGAAGGTAAAGTTTTCCTCTGGATACATCTTAGACAGGAATGGCAGTAGCTTTCAACTTCAGATCTCATGCAGGGCCAATAGAATCTGTCTCGGACCAGTTTAAAAGTTCTCTCTGCTCCTAAGAGACCATGGTCATCATGCAAAGCTTTCAGCACATTTTCTCTATGCTTCTCTGGGAGGAACAACTGCTGCTTTTCTTCTAAGTCATCCGAGGGGCCCCTTCTGTAGACCACCCCGTCTAACAGTTTCAACCGTTCCCACTCTTTGTGGACCAGACGAGCCTCTTTTGGTGAATCAGTTAGTAGGAGCCCTCTTTGACCCGCTTTCATTGCTCTTAGAGTTAACCCGATCAAAGGATCTTCAGCCTGATCTACTCTCAGGTCCTTCTTCGTGAAAGTAGGCAGGCCCTCACTCCTCAGCTGTGTAGGGTTACAATACATTTTAGGGACACCGGCAGCCATGACTCCTATGGCCTCTGCTCCAATCATTCCTTTGGTTCGGCATTCCACCCCTTGGCATAGGGCTTGAACTCCATCTGGAGTCAAATGAGTCCACTCTGTTTCTGGGACCCCTGTGCTATAGGGTCTTCTGGATAAGGCATCCGCGTCTTGGTTATTGACCCCAGGGCGATATTTGAGGCTTAAGCGGAACCCTGACAGGGCAGCCAACCACCTGTGCCCAGTGGCATCCAGTTTGGCCGTAGTAAGAATTTAAGTGAGTGGATTGTTGTCAGTTCTGACCACGAAATTGGCCCCCTACAGGTAGTCTTTTAGTTTGTCCACCACTGTCCACTTCAAGGCCAGGAACTCCAACTTGTGAGTGGGATAATTCTTCTCAGAAGGGGTGAGACCCCGACTCACATATGCCACCGGTTTAAGGAGGCCATCATATTCCTGGTATAGTACTCCTCCTAGCCCTTCTCTGCTAGCATCCACATGTAGTTCATAAGGCTTGGCAGGATCAGCGTAGGCAAGGACAGGAGCCTGTGTTAGACTCCCTTTCAATTGGAGGAAAGCTCTTTCACATTGGTCAGTCCATTCCTCCTGGATTGGTTCACGAGGCTTCCTAGGCCCGTGGGCTGGTGAACCCGGCTCAAAGGGCATTGATTCATCTTCTGCTCCTTCCATTCTTAGAAGTGTGTTCAGAGGCTGAGCTATCTTGGCAAACCCCTCTACGAACCTTCTATAGTATGAGCAGAATCCCAGGAAGGACCGGAGTTCAGTAATGTTACGAGGTCTCGGCCATGAAGCCACAGCTTCCAACTTCTTAGGATCAGTTGATATGCCTTCTGCTGAAACAACATGTCCCAAGTACGTGACTGAAGGCAGACAGAATTGACACTTCTCCAAAGAAAAGTTTCAATCCTTCTTCATGCAGCCGCTTCAAGACTTTTTCCAACCGCTGCTCATGTTCTTCCAGTGTTCTCCCGAAGACTATTAGGTCATCCAGAAACACTAGTACCTCAATCAGGTGCATGTCTCCCACCGTCTTTTCCATTAGTCATTGGAAAGTTGCTGGGGCTCTTGCGAGGCCTTGGGGCATTCTATTGAACTCAAAGAATCCCAGTGGACAGATGAAAGCAGTCTTCTCTTTATCTTCAGGATGCATGGGTATCTGGTGATACCCACTTCGCAGGTCAAGTACACTAAACCACTTTGCTCCAGACAGACACTGTAAGGCATCTTCTATTCGAGGAGTAGTGTATTGGTCGGGAATGGTTCTTTGGTTGAGTGTGCGGTAGTCTATGCACAAACGGATGGAACCGTTTTTCTTGCGAACTACCACAATGGGTGAGGCATAAGGACTCCTGGATTCTTGGATTATCCCGGTCCTTTTTAATTCAGCCAGCTGTTCCCTTAGGTCATCTAGATCTCCCAATGGGACTCGCCGTGACCTTTCTCGAAAGGGCTTGTCATCTTGGAGGCGAACGCGGTGCTGAGTGCTCCTAGCACACCCCACATCAAACTCATCCTTGGAGAATAAATCTTGCCACTTGAGGAGCCGAGACTGAATTTGCTTCTTCCACTCGGGCGAGATAGGGGCATCTTTAGGATAGAACCGTTCAGCTGGGACCTCTCTGTCTACTCCCCCCACCAATTCAGTGGGTGAGAGGGGTGTGGCAGTGGCCACTTGTCCAATCGGCATCCGTGCCTTCAAGGTCACTGGGGCATCTGACACATTGCATAAACTTACAGAGACTCTCCCACGGGCCCGCTGTAGGGCTCTGGTGGATATTATCTCAGGCACCAATTCCACTCCAGACCTCTTCACATTTCTGGGATCAGTTTCCAGGACCACATAGGGGCCTGGTTGTGACCAATTCAACTTGACTGAGGCCCGGAAACTAGTCATTTCTCCTGGCTGTAAGACCTTCTCTGCTCTTTCTAATCTCCAAAGCCATCCCACTTCTGCAGGTGCCCTGTGTTCTTGAATAGTGTTGAGCAGAATATGCCATATTCGAATTCGCGATATATCTCGAATATATAGTCGAATATTCGACCTATATTTGCTAAATACGAATATTCGTGATATTTTTTGGAAATGAAATGATTGCGAATTTTCGCTATCGCGAATGCGAATGCGAATTGCGAATTGCGAATGCGAATATTCGAGAAATGCGGAATGGAGCACTCTGATTGGCACAGAATATTCGTGATATATTACAATATAAAATAATTGCGAATATTCGAGAAATGCGGAATGGAGCACTCTGATTGGCTCAGAATATTCGTGATATATTACAATATAAAATAATTGCGAATATTCGGCAAATGCGGAAGGAGCACTCTGATTGGCTCAGAATATTCGTGATATATTACAATACACAATAATTGCGAATATTCGAGAAATGCGGAAGGAGCACTCTGATTGGCTCAGAATATTTGTGATATATTACAATATAAAATAATTGCGAATATTCGAGAAATGCGGAATGGAGCACTCTGATTGGCTCAGAATATTCGTGATATATTACAATATAAAATAATTGCGAATATTCGAGAAATGCGGAATGGAGCACTCTGATTGGCTCAGAATATTCGTGATATATTACAATACAAAATAATTTCGAAATTTCGAGAAATGCGGAATGGAGTACTCTGATTGGCTAAGAATATTCGTGATATATTACAATATAAAATAATCGCGCGATATCGCTATTGCCGAATAATCGCATTGCGATTTTTCGGCAATATAAAATGAGCGCTGCAGCTACTCGGCCCAAGGTCTCTAATCATACCAGCAATGCTTTTAGACGTCGATGGGGATCTCTAGGATGTGATCTGTTCTAAAAAAAAATTGAAAACATTTGAATATTCGAAATAGCGAATATGCGCCGCGATATTCGCATTATTCGCGAATACTCGAATATGCAATATTCGTAGCGAATATTCGCAATGCGAATATTCGTGAGCAACACTATTCTTGAATAATCCGCTGGTAGATTGGCCGCAGCATCGGGTGCATCTTCTCTGAAGTAGAACTCTCTTCCGTCACTAATGGAGTTATAAGGCGTCTCACCAAGTCAGTATTTGTCCCCACAATTATAGAACTTCGATTAGCTCCTGGTGGGCGGGGACATACAATGGCTAAGGCGTCACAGACCCCTGGTTGTCCAACAGTTGCCGAACTGAACTCCAGCTTCACTTGTAGACACCCATCATATGGAAGCTTCTGAGTCCCAATACCCCAGATTTCGAGATCCTCTAACTCCATCAGGGGTAGATGCTTCAAATGCTTCTGGTAGAAGTCCCGATAAATCAGTGTTACTTGAGCACCTGAATCGAGGAGAGCCTTCGTGTAAACCCCTTCTACTTGAACTGGGATAATAGGTGAAGGGCCTATCAACTTGTCAGGGAACTTCTTCGGAGTAGTAGAAGGCATAGACCCAGTCGGCTGCACTCTAGCCCTCTTCCTAGCTCGTGGTGGTAATTTTCTTCTCCCTACCGGGTGTTTAGGTTGTGGGTGTGCCTTGCCTCCCTGTGACACAGGACCAGACGCCAAGGGAGGGTATCTTTTTGTTGTAGCAGGTGAGGCTCTGGGTAAAGACTTGGGCCTCTTATTGGTATCCTGGGAATCAGAGCAGTCTTCAGTAGTTGGGCACCCAGTTTGCTCCCTCACTGGGGCCCTCTGTAGTTTCCCGCAGGTAGATAACTTCTTCTTGAATTCGATGGGCTCGGACAGGTACTTCGGTAATGACCCACTCCTCCACAATTATAGCAGATGTTTGACGGTTTCTTGATAGGCACCACCTGAGTGGTAGATTCAGGAACTGGTACTGAAGTGACTTTTCCAAGGGGCGACTTGACACCTGCAGACAATAGGGTTAGCATTTGCGTCAGCTGGGAAACTTGAGCCTTTAATTGCTCCATTTCTGAATTCCCATTCGACACATTGAGCGTTCGAACCTCAGCAGGAAATGAAAATCCTGAGCCCTTCTTTTTCTCCTCTAGGAT
Organism: Rana kukunoris; assembly: GCA_029574335.1. Classification (NCBI taxonomy): domain Eukaryota; kingdom Metazoa; phylum Chordata; class Amphibia; order Anura; family Ranidae; genus Rana; species Rana kukunoris. Next base: position 415,949,318 of record CM056049.1, read on the forward strand.
AGCCTCTTCCTCCCTTACCATCTTAATGAGATCAGAGTATCGCAAAGTGGTACCTCCTTGTAAAGTCTTCAACTGGATCCAGATAGGATCAGAACTCAGAGCGCCTCTCAGGATCTGTTTCATTCTAACTTGGTCCATATCCCTGGGCTCTATTCCTTTCTTTAGTACAATCTGGTATAGCATTTTGTTTAGTCGTCGAATATACTCGGAAAGCTGCTCATTTTCCCATTGAAACATGTGTTCAAATAGGAAGATTAGATCTGTAGCTTTCTCTGTGCGCCCAAACTCATCTTGTAGCATGCGAAGATAGTCATATGCTGTACAAGACTCCTGACTGAATTTCAAATTTCGGATGGCTTCTGCTGCAACGCCTTTCAGACTTTCAGTAATGCGTTGTTTCTTTTGAGCCTCTGGAACATCTCATTCTTCCAGTGTTTGCATAGCCTGTTCCATCCAGGTTTCATACTCTTCTTCTCCAGGAGGTAATGGCTGCACTCCAGAAAAAATTCTCAACTTCCTGTAGCTATAGTTCACAGATGGCGAGGAAATTTTTATAACGTTCTCTACCAGTTTTCCTATGTCCATGAAGAAGGAAGCTGGGGGGTAGTTAGTGGTTGATACAGAAGTGGTAGTTACTTCCACTGTGTCTGACATGGTCTGGCTTGGTCCCTCCAAACAACTTGCTGAGGTGAGTAGAGGGAATAACCCTGCTTTAACTTCTCCGGCTAGCTGGATGCTATCACCCTGGAAGCAGGTTGGGACTCCTTTCTTCCATTCTAGCAGGGCATAGGTATGGGAGACTTCTTGATCTATTTTTGTGTCTATTACAAACACTTTCTGGTCAGGTGCTAGTGTAGTTACTGCTTGACGGATCTGTTCCTCTGTCCATTTGTCAGCAGGAATGTCCATTACTATACTCAGCCCTAATTGGCCATTTTGTTCTTTGCACCACTCTGCTGCGGTGTTTGGATCCATTGCTGGCTCGTTTGTGCGGTTATCACTTTGCGGGAGGTATCAGAAGAAATCCCGGACGAGCCCCCACATGTAGCGCTCACCCCAGAAGGAGCCGCTGAATTATCGGGTCTTCTGTCTCACCTCTGTGACACACCACAAACAATGAATCCACAGCACACCAGCAAACCTTGTGAAGCTTTATAACAGATTTAATGACTGTGGGATAGGACAAAAGCCCTTAATGTCTCCCCACTCTAATATAATACAACTAATAACAGGATGAGATAATACGTTTAGATTGAATGCAATGAACAGTAATATATATATACACTTAGCAGTATATACCCCACCCTAAACTACTGGCCAGTAGTACTGTCCTAGGCTAGCCGACGTTGGGGCCCTGGCTGATGTAGGAAATACATTTGTTGAAATGGCCAAAGGCCGCTCACCACTTCCAGTGTCTCTTTGGGAAAAGGAGGATGATTGTCCGCGGAAGCGAATGTCCCTCTCTCCTCATATCGACGTCTGTGAAATGGATGCAGTCTTTTAAAGCCTCCGGCAGGACATCTCAGATCGTCTAGGGGCCCTGGCTGTATGGCAATGATCTCCGTCAGCTCCGTCGGCTCCACTCACTCAGTTGTGCAGGCTGGGTTACTCCGGTGGCTGGATCGGCCCTGCGACCAGGCCTCGGTTCGATCGCTCAAACACAGTCTCTCCCTGTTTCAGTAGACGAACCTCAGTCTCTCCAAGCACTGCTGCATAGAGCCTGTGTCTCAGTGGCAAACACACAGCTCTGACACAAGCCGTCTTAAATCACCCTGTGATGCAGATCTGTCTTCTCTGGATCCTCTCCCAGCCCATCTGCCCTGCAGATCCCACCCATCCATCTCCTGTTTCCTTTCCCACAGCCTGCTGGGAAATCCAGTCCTCCAGCCCCTCTCAGCAGGAATGTATCCATATATCTGCTCTGTACTGCAGTCTGAACAATCTGTGCTCTCTGGCTCCACCTGCTGCAATATATATATATTTCCTCTTAGATGGCTGAAAATCACAACAGGGCTACACTATAATTGAACGGGTTCAATTTAAGCAAAATGAAACTAAATTAAAATAATTAGTCTAGGTTTAAAACTATTGTTTTACAATACTCCCTGATTAGATCTTATAATCAGTGATACATGCACACAAACGGCAGCAATGCTGACTCTTATTAGACAACTCAAATCCATCAGAAAAGCAGTTGCTAGTCCAGTGTTTTCTCTGCAGCTAGAAGTCTCTATTGCTAGCAGAAGTCTGGCACAGACCTGCATACAGCTGAGTAACACTTCTGCAGCCAGCTGCCTATGCTAAAATCTCTTTGCTACAGTAAGTCACCATTAAATCAATTGGTCTTGCCAAATGAACAAACGATTGAGAATGCTTGTGTGGGCAATTACATGGTCAATTTTACCAGAGTAAGAAGGACCCAGATGCACACAGGACTGTTTTAATAAACGTATAATGAGGTCATTTGCGGAGGACTGTCAGACAAAAGAGCCCTTAGAGTTGCTGGAAAGGAGGTCACAGCCTGAGTGACTTCTTTTTCTCCAAATGTGTTTGCTACTTTTCATCTTTCAGATGGCCTTTCAGTATGCCATGAGTTACTCAAAAGATCAGCAGTGGTTGCTTGTCTGGCTTTGTGGGTATAGTTTATTTTTTCCTTAACATAACATAAAAGTAACATTCATTTCCAATCCTTATGTCTATTAGAATAGTTTAAAGGGGTTGTAAAGGTTTGTCTTTTATTCTCTAAATTGGTTCCTTTAAGCTAGTGCATTGTTGGTTCACTAACCCTTTCCTTCCATTTCCCTTCTAAATGTTTTTTTTCTTTGTTTGAATTTCTCACTTCCTGTTTCTCCTCAGTAAGCTTTCCACCATCATCCGAGCGGTGGAAAGTCATTTAGAACAGCTTACTGAACACCTTACTGAGGAGGAACAGGAAGTGAGAAATTCAGACAAAGAAAAATACATTTAGAAGGGTAATTGAAGGAAAAGGTAAGTGAACCAACAATGCAGTAGCTTAAAGGAACCTATTTAGAGAATAAAAAAACAAACCTTTACAGCCCCTTTAAGTAAAGCAGTAAAGTCTGAAAATTAACAAAATTAACAACAAACACACCATCATAATGTGCTGGTATGCATCGCCTTTAACAAATGGGATTCCTCCAGAAGCACTCTGTCACTATTGGGTGGGTACAATCATTAAACAGCCAATGGTCCTGTACACATAAGGGTTTATTTACGAAAGGCAAATCCACTTTGCACTACAAGTGCACTTGGAAGTGCAGTCGCTGTGGATCTGAAGTAGACATGCAAGGAAAATAAAAAAACAGCACTTTTGCTTGCACATGATTGGATGATAGAAATCAGCATAGCTTCCCCTCATTTGGATCTTCCCCTTAGATCAGGGGTGTCAAACTCAATTTCATCGTGGGCCGCATCAGCATGATTGCCCTCAAAAGGGCCGGTTGTATCTGTAAGACTAGATGTCCAGCGCATCCCCTCCCCTTACATTAGATGTCAAGAGCCACCCCACCATCAGAAGTTGAGTCCCCCACTCTCCCTTACATCACAGTGCACCCCCCTTTCCTTATGCTGCTTCAGAAAAGAAGCTGGATGCATTGCTTGAAAGCGGAAAGTAAGGGTCTGGAGTAGGACCAGAGGAGGGCTGGAGCTCTCCTGCAGATGCACATGAAATGGCCTGGAGGGCCGGATTCGACCTGCGGGCCTTGTGTTTGACACCTGTGCCTTAGATCTACAGCAATTGCACCTCCAAGTGCACTTGTAGTGCAAAGTGGACTTCCCTTTAGTAAAAAAAAAAAAAAATTTAAAATAGAAGGACTGACTTCCAAATGGGGGAACCATCCATGCCAAATGTGAGTAAATCACCATAAAGCAGCATGTAATCAAAATAGTCAAGGCACATACACTCACCGACCACTTTACCTGTTCAATTGCTTAGTAACACAAATTGATAATCAGCCAATGACATGGCAGCAACTCAATGCATTTAGGCATCTAGACATAGTGAGAACAACTTGCTGAACCCAAGCATCAGAATGGGGAAGAAAGGGGATGTAAGTTACTTTGAACATGGCATGGTTGTTGGTGCCAGATGGGCTGGTCTGAGTATTTCAAAGACTGCTGATCTACTGGAATTTTCACGCACAACCATCTCTAAGGTTTACAGAGAATGGTCCGAAAAAGAAAAAATATCCAGTTGTGTGGTTCGAGATGATAGAATGACGAAAGAAAGTCAATAGTAACTCAAAAAAGCACTCGTTACAACCAAGGTATGCAGAATACAATCTCTGAACCTTGAAGTAGATGTACTACAGCAGCAGAAGACCACACCGGGTGCCACTCCTGTCAGCTAAGAACAGGAAACTGAGGCTACAATTCACACAGACTCACCAAAATTGGACAAGCAACATGAAAGCATAGATCTATCCTGCCTTGTATCAATGGTTTAGGCTGGTGGTGGTGTAATGGTGTGAGGGACACCTTCTTGGTACATTCTGGGCCCCTTGAGTACCAATTGAGCATCATTTAAATGCCACGGCCTACCTGAGTATTGTTGATGACCATGTCCATCCCTTTATGACTACATCTTCTGATGGCTACTTCCAGCAGGATTATTCAACAGGTCACAAAGCTCAAATCATCTCATACAGACAGCCCCGAAGTAGGGGGAACCCAGGCGCAGGGGCCACATGACTGGGGGAACACTGTGTGGAGCGCACACAGGAAGAGGAAATGGCTGGTAAAAAGTCCGGCCGGGGGCGGGGCTTAGGCACACGAGGAGGGTCACATAAAAGGAGGAGGGGGCGGGGCCAGTCATTCGGGAGTCATCTGCAGTTGTGGTAACAAACAGGCTGTTTTTCCTGTATTGTTACATCAGCTATGGATCAGCTGGAGGGCATGCTGGAGTGGCTCCTGCTGCGGCCAGACTAAATGGGGCTCAATGGCATGAGGAGCGGCTGGATTGCTACTGGCGGGCCCGGGTGAAGGTACGTTCCGAGAAATACAGCCCTGGGGGTTTCATCGGGTGTCGGTCAGCGGGGGAGTAGCCCACATGCACCCCCCCCCCCTCCCCGGGGGGCAAAAAACGGCAGGCGGCTGCGGCTTCGTGTGAGGCTGGAAAGAAGGCCAGGCAGCTAGGAAAAGCGGGTCGGCGGGTGTCATCCCCGTCACCTGGCAGGGCGTCTCGGGGGACTTCTGGAGCGGTGGCGTAGGCGGGTACTCCCGCCCCCGCGTGTCGCTTCACGGCGGGGGAGATCGGGGGGTGGGCGGCTGGGAGCCCATCAACCAGAGCGGCTGAAGCTATCCAGGGGGAAGCGGAGGTCCAAGGCGTTGTGACGACAGCGATTCGGGAGCGGCTGCTGCTGGATCGCAGGGGGGCTCTGCGGGGGAGATCGTTAGACGTGGTGCGGCCTGATCGCAGGGCTTCTGGCTTCTCATCGGGCAGTGGATCGGTGGCCTTGTCGGCGGGCTCTGCGTCCCTTGTGGTGCAAGGGGATCAACGTCCGAGGGTGAACTGTTGGATACGGACTCGGATGGTCTAGAGGAAGTAGCGGGCCCGTCGGGGCGTCAGCTGGGGATCTGGAGCAACGGCCAGTCGGACGGTTTCCACTGGGCAGCAGGGTAAGTCGTCCTTTATATCACTGTCTGTTGTGTCTTCTGCAGCTGTTTTCTTCTCCCCCTCCTTCCCTTACACTTCCTTCTGCTTTAACTGCTGGGGGTTCTTTGCCGGGGGGGGAGGCGTTGGGTTCGGGTGTACTTCAGTTGGGTGGGGTGGCTCTGCCGGTGGGAGGGGGGGTCCCTGATGCGGGTGCGCTGTTGCTGCAGAAGCTGCTGTCATCCTTATTAGATGGTTGCAGGCCCCTGGTTGATGGGGCCCGTTGGGCCCGCTCCGGCTGTCGCAGTACCTCCTTCGGCTGCGTGGTTGGTTCCGCCCGGGGTCGGGCTGGCTAATCCCAGTGCTGTGTGTGTTGGTTCAGGCCCTAGGCAGTTCTGTTGGGGGGGGGGGTGGTTACCCCCCCCCCCTCTGTTCAGTTAGCGGGTGTGGGGACGGTGTCCGCGTCCCGGGTTGGCACGGGGGTGTTGCCACCTCTGCCAGCTCCACTGGTAGACGGTCCCGCTGTGGGTGTTTCTCCTGCTGGGGCTACTCCACGTGGGGCGGTGACGGACATGGTGTCAGGTTTAATGGCGGACGGGGTAAGGTTGGCGGACTCGGCTCGGTGCGAGGTTTATCTGTGTTATGATGCGCCTCAGGGGGCTCATTTGAGGGTTGAGGTGAAGGAGCGGATTTGGAAGGGGGAGTATGTGGAAATAATTTCGCTGCTCCCCCTCGAAGTTTAATTTAGATAAAGTGATGCCATACGAGAGCAAGAAGGAGGAGGAAGAGAAGCGGCGTTATCGCCTGATTCCTCGTACCTTTGCGAATTGGGCGCATGCGTTTTACATTCTAGCTAGCGTGATTGGGAAAAAGCAGCTGGACCAGTGCGCGGGTTTATTTTGTTACATTCTGCGCTATGATGAGCAGTTTCGACAGAAAAAAGCTGTTCATCCGGAGATACGGTGGAATCAAAAAGATATCGCCCTGTGGATGAGACTAATGACTCAGGCCAGGGTTGTGCCGCAGCCCTTTTGGGAGGGGGCCAGGGGTGCTAGGGCTTCCTTGCTGCCGGCCGAAAAACGCTTCTGTTGGCAGTACAACGAGGGCTCCTGTAAGTTTGGGGGATCGTGTTGCTTCAGACACGAGTGCTCCGGTTGTGGGGGAGCCCATCCCTTGTCGAAGTGTTTTAAGAGAGGAAAGAGGTTTGGTGACGCTGGCAAAAGGGAGGACGCCGGTGAGGGTGGACAAAATGGTGCCGTGCTTAAGTAGGTACCCGAATAGGGTAGCTGCGCCGGCGTTGTCGTTGGGCTTTAAGGATGGTTTCCAGATTCCGAGCATTTGGGTGTTATACCTTCCATGGCGGCTAACCTTAAGTCTGCGTTGACTCGCCCGGAGACTGATAGGCTCCAGAAGGAGGTGGGTTTGGGCAGGATGGCGGGGCCATTTGATGCCCTGCCAGTGGGAGACTTGATGGTGTCACCCCTGTGGTGGTTCCTAAACGGGAGCCGAATCAGTTTTGATTCATCAACCACCTATCGTACCCGAAAGAAGCACTCTGTCACTATTGGGTGGGTACAATCATTAAACAGCCAATGGTCCTGTACACATAAGGGTTTATTTACGAAAGGCAAATCCACTTTGCACTACAAGTGCACTTGGAAGTGCAGTCGCTGTGGATCTGAAGTAGACATGCAAGGAAAATAAAAAAACAGCACTTTTGCTTGCACATGATTGGATGATAGAAATCAGCATAGCTTCCCCTCATTTGGATCTTCCCCTTAGATCAGGGGTGTCAAACTCAATTTCATCGTGGGCCGCATCAGCATGATTGCCCTCAAAAGGGCCGGTTGTATCTGTAAGACTAGATGTCCAGCGCATCCCCTCCCCTTACATTAGATGTCAAGAGCCACCCCACCATCAGAAGTTGAGTCCCCCACTCTCCCTTACATCACAGTGCACCCCCCTTTCCTTATGCTGCTTCAGAAAAGAAGCTGGATGCATTGCTTGAAAGCAGAAAGTAAGGGTCTGGAGTAGGACCAGAGGAGGGCTGGAGCTCTCCTGCAGATGCACATGAAATGGCCTGGAGGGCCGGATTCGACCTGCGGGCCTTGTGTTTGACACCTGTGCCTTAGATCTACAGCAATTGCACCTCCAAGTGCACTTGTAGTGCAAAGTGGACTTCCCTTTAGTAAAAAAAAAAAAAAATTTAAAATAGAAGGACTGACTTCCAAATGGGGGAACCATCCATGCCAAATGTGAGTAAATCACCATAAAGCAGCATGTAATCAAAATAGTCAAGGCACATACACTCACCGACCACTTTACCTGTTCAATTGCTTAGTAACACAAATTGATAATCAGCCAATGACATGGCAGCAACTCAATGCATTTAGGCATCTAGACATAGTGAGAACAACTTGCTGAACCCAAGCATCAGAATGGGGAAGAAAGGGGATGTAAGTTACTTTGAACATGGCATGGTTGTTGGTGCCAGATGGGCTGGTCTGAGTATTTCAAAGACTGCTGATCTACTGGAATTTTCACGCACAACCATCTCTAAGGTTTACAGAGAATGGTCCGAAAAAGAAAAAATATCCAGTTGTGTGGTTCGAGATGATAGAATGACGAAAGAAAGTCAATAGTAACTCAAAAAAGCACTCGTTACAACCAAGGTATGCAGAATACAATCTCTGAACCTTGAAGTAGATGTACTACAGCAGCAGAAGACCACACCGGGTGCCACTCCTGTCAGCTAAGAACAGGAAACTGAGGCTACAATTCACACAGACTCACCAAAATTGGACAAGCAACATGAAAGCATAGATCTATCCTGCCTTGTATCAATGGTTTAGGCTGGTGGTGGTGTAATGGTGTGAGGGACACCTTCTTGGTACATTCTGGGCCCCTTGAGTACCAATTGAGCATCATTTAAATGCCACGGCCTACCTGAGTATTGTTGATGACCATGTCCATCCCTTTATGACTACATCTTCTGATGGCTACTTCCAGCAGGATTATTCAACAGGTCACAAAGCTCAAATCATCTCATACAGACAGCCCCGAAGTAGGGGGAACCCAGGCGCAGGGGCCACATGACTGGGGGAACACTGTGTGGAGCGCACACAGGAAGAGGAAATGGCTGGTAAAAAGTCCGGCCGGGGGCGGGGCTTAGGCACACGAGGAGGGTCACATAAAAGGAGGAGGGGGCGGGGCCAGTCATTCGGGAGTCATCTGCAGTTGTGGTAACAAACAGGCTGTTTTTCCTGTATTGTTACATCAGCTATGGATCAGCTGGAGGGCATGCTGGAGTGGCTCCTGCTGCGGCCAGACTAAATGGGGCTCAATGGCATGAGGAGCGGCTGGATTGCTACTGGCGGGCCCGGGTGAAGGTACGTTCCGAGAAATACAGCCCTGGGGGTTTCATCGGGTGTCGGTCAGCGGGGGAGTAGCCCACATGCACCCCCCCCCCTCCCCGGGGGGCAAAAAACGGCAGGCGGCTGCGGCTTCGTGTGAGGCTGGAAAGAAGGCCAGGCAGCTAGGAAAAGCGGGTCGGCGGGTGTCATCCCCGTCACCTGGCAGGGCGTCTCGGGGGACTTCTGGAGCGGTGGCGTAGGCGGGTACTCCCGCCCCCGCGTGTCGCTTCACGGCGGGGGAGATCGGGGGGTGGGCGGCTGGGAGCCCATCAACCAGAGCGGCTGAAGCTATCCAGGGGGAAGCGGAGGTCCAAGGCGTTGTGACGACAGCGATTCGGGAGCGGCTGCTGCTGGATCGCAGGGGGGCTCTGCGGGGGAGATCGTTAGACGTGGTGCGGCCTGATCGCAGGGCTTCTGGCTTCTCATCGGGCAGTGGATCGGTGGCCTTGTCGGCGGGCTCTGCGTCCCTTGTGGTGCAAGGGGATCAACGTCCGAGGGTGAACTGTTGGATACGGACTCGGATGGTCTAGAGGAAGTAGCGGGCCCGTCGGGGCGTCAGCTGGGGATCTGGAGCAACGGCCAGTCGGACGGTTTCCACTGGGCAGCAGGGTAAGTCGTCCTTTATATCACTGTCTGTTGTGTCTTCTGCAGCTGTTTCTTCTCCCCCTCCTTCCCTTACACTTCCTTCTGCTTTAACTGCTGGGGGTTCTTTGCCGGGGGGGGAGGCGTTGGGTTCTGGTGTACTTCAGTTGGGTGGGGTGGCTCTGCCGGTGGGAGGGGGGGTCCCTGATGCGGGTGCGCTGTTGCTGCAGAAGCTGCTGTCATCCTTATTAGATGGTTGCAGGCCCCTGGTTGATGGGGGCCCGTTGGGCCCGCTCCGGCTGTCGCAGTACCTCCTTCGGCTGCGTGGTTGGTTCCGCCCGGGGTCGGGCTGGCTAATCCCAGTGCTGTGTGTGTTGGTTCAGGCCCTAGGCAGTTCTGTTGGGGGGGGGGTGGTTACCCCCCCCCCCCCTCTGTTCAGTTAGCGGGTGTGGGGACGGTGTCCGCGTCCCGGGTTGGCACGGGGGTGTTGCCACCTCTGCCAGCTCCACTGGTAGACGGTCCCGCTGTGGGTGTTTCTCCTGCTGGGGCTACTCCACGTGGGGCGGTGACGGACATGGTGTCAGGTTTAATGGCGGACGGGGTAAGGTTGGCGGACTCGGCTCGGTGCGAGGTTTATCTGTGTTATGATGCGCCTCAGGGGGCTCATTTGAGGGTTGAGGTGAAGGAGCGGATTTGGAAGGGGGAGTATGTGGAAATAATTTCGCTGCTCCCCCTCGAAGTTTAATTTAGATAAAGTGATGCCATACGAGAGCAAGAAGGAGGAGGAAGAGAAGCGGCGTTATCGCCTGATTCCTCGTACCTTTGCGAATTGGGCGCATGCGTTTTACATTCTAGCTAGCGTGATTGGGAAAAAGCAGCTGGACCAGTGCGCGGGTTTATTTTGTTACATTCTGCGCTATGATGAGCAGTTTCGACAGAAAAAAGCTGTTCATCCGGAGATACGGTGGAATCAAAAAGATATCGCCCTGTGGATGAGACTAATGACTCAGGCCAGGGTTGTGCCGCAGCCCTTTTGGGAGGGGGCCAGGGGTGCTAGGGCTTCCTTGCTGCCGGCCGAAAAACGCTTCTGTTGGCAGTACAACGAGGGCTCCTGTAAGTTTGGGGGATCGTGTTGCTTCAGACACGAGTGCTCCGGTTGTGGGGGAGCCCATCCCTTGTCGAAGTGTTTTAAGAGAGGAAAGAGGTTTGGTGACGCTGGCAAAAGGGAGGACGCTGGTAAGGGTGGACAAAATGGTGCCGTGCTTAAGTAGGTACCCGAATAGGGTAGCTGCGCCGGCGTTGTCGTTGGGCTTTAAGGATGGTTTCCAGATTCCGAGCATTTGGGTGTTATACCTTCCATGGCGGCTAACCTTAAGTCTGCGTTGACTCGCCCGGAGGTGGTGACTGATAGGCTCCAGAAGGAGGTGGGTTTGGGCAGGATGGCGGGGCCATTTGATGCCCTGCCAGTGGGAGACTTGATGGTGTCACCCCTGTGGTGGTTCCTAAACGGGAGCCGAATCAGTTTTGATTCATCAACCACCTATCGTACCCGAAAGGGGGCTCGGTGAACGAGGCCATTGATCCGGCATTGTGTACAGTGTGCTATGCATCTTTTATTGAGGCGGTGCGGTGAGTTCAACGTTTGGGCAGGGGAGCTTGGTTGGCCAAGACCGCCATTGAGTCGGCCTTTCGGCTCTTGCCGGTGCATCCAGACAGTGTGCGGTTGTTCAGCGGAGTATTCCTCTCATTCTTTTCGGATCGGGGCAGCGACAGAAGGCCCGCGGTGGGGCTTGTGACATGAGGTCCTGCAGCGGATCGGTCGCTGGGAGCCCCGCCGGTTCAGGTTGTATGTGCGTCCGCAGCTTTTGAGAGGGGGTGGGAGGTCAACGTTACTTTCTTTTCCTGTTCGTCAGTGTCCGTGATTTTGTTGGTCAATTCTTTGTCGGGGTGTGGTGGGCTGGGGGGTGGTTTGTCTGTTCAGTGTTGATTCTCTGTTCTGGTGTTCCCCGTTCTTTTCATGCTCGGTGTGCTTGGTCTGGATCTTGGGTCACTCCTATGTTCATTGGTCAGGAGTGAGGGCAGGCAGTTGGGTTTTTTCGCGGGAGTAGGCTACTGTCCGTTGGATCGGCATCCCTGGTATGCTTTGGTCCAGGGTGGTGCCGGAAGTTCAGCATTATGCTAGGCTGGACAGGGCCCCGGAAGTGCTATTGCTGCATGTCGGGGGCAATGACCTGTGCGTTAGAGCTTCCCGAGATCTGATTCGGGTCATCAAGTGGGACTTTATGCACCTCAGGAGCGCATTCCGCGACACTTTGGTGGTTTGGTCCGAAATGGTGGGGAGGTTGGCCTGGAGAGGCGCTCGGCCTGTAGACAGGGTTAAGTGGGCCAGGATTAAGGCCAATAAGGCCGTCTCTAAGTTTGTCGCCCATCACGGGGGGTTGGTGGTTCGCCATTGCGAGCTAAAAAGGGAGTTCCCCCTTTTCCTCAGTAGTGATGGGGTGCACTTGACCCCTGTGGGCATCGACTTGTGGGTCCTGGGGCTCCAGGACGGGTTGCAACGGGCCTTAGGGCTGTGGCGGGCCGCACACGTGTGAGGTGTCACCGTATGCGTCTGTGGCATTGGTTTTGGGGCTCTTGAGAATTGGGTGGGGGTGGTATAGAGATATAAGATCGATATACCTTAGATGGTTGGTAGGAGTTGGGGCCTGTCATGGGATGGGCACCTTCCCTATCCGGTTAGGTGGGGGCTACTGGCAATCGGGCTGAAGAGTAAATGAAGGAGGAAGCTATGGTCTCTTGAGCTTATGACGTACGGCTAGAGGCCCGGACACTTTCTGTTGGAGGACAGCCCATTGCCTTGCACTTTTTATTTCCCTTTCTCTCAGGAACCTTTGTGTCTACAGTGTTGTGTCTACAGTGTTGTGTCTACAGTGGTTGTTGTTTGGGTTAATTTATTCAAAAAGAATGTTGGTAAATGTTAAAAAGTTTATACGGTTATATATATTTTAAAATGGTTGTTTAAAAGTTAATTTTATATTTCCCTTTTGGATTTAATAAAGGGGCCTTTGTTGGCCATTTAATCCAGAAGGTGTCGAGTGTTTAATGTAGGTGGTTAAGAGGTGGGTGGTTGGTTATTTAGCAAACACTAGTAGTACACCAGTCAAGACAGCCCCGAAGTAGGGGGAACCCAGGCGCAGGGGCCACATGACTGGGGGGAACACTGTGTGGAGCGCACACAGGAAGAGGAAATGGCTGGTAAAAAGTCCGGCCGGGGGGCGGGGCTTAGGCACACGAGGAGGGTCACATAAAAGGAGGAGGGGGCGGGGCCAGTCATTCGGGAGTCATCTGCAGTTGTGGTAACAAACAGGCTGTTTTTCCCTCCCTCCCTCCCTGGGGAAGTGTCTGGTATGGGTGTGTGTTTTTCATCATCTTTTTGTTTTTCAGGTGGTCTTGGCATTGGTTTTGGGGCTCCTGAGAATTGGGTGGGGGTGGTATAGAGATATAAGATCGATATACCTTAGATGGTTGGTAGGAGTTGGGGCCTGTCATGGGATGGGCACCTTCCCTATCAGGTTAGGTGGGGGCTACTGGCAATCGGGCTGAAGAGTAAATGAAGGAGGAAGCTATGGTCTCTTGAGCTTATGACGTACGGCTAGAGGCCCGGACACTTTCTGTTGGAGGACAGCCCATTGCCTTGCACTTTTTATTTCCCTTTCTCTCAGGAACCTTTGTGTCTACAGTGTTGTGTCTACAGTGGTTGTTGTTTGGGTTAATTTATTCAAAAAGAATGTTGGTAAATGTTAAAAAGTTTATACGGTTATATATATTTTAAAATGGTTGTTTAAAAGTTAATTTTATATTTCCCTTTTGGATTTAATAAAGGGGCCTTTGTTGGCCATTTAATCCAGAAGGTGTCGAGTGTTTAATGTAGGTGGTTAAGAGGTGGGTGGTTGGTTATTTAGCAAACACTAGTAGTACACCAGTCATGATTTCTTAAACATGACAATGAGTTCACTGTACTCCAATGGCCTCCACAGTCACCAGATCTCAATCCAATAGAGCACCTTTGAGATGTGGTGGAACAGGAGATTCACTGCCAATAAATCTGGAGCAATTGAGTGATGCCATCATGTCAATATAGACCAACACTTTTTTGAAGAATGTTTCCAACACCTTGTTGAATCTATGCCATTAAGGAATAAGGCAGTTCTGAAAGCAAAAGGTGGTTCAACCCTGTACTAGCAAAGTGTACCTAATAAAGTGTTGGATGAGTATATATTCCAAAAAGGGGGCTCTTCATAAGTTTTTTAACCACTTAAGGACCGCCGCATGTACATTTACGTCGGCAGAATGGCACCGACAGACACATCAACGTATATATACGTTGGTGCCTTGGGGGGGTTCGGGGGTCCGATCGGACCCCCCCCCCCCCCATACATGCGGCGGTCCGCGCGGCTGTAGGAGCGATCCGACAAGAGGGGGCGGCTATTCGTTTTTGTACGCCCCCTCCGGATGGCTCTCAGCCAATGCGCGCGCCCGCCCTGTCACTTCCTCCTCCTGTGTAAACACAGGAAGGAGGAAGCGATGTGATCTCTCCCTCGGCGTTTTTTTCAACCACCGCTGAGGAGAGATCACATCACAAGTAAGTCTGCACAACACTACACTGACACACAGACACATAAACACATTTAACCCCCGCGATCGCCCCCCTCCCCCCTGTCACAGTGTCACTGAATGCAGTGATCATACATGTATGATTACTGTATTTAGTGTCAGTGTGACAGGCAGTGTGACAGTCAGTTAGTGTTAGGTCCAGGGTAGCCCCCGTACCCCCCCCCATATAAAGTTTTAACCCCTTGATCACCGCCCTAGTTAACCCTTTCACTCCCTATTGCCAGCATCACTAAGCGATCATTTTTCTGATCGCTGTATTAGTGTCGCTGTTCCCGCTAGGTAGCTAATTTTTTTTTATTGCGATTTTTTTTTACTAAAGACACGTGGCTAAATACATTTTGGCCTAAATGTTTGACTAAAATTTAGTTTATTGATTTTTCTTATAACAAAAAGTAAAAAATATTGATTTTTTTTAAAAAAATGTCGCTCTATTTTTGTATATAGCGCAAAAAATAAAAGTCGCAGAGGCGATCAAATACCACCAAAAGAAAGCTCTATTTGTGTGAAGAAAAGGACGCAAATTTTGTTTGGGAGCCACGTCGCATGACCGCGCAATTGTCTGTTAAAGCGACGCAGTGCCGAATCGCAAAAACCCCTTGGGTCATTTGGCAGCATATTGGTCCGGGTCTTAAGTGGTTAAAAACAAACTCAGTTCACATTAATTCAGCCTGAGTCGGTCCTTCTATTTTAACTACTTGCCGACATGCCGCCGCAGTTATACGACAGCAGGTTGGCTCCCCTGCTCTACGTCGGCTCTCGCAGCAGGTTCTAGGGGCGAGCGCGGCGGGCTCGATCGCTGCCGGGCACACGCGATCGCTCGAGAGCGGGGACCGGGAGCTGTGTGTGTAAACACACAGCTCCCGGTCCTGTCAGCGGGGGAAATGCTGATCTTCTGTTCATACAATGTATGAACAGAAGATCAGTGATTTCCCTTAGTGAGGCCACCCCCTAATACAGTTAGAACACACCCAGGTTACACATTTAACTCCTTCCCCGCACCCTAGTGTTAACCCCTTCACTGCCAGTGGCATTTTTATAGTAATCAATGCATTTTTATAGCACTGATCGCTATAAAAATGCCAATGGTCCCAAAAATTTGTCAAAAGTGTCCGTCCGAAGTGTCCGTCATAATGTCGCAGTACCGAAAAAAATCGCTGATCGCCGACATTACTAGTAAAAAAAAAAAAATACTAATAAAAATGCCAAAAAACTACCCCCTATTTTGTAAACGCTATAACTTTTGCGCAAACCAATCAATAAACGCTTATTGATTGGTATATTGAAAAATATATTTTTTTTTTACGAAAAATATGTAGAAGAATACGTATGGGCCTAAAATGAGGAAAAAAAATGTTTTTTTTATATATTTTTGGGGGATATTTATTATGGTAAAAAGTTTATTTATTTTTTTCAAAATTGTCGCTCTATTTTTGTTTATAGCGCAAAAACTAGAAACCGCAGAGGTGATCAAATACCACCAAAAGAAATCTCTATTTGTGGGAAAAAAAGGACGCCAATTTTGTTTGGGAGCCACGTCGCACGACCGCGCAATTGTCAGTTAAAGCGACGCAGTGCCGAATCGCAAAGAGTACTCTGGTCTTTGACCAGCAATATGGTCCGGGGGTTAAGTGGTTAAGATTATGTGTACAAGACCATTGGCTGTTTATTGATTGTATCTGAATCCTCCTTGGCTTACTCACTTGCACTTCTATGGGCAAAATACACATGCTATGAATTCCAGTCTACCCTACTGGCTGATATTACTTGATTAAAGATTAGGAGTGGGTTCCAATGTACTGATTCTGTCACATGTTCTCCTGAAGAAGGATTCCCGAAATGTGTCGAGTCCACATGTGAACTGTAATCAGAATCTTTGCATGTTGTGTGGAGAGTAGGGTTGCACCGATTTTTTTTTGCCGGCGAGTACCAATACTTTCGGTCCAGTACTCACCATTACTAAGTACTGATACCTTTACGTTTTTAGGGGATGTGGTATCTAATTTTGAGTTTCTTTATTCCACAAAATCCTACTGTTACAGCCCAACAGGGCAGTACACCCCCTGAAAACCCAGGAGAAATGTCAATGACAGTCAGTGGGTTTTGTGGGAGACTTGGTGTCTTCAGGCAGGAAGTATCCCTGCTGCAATGCCTTTCAGAGGCGGCTCTAGGCTTTGTGAGGCCTTAGGCAAAACTTAGACATGAGGCCTTTGCATGCCGGTAATGGGAAGAATAATTAAAGCAATAGAAAATGAATACTACATTGCAATGTACAGTGTACAATAAACTGATGGCAATCCACCCATGGCCAGTCCTCAAGGATTTCAGCATGTTAATGGATCATATCACACCAGCGAGCTCACCAAGACCGTCCCTCCCTTTTTCAGGCTGTGCTCTGCTCTCCCCTGGGTGTGTCTAGTCTGCAGATCGCCATTTGTGAGCGGCATATAGGAATAATATTGGCAGCGCAAGGTGGCAGCACTGGTCAGCGCTGTGGGCAAGGCAAATAATATGCGCCCCCTAACCTGTGGACTTTTAGCTCTGGTCTGGACACATGATCCCATGTGTCAGTCAGCGGTTGCTGCAGGGGAGAGAGCACTTGACAATCGATGGTAAAGCCTGGAGCGTGACATCACCCACAGGTTCCCATGTCCTATCTGTTAGCGTTTTTAAGGTCACATACCCCAGAACCCCTAAACCTTGGGTGCTCCATTATGCAAATCTTGACCAGCCACTGTTGTAGAATGCTTGGGCCCACCCTCTATACCCTACTGGTAAAGGAGGTCATCCATCAAAGCTAAAAGGGAGAGGGAGGGGGAGAAAGGACGGGGGAGAGAGCAGAGGTTGAAGGACAGGGGAGAGAGCAGAGGGGAAGGACAGAGACAGAAGGGAGGGAGAGAGGAGAGGGGGAGGGAAGATAGAGGGAGGGGGAGAGGATAGAGAGATGGGGAGGAGAGAGTGGACACATAGAGGGGAAGAGGATAGAGAGAGGGAGGGGGGTAAAGGACAGTGGGGAAGGACAGAGAAAGGGAGGGAGAGAGGGAAGAGAGAATGGGGGGACAGAGAGAGGGAGGGAAGGAAGAGAAGAATAGAGGGGAAGAGGAGAGTGTGGACAGAGGAAGCAGGAGAGTATAGAAAGAGGGAGGGGGAGAGGAGAGAAAGAGGGGGATGGAGGAGAGAGTAAACAGAGGGAGGGGGAGAATAGAAAGAGGGAGGAGGGAGAGGATTTAGAGCGTGAGGGGGGAGAGGATAGAGGGAGGAGAGGAGAGAGTGAACAAGAGGGGAGGGGCATAGACAGAGAGGAGGGAGGGGAGAGAAAGGGAGGGGCAAGAGGATAGAGAGAGAGGGAGGGAGGAGAGAGTGGACAGAGAGGGAGGAGAGAGTGCACAGAGGAAGGGGGCATGGACAGAGGGAGGGAAGAGAGAGTGGACAGAGGAAGGGGGATAGGAGAGACTGGACAGAGGAAGGGGGCATTGAATGAGGGAGGAGAGAGTGAACAGAAGAAGGGGAATAGGAGAGAGTGGACAGAAGAAGGGGGCATGCACAGAGGGAGGGAGAAGAGAGTGGACAGAGAAAGGGGGATATGAGAGAGTGGACAGAGGAAGGGGGATAGGAGAGAGTGGACGGAGGAGGGGGGGGGGGTGGACAGAGGGAGGGAGGAGAGAGTGGACAGAGGAAGGGGGATAGGAGAGAGTGGACAGAGAAAGGGGGATAGGAGAGAGTGGACAGAGGAAGGGGGCATGGAAAGAGGGAGGGAGGGAGGAGAGAGTGGACAGAGGAAGGGGGATAGGAGAGAGTGGAAACAGGAAGGGGCATGGAAAGAGGGAGGAGAGAGTGGACAGAGGAAGGGGGTGGAGAGAGTGGACAGAGATGGTGGGGCATGGAAAGAGGGAGGGAGGAAAGAGTGGACAGAGGAAGGGGGATAGGAGAAAGTGGACAGAGGAAGGGGGCATGGACAGAGGAAGGAGAGAGTGGACAGAGGAAGGGTGATAGGAGAGAGTGGACAGAGGAAGAGGACATGGACAGAGGGAGGGAGGAGAGAGTGGACAGATGAAGGGGGAGAGAGAGAGGGTTAGGAGAGAGTCGACAGAGAAAGGGGGGCATGGACAGAGGGAGGGAGGAGAGAGTGGACAGAGGAAGGGGGATAGGAGAGAGTGGACAGAGGAAGGGGGATAGGAGAGAGTGGACAGAGGAAGGGGGCATGGACAGAGGGAGGGAGGAGTGAGTGGACAGAGGAAGAAGGATAGGAGAGAGTGGACAGAGGAAGGGGGATAGGAGAGAGTTGACAGAGGAAGGGGGGTAGGAGAGAGTGGACAGAGGAAGGGGAATAGGAGAGAGTGGACAGAGGAAGGGGGATAGGAGAGAGTGGACAGAGGAGGGGGGCATGGATAGAGGGAGGGAGAAGAGAGTGGACAGAGGAAGGGGGATAGGAGTGAGTGGACAGAGGAAGGGGGCATGGAAAGAGGGAGGAAGGAGAGAGTGGACAGAGGAAGGGGGATAGGAGAGGGAGGGAGTGGGAGAGGATAGAGAGGAGGGGGAGAGGATAGAGAGGAGTGGGAGAGGATAGAAAGAGGGGGACAGAGAGAGGAAGGGGTAGAGGAGAGAGTGCACAGAAGGAGGGAGAAAGAATAGAGAGAGGGAGGGGGAGAGGATAGAGGGAGGGGAGAGGGGGCAGATAGGACAGAGGGGGAAGAGAGGACATGGGGGGGTGATATAGAGGAGGGGGTGGGAAGGGAGGAGAGAAAAGAAACGGAGGGGTGGTGGAAATAATGGGGGGGTAGGAGGGTTATAGGGCAGAGGAAGGGGGGATAGACGGGAGGATAGGAGGGGAGGTAAAGGGAAAAGAGGAGAAGGGGCTGATGTAATAATTAGGATATGTGGGCAGTGTTGTACTACTGTAGGATAGCAGACAGTGGTGGCCCATTCAGCATTTACCTCCAGCCTCACACTAAGTGCGCCTCCTACATAGACATGCTGGAGATTGTAGTCCCGTAGTCCTGCCCAGCCTTTGCCTCTATGATCTTTCACACACAGCCCTCTACTCTAAGGTGACCAGATTTTTTAAATGAAATCCGGGGACATATTTTTTTTCTTTACTAGTAATAGCAACAATCAGCGACTCTCTGCCCGTCACCACCCGCCTCACAGCCTGTCAAGTCTTACTCTTCGGGCCCTGGCTACTACTGGATGGGGAGTGGAGGAAGATCACTCCGCCAGGGAAGGCAAGGAGATAGGCAGGTGGCTGGCCAGGATTTGAGCCAAGGCAGAAGAACAATGCGAGCGGGAGCGGAACAGGCATGCTCCCGAAACTGAAGAAATATTTGCGCCCGAAACTGAAGAAATATTCCCTCCGCTTAGACCAGCACATGATCATCAGAAAGGGGCACAAATAATGGGGAAAAATACAACCCCCCCGGAGCGGGGGTGTGTAATTCTAATTGTTTTTATTTTAATTCTGCACTGACTGTCTTTGAAATTTTTGCCCCTGCCCCCTACTAAATCCAATCTGGGGACAAAACCGGGGACAGACTTGGTCCGGGGACAGTGTCCTCAATTCGGTGACTGTCCCCTGAAACTGGGGATGTCTGGTCACCCTACTCTACTCACCGACACTGTGCACGGTGCATATTCCCAGGGCTCCCGAGTCCTCCAGCACTTGATGTCGGGCATAGTAGGAGACTCCGTCTGACACAAGACAGAGATGAGGCTACGGGGAGCAATTACAGAAACCATACTCTGTATCTGTGTCCGCGGTGTCCAGCAGCAAAGGGGGGTGTCTGCCAGTGGGAGGGCTTTCAGCTGCTGGATGGACACAGATACAAAGCAGGGTTCCTGTAATTGCGCCTCATCTCTGTCAAAGTCTCGTGTCAGGTGGAGTCTTCTACTCTGCCCGACATCAAGTGCTGCTGTGCTGATAAAGAGAACATGACCTGCGGGCGGAGGTAGCAGGAGTTTCCCCTCACTGTTCAATGCAGCCAGGCAGCACTGTCAGAGTCCTGACTCCCGCGGCTGTCCGGGTCATCGGACCCAGGGACAGCGCGGGTCCTCCAGCTGCCCACGCTATCTATGCCAGTGCTACTCTTCCTTCTGTAGGCAAATTAGGTGGTCGCGGGGCCCCTGTGAGCGCGATGCCTTAGGCGACCGCCTAGTTTGCCTAATTAAAGAGCCGCCTCTGATGCCTTTCATTGAAAATTCAAAGGCATAGTCGGGGGAAAAGGATTACAGAACAACACAGTTGTTCATCAAGCTCCAGAGGCAGAAGTAAATGGGCTATAAATAGGCAGGGCTAAAAATGTACTGCCAGGGAAAATGTTGGTTTAGTTTTGGGTACCATACCTCCCAGTCTGTGTTCCTCTCGCAGAAATTTTCACTCAATTTGTGTCCCAGTGGATATTTAGGACGTGAGACAAAATTTCCCCATGGCAAAACTGACAATACAAAATCTGACAGATTCTGAGCCTTCCCCTTCAAAAAAAACTTGTCCTTGTCCTTTTTGGAAAGACTCTCACTTCCTGTCCCAGTGATCACTCTGGAAGTGAGGGAAAATCTTTTAAAAATGGGCCACATGTAACAATTAACACCTATTTTATGTTCTGTCCCAGTTTGGTCTGGACTTCCCCTTTGGTATATTTACTTTAGAAAATATGAATGTATGTTTTTCTTTGCTTTTCTGCTTGATATGTTGTGCCTTTATAGCTAACTGCTTGAAGGAAATAGAGATCTGTGGGTTGTTTACCTCTACAGAGCTGGGGATTTCTAGTCACTGAGAGAGGCTTGGATAATTTCCCCAGAAAATATTGATTCCAAAGCATATGATTGTTGCAGCTGTACTACTAGGGGTGGTTTAGGCATACTTCACAACATTCCTCACTGACAAATCCAAGCAACTTAGGCCACCCAAAGATCATCTTAGTACACACCCTACACTGTACATATAAATCACGCCTATTTATCATGGGAACACTTCTGAATTTTAAGCTTTCATATTCATGCAGTACATTCGTTTATAACTTTTAATATGATAATGATGAAGCCAAATCAATTGCATAATTAAATGTATTTACTATCACTGATAGTGTGCCTAATAGATAAGATCCTTTTTAAGTCCTGCTTAAAAATAAATATTTAAATCAGTGCAGATTCAGACCAGTAAGTTTCAAGTATGCCTGGATTCTCCAAATAGACAACTACCTGTATATCTCTAGATACACTAACAAATTGCACATTTGGTTTTAGTAAAGTTAACCCTATACATTTTTACATCATATTCTCAGTTAAATTATGCAAAATGTATGTAAATTTTTATTTTTTTTTAATTTGAAGAGCTATGCCTTTCCGAATCAGCATGCCAATATCAGACCACACAACTAGGGTGTGAGGAAAGTCTGTGCGAATACTTATGAACCTCGGGCAATACCCTGCTCCACAGCATGCCTGATACTCCGATCCAGCGTACCGTCGCCAACTCCCTGGGAACTCCCAACTGGCGGCTGTTCGGCCGAACATCCACCCGTTTTGCCCCCCAAAAGACATAAGAATGTCCCATGATCCACACGAGACCAGCCGCATCATCTGAAAGAATAATGTGGCACATAGAACCACAAACACCACTTACAACATAAGCACGGAACACAAACACAGAAAATCATTGTTTTACAGTACACCATGGGTCTTCAAACTATGGCCCTCCAGTTGTTCAGGAACTACAATTCCCATCATGCCTAGTCATGTCTGTGAATGTCAGAGTTTTACAATGCCTCATGGGATGTGTAGTTCCGGAACAGCTGGAGGGCCGTAGTTTGAGGATCCCTGCTTTACACAATCTAAACCAAATGTGGGCGTACATAGAGCTTGAAACTTTCAGATTCCCAACGCCCTATCCGCTTTATGACTGACTTGTCCAAACCCCATCTGGCTGCCTCAGTGGCAGCCCTAATGCAGAAGGAGTGAGACGAATAAGCAGAGAATAAACACCGGCAAAACACCGAACAAAACTGTAATACAGATGAGGATAAACCATCCTGGTGAATTAAAAACGACCCCCCACTGGACAGGCGGACCACCAAGAACTCCCGTAGAACAGCTGCTACCGGACGAACCAAAGCCCCTGGGACCCCATACACATGAACATACTTACCTTTCCCCAACCAATCCGTCTGGGACCGGCGAAGGAATAGCACCACCGCAGTACTGCCACAATGAACATCACTCGCCAGGATACCCCCCCAGCCATCCTGGAAGGGCAAACCAATTTGCCCAACCTAAAGGCTTCGTAAAAGGCCAGCATGAACGCCGCCTTAAAGAGACTGGCTTCATAGCTGGAGGCACACACCCTACTCACCTGAATAATCAACTGATGTAACATGGGAAAAGTGACCGGGCGCCTGCTGTCACGGACCCGCTTACCCTTCTTGTACCCCTTTAAAGCCCGTTGAACCATGAAAGCCTTGGTGACATCCCCACCCCCTGTCAATTTAAATCAAAAAGGTAAACCTGCTATCTTCCGGTCCATAACCGAAGCCGACACCCGTCGCTCAAAATTCAAACCAATGAAATACAACAAGACTGTGACAACCCCATCCCCCGACACTTGTCCCACCCTTCCCAGCAACCCACAACACTCCTGCCAAACCTTCGCATAGGCCGACCAGGTGCCATCGCTCATGGAATTCTGGATCAGACCCGTGACGACTCCAACGCAAAGTGCCAGAGATGCTGGGGACAAGGAAACCTGTGCTGCGCCACAGCGTTAGTTGTCCCTGGAATGTGAACTGCATACAGAAATCTTTTTAATTGTAAACAACGCAACACCAGGTAATGCAACACCAGGAAACTTGCGCCGAAGAAGCAGTCACTTGATTGATGACCTGGTCTACCCCCAAATTATCGCAGTGGAGTCAAATCTTCCAATCCCGGAAGGTATCCCCCCAAATCTCCAGCGCCACAATTACCGGAAAAAAGTTCCAGCAAGAACAAGTTCCGGAGGAACCCAGCCCCGCGCCAATCCTCCAGCCAGCTCTCTGCACACTGCCGTCCCCCAACATAGGCCCCAAGACCAGACGACCCTGCTGCATCGGTGTAAAATTCCAGATTCAAATTGCTCACCGTACCCCCCCATCCATACAGACTGGCCATTGTAAGAGTCCAAGAAGACATGCCAAACACGCAGGTCCTCCCGGTGCTCCCGCATGAGCGCAATGAAATGCTTAGGAGAAACACCCACCCCATGGCCATAATCATGCATGCAAAATTCAGTTTTCCTAATAGGGACTGCAGCTGCTGCAGTTGAATCCATGTACCCACCACTGAGCGGATCTCAGCCTGAAGAGCGTGCAACTTATCATCCGGCATGCGACACTCTATAGCCTGAGAGTCGATCAATATACCCAAAAAGCTCATTCCGGCCACTGGACACATGGACTTGTCCGGCGCTAGCGGTATTCCAAAACATTCCGCGGTATGCTGCAACGTAGCCAGCAAAACCCTGCACAACCCGGAGAGCCCACGCAAAAAAAATTGTCTAGACAATGGATGATAGAATTGATGCCTGACACATCCCATCCCACAAATTTAATGAAGATCTCAAACAGAGGGCATGCGATCGAACAGCCAATTGGCAAACATCGATCGACGTAAAACGCCATGAACCAGCAGCAGCCGAAAGGCCGCCTCCACATCTGTTTTTGCCACAAGCGCTCCCTGACCATAACGCCGGACCCAGCACATTGCAGCATCAAATGAGGTATATGATACCGAGGACCCCTCCGGGTCAGTGGCGTCATTGACAGAAACCCCTTTTGGAAATCACAAATGGTGAATCAGATGACATTTTCCAGGCTCCTTTTTGGGCACCACCCCCAAAGGCGAAACCACAAGGTCCACCAATGGAGGAATTGGGATGGGCCGCACATGCCACTTCCTTGGACAGTTTTTCAGAAACTACCCAAGGATGCTGCAAAGCCAAACGCAAATTCATAGACACAGGGGGAATGTGCTGCAGCGAGCACGAAATATGAAACCCATCCTTAAAACCCAATTCCAGGAGCTGGGCAGCCGCACGGTCTGGATACCTACTTAGAAAAGAAAGCATCCTTTCGACCCGCATCGGAGTCCTTCCTTTTTCTGGTAGCATCCCCGGAACGTCCTTTACCCTGTTTAAAACATCGTGATAGGGTATGACCACCCCGCAGCTGTAATGTAAAGGGGTGCAGGGTGCTGTGTAATGTAAAGGGGTCCAGTGGTGCAGGGTGCCGTGTAATGTAAAGGGGTCAAGTGATACAGGGTGCTATGTAATGTAAAGGGGTTCAGTGATGCAGGGGGCTGTGTAATGTAAAGGGGTGCAGGGTGCTATGTAATGTAAAGGGGTCCAGTGATGCAGGGTGCTGTGTAATGTAAAGGGGTCCAGAGATACAGGGTGCAGTGTAATGTAAAGGGGCCCAGTGGTGCAGGGTGCTGTGTAATGTAAAGGGGTCCAGTGATGCAGGGTGCTATGTAATGTAAGGGGTCCAGTGATGCAGGGTGCTATGTAATGTAAGGGGTCCAGTGATGCAGGGTGCTGTGTAATGTAAAGGGGTCCAGAGGTGCAGGGTGCTGTGTAATGTAAAGGGGTCCAGAGGTGCAGGGTGCTGTGTAATGTAAAGGGGTCCAGTGATGCAGGGTGCTGTGTAATGTAAGGGGTCCAGCGATGCAGGGTGCTATGTAATGTAAGGGGTCCAGTGATGCAGGGTGCTGTGTAATGTAAAGGGGTCCAGAGGTGCAGGGTGCTTTGTAATGTAAGGGGTCCAGTGATGCAGGGTGCTGTGTAATGTAAAGGGGTCCAGTGATGCAGGGTGCTGTGTAATGTAAGGGGTCCAGTGATGCAGGGTGCTGTGTAATGTAAGGGGTCCAGTGATGCAGGGTGCTGTGTAATGTAAGGGGTCCAGTGATGCAGGGTGCTGTGTAATGTAAAGGGGTCCAGTGATGCAGGGTGCTGTGTAATGTAAAGGGGTCCAGTGATGCAGGGTGCTGTGTAATGTAAAGGGGTCCAGTGATTTAGGGTGCTGTGTAATGTAAGGGGTCCAGTGATGCAGGGTGCTGTGTAATGTAAAGGGGTCCAGTGATGCAGGGTGCTATGTATTGTAAAGGGGTCCAGTGATGCAATTGTGGAGAAGGGTACACAGTAGTGACAAAGATATATTGAAGGATACCGCGGGGTGGGCTGTTTTTCCAGATACATTTTAGGATCCGCCCGAGGGGGCTGCCAAATGCTCTAGGGATCCGCCCCTGAGTTGCCAAGATGCTCTAGGGATGCCCCTGGTTGCAAGACAGGTGTGGGTGTGCAGGCCGCACCCGGGTGACACCCGCCAGAGGGGTGACACCCGTGGGTAGCGGCAACACTATTACTGCCTGCTGCCCTGTGCCTCGCTCATGCCACCTTCCCCTCCTCTCTGTTTACATTCACAGGGAAGGAGGAGCCCTCGAGCGTGGGACACACACCACGCTATGTATTGCTGTTCTGAGGTCTGTAAGGGGGGTGTCTGTACCACTGGGATTCTCTGTACTTTGGGGTTCAGCACCGAGGGGTGTGTCTGTACTGACACCCTGAGGCCCACATGGCCAGCACCCTGAGGCCAGCCAGGCCAACACCCTAAGGCCAGCCAGGCCAGCACAGAACTGATCGTTGACTCAAGGATGAGCCAAGTCTTCATCTCAAGTTGTGCAAGTCTTCAGAACTGTAAGTAAATATATAAGGGGATATATGTGTTAGAAATTCTCTGCGAGGGAAAGATTATTCTGTTAGTTTGACAAGTTTACTTATTTTGTTTTTGTAAACTGGCACTTTACAAGAAATGTTGCACTGTATTTTCTGTGAAATGTATATGCATATAAGCGTATAATTATTTATTTTTTGGGGGTAGGGGAGTGGATCTCGGGTGAGAGTTCCCACAATTTTTTCCCCAGGACTTGACCCCTGCCAGTATGCATATAGATTTTGGTAATGACTGTTGTAGTGTCTATCCGAACCTAGGCATTTGGTACACACTGTGGTAAAATGTGAATATCCGTAAAGCAGGGGTCTTCAAATTTTCTGAACAAAGGATGCGTTTATTGTCCTTCAAATTTTAGGGGATCCAGACTGTGGGTATTGGAAGTGGATAATGCCTCAGGCTGGTGGTTAGTGGGAGTAAAACATTACATAGCGTCCCTGTGGTTAGGTGGAGGAGGAATCGTTCCAAATTATTGGTATTCGTGGGAGGAACAGTGCCCACATCATTGGTGCTAGTGGGAGGAATAGTGCCCCATTGTTGGTGTCAGTGGAAGGGATACTGCCCCATCGTTGGTGTAAGTGGGACGAATAGTACCCTGTTATTGGTGTCAGAATTTATGCTCCATCATAGGTGTGATTTGGAGAAATAATACCCAATTGTTGATGCCAGAATGAGGTATGAAGGCAAGCAAAGGGCTGCATCCAGCCCACGGGCCGCAGTTTGGAGGCCACTGATCTAAAGGTTCTGTGTAACAGTGCTAGGAGCTATAGAATCTTCAGCTTGAAACAGAGCTGGGGAGAGATATGCTACCTCCTTAGGAAGCTAAACTAAGCTTGTTTATTCCATGCAGAGTTATAACCACTAGATAAGTTGTGTGATTTGCTTTGCCTACTGTCCAAACATCTAGAAGCGGTAGCCACAGCAATAGCAGTAGCTATAAGTGGTAGCAATGGAAGACTGACTGTTTCTCTCAAAAAAAAAACTCTTGCAAAAAAAAAATCAATCCCCACCAAGAGAACCATATTTGTTACAAGGATTTTAGCAATTCTTTTTTAGCCACTTCCTTACTGGGCATGTATACCCCTTCCTAACCAGGTGAAATTTCAGCTTGTGGCACTGCGTCACTTTAACTGACAATTGCGCGGCTCCCAAACAAAATTGACGTCCTTTTTCCCCACAAATAGAGCTTTCTTTTGGTGGTATTTGATCGCCTCTGCGGTTTTTATTTTTTGCGCTATAAAAATAGAGCGACAATTTTGAAAAAAAAAAACAATATTTTTTACTTGTTGCTGTAATAAATAGCCCAATTTAAAAAAAAAAAAAAAACATTTTTTTCTCAGTCTAGGCGATACGTATTCTTCTACATATTTTTGGTAACATTTTTTTTTTAAATCGCATTAAGCGTCTGGTTTGCGCAAAAGTTATTGCGCTTACAAAATAGGGGACAGAATTATTATTATTTTTTATTATTTATTTTTTTTACTACTAAAAAGCGTTTTTTTTTTGTGACTGCGACATTATGGCGGAGACATCGGACACTTTTGACACATTTTTGGCGCCATTCACATTTATACAGCGATCAGTGCTATAAATATGCACTAATTACTGTATAAATGTGACTGGCATTGAAGGGGTTAACACTAGGGGGTGAGGAAGGGATTAAATGTGTACCCTGAATTGTGTTTTAACTGTGTGTGGAGTAAAAACACGGCCAGTAAGAGTAGTAGAACCACCCTGCGGCCGGGTAGTGGTTAAAGAGTCACACTTTTTTATAAGTACCGGTAGTCAAGTTAGCCTAACCTTCTCTTTTCTTAATTCTAGTTTCTGAATGGGAAAGTCATTTTCACTGTGTTGTAATAAGAATGAAGTTACAGTATCTGTGTCTCCTTTAGTAAAGGAATAGGCTTAGAACACCTTTTACTAGAATTAGGCTCATATTGCATGGGGCTGCCTGCAATTAGACTTTCTCAGTGCAAATTTCTTGGAAAAAGAGTGATCCAGTCATAAAAGTAGGAAATAAATACAGAACAAATCTGGTTGTCATAAGGAAAGCAATATTACAATTTTTTGATAGCTTTAGAAAATCAAAACTGCTGCAGACTGAAATGGAAATTATTTTTTTAATAACACAAAATGGCTTGTGTAGGAACTATATACCGTAGTACATAAATATATTCCGTGACAAACTAAAGCTCTGTACACACGATCGGTTTGTCAGATGAAAACTGACCGATGGACTGTTTTTATCAGACAAACCGATCGTGTGTGGGCCCCATCGGTTTGTTTTCCATCAGTGAAAAAAAATAGAACATGTTTTAAATTTTTCCTATGGATAAAAAACCGATAGAAAAATCTGATCGGTCAAAAATCCACACATGCTCAGAATCAAGTCGACACATGCTTGAAAGCATTGAATTTCATGTTTTTCGGCTCGTCGTAGTGTTGTACGTCACCGTGTTTGGACACGATCCGATTTTTGACTGATGGTGTGTAGGCAAGACTGATGAAAGTCAGCTTCATCGGATATCCGACGAAAAAATCCATCGGATTAGATTCCATCAGATATCCGATTGTGTGTATGAGGCTTAAAGCGGAGGTTCCGCAGTTTCTCACTTTTTTCTCTTTAGGTTCAATAACTAGTGTTAACAGCCATCATTGTAAGCCTCACTTGTTAGTCGCTTGTCAAACAATCCTATCTGTTTCCGTGTGAAAGAACAACTTATAAAAAATCTGGCAGGCGTTTTCCATCTTGCTTGTGGGCATTCTGAAGCCCACAAGCAAAGACTTCCGGAATGCGCTTGTCGAGTCACGTGACGTGGCGAGAATTGTATTACTAGCGGTACAGATCGTCTCCTGGGAATCATGACAAAGAACTCCCAGGAGACATTGCGCACAGATCGCAGCACACTCTGGGGCATCGGGGAAAGGCATAGATACGCCCACTCCCGCGGGGAACAGTACTCGGAAGCAAGATGTAATCCCTCTGAATTAAGTAAATAAGCTAACAACGGAAAAAAAAAAAACTGTGGATTTTAAATGTATTAAGGCTGCAGATCGTATTAGGATAAAGTTCATTTTGTGGGTGAACCTCCGCATAAGAGACCACAGGTAGTAGTCATAGACAGAGTGTACCTTGGGCCAAGACTGTTGCAATTGAGCAGATAAAAGTCTCCATAATGAGACAGACAGGCAAGTGGGGTGTTGTTTTTTTAGAATCCTAGCTTTGGCCAGGGAGATATTAGGTGGGCATTCTGGCCACCAATATTTATCACTATGTCTTGGATCTGGCTGAGAGCCCAGGTACCTGAATAAAGTAGAATTCTCAGTGTGTAAAGACAATGAGGATTGAAAGATATGTGTTTGGTTTAGTATACTCCTGCAAGAAAAGACCATGGCCCAGATTCAGAGAGAATTGGATTCTCGTAGCGTATCAGAAATACACTACGCCGCTGTTTTTTACCTGGCTCTACGTGGAATCCAGGTAGATTTTGTCCAGTAAACGACGGCGGCGTAGTGTATTTCTCCCGTCGCAATCCATCTAGACGAGTAGGGGGCGTGAAGGATTTAAAATAGGCGCGTTCCCGCGGCGATCGAACTGCGCATGCTCCGTTCGCAAATTTCCCGCCGTGCATTGCGCGAAATCACGTCGTTACGTCATTCGTTGTTTGAGTAGCGTCGTTTACGGGCATTTCTATTCCCGAACGAGTTACGCAAAAAAAAAAAAAATTTTTTAAATTCGACGCGGGAACGACGGCCATACTTAACATGGGCTACGCACCGTTAGACCAGCAAAAAGCTGGTCTAACAGTACGTAAAAAAAAAACGACGTAAGCGATTGCGAAGATCGCTCGTATCTTCGTGGATCGCCGTAAAAACACATTTGCATATCCCGACGCATGAAAACGACGCAAACTCCTCCCAGCGGCCGCAAAAATATCGCAGCGTAGATCCGAAGGCTTACGAAGACATAAGCCTCTCGGATCGAAGCCCGAAGCCGCCGTATCATGGATTGAGGATTCAAACTAGTGATACGGCGCGCGAAATTTGAAATTACTCCTGTCTAACACCAGTTAGACAGGCGTAATTGCTTTATGAATCTGGGCCTTTGGTTTTTATTTAACCACTGGGCACTTAAAGAGGAAGTAAACCCTCTAAGGCCCCATACACACGAGCAGACAGATTTGTTCAAATCGGTCGGACAGACCGATTTGAACAAATCTGTCTGCTGGGATGTATTGGTTTGATCGTGTACACACGATCAAACCAAAATCCCCGCCCGCAGACGGCGCTGACGTGTCAGTGACGTGGCGGTGAGGTTGACGCCGCCACGTCACCGCACCAGGAAGTAAAACACTTCCGCGCATGCGTCGAAACCATTCGACGCGTGTGCGAGAAAACATGTCTGCTGGTTAGCGTACTAACCAGCAGACATGTCGGGCGGACGGGTTCCCAGCCGACAGATTTGAAAGCATGCGGCCAAATCCGTCGGCTCGCCCGTACACGCGATTGAATTTGTCTGCTGGGACGGTCGGGCCGATTTGTAGCAGATAGATTTGATCGTGTGTACGCGTGTGTAGAAAAATCTGGGGAAAAAAAACCCTGCAAGAGAAAGGCATAATGAGCATACCGATGGCATACCGATGGATAGCATACAAGCTCATTATAATTTACTTACCTGAGATCGAAGCCCCCGAAGCAGTCCTCGATCACCTTCTCCACCGCCGCCATCTCTCCCGAAGTGACTTCCGGGTATCACTGCTCCGGTGCTGTGACTGTCCGGAGCAGCGATGATGTCACTCCCGCGCAAATGATGGCACTAACGGCATGCTCAGTGCGTCTGCGCCGCTGTCTACGGTGTGCATGCGCCGTAGACATCGGTGCCCCTTTTTTAGAAAATATGTCCTTAACCTTGAAGGTTAAGGAGATATTTCTTGGACCTACAGGTAAGTCTTAATCTAGGCATACCTGTAGGTTAAAGTGGTCTGTAAAGGGTTTACAACCACTTTAAACCTCCTTCCTAACAAACCAATTTTCAGCTTTCGGTGCTCTCACATTTTGAATGTCAATTACTCAGTCATACAACATTGTACCCATATGAAATTTATGTCCTTTTTTCACACAAGTAGAGCTTTCTTTTGGTGGTATTTAATCACCGTTGGGTTTTTTATTTTTTGCGCTATAAAAGAAAAAAGACTGAAAATTCTGTAAAAAAAATAATTTTTCTTAATTTCTGTTATAAAATTTGGCAAATTAGTAGTTTTTCTTCACAAATTTTGTCCAAAATGTATACTGCTACATACCTTTGGTAAAAATAAGTACAAATTGGTGTATATTATTTGGTGTTTGTTAAAGTTATATCTGAAAATTGATCACACCTGAAGTACTGACGGCCTATCTAATTTCTTGAGACCCTAACATGCCAGAAAAGTACAAATACCCCCCAAATGACCCCTTTTTGGGAAGAAGACATTCCAAGGTATGTAGAAAGAGGCATGATGAGTTTTTTGAAGTTGTCATTTTTTTCCCACAATTCTTTGCAAAATCGCAGAATGTGTTTTGGGGTGTCATTTGTGGTATACATTTTTTTTGTTTTCTTAACAAAATTGTCATATAAGCAGGTTATTTCTCACACACAGCATATGTATACCACAAATGACACCCCAAAACACATTCTGCTATTACTCCCGAGTATGGCGATACCACATGTGTGAGACTTTTACACAGCGTGGCCACATACAGAGGCCCAACATGCAGGGAGCACCTTCCAGGCGTTCTAAAGCACCCAGGCCAATTCTAACATTTCTCTCCTACATGTAAAAAACATAATTTATTTGCTAGAAAATTACATAGAACCCCAAAACATTATATATATATATTTTTTTAGCAAAGACCCTAGAGAATACAATAACGGTTGTTGCAACTTTTTAACTTGCACGGTGTTTGCGCAGCAATTTTTCGAACGCATTTTTTTTAGGTGCGTGATTCTGGGAGGACGTCAATGTACGCCCTCCCAGAGTTATTGAGCTGCCCTATAGCCATCATTCGGCTATAGGGCGGTTGGCAAGTAGTTATCAAC
Organism: Rana kukunoris; assembly: GCA_029574335.1. NCBI lineage: Eukaryota > Metazoa > Chordata > Amphibia > Anura > Ranidae > Rana > Rana kukunoris. Next base: position 415,981,418 of record CM056049.1, read on the forward strand.
CACTTAAGACCCGGACCTTTAGGCAGCTAAAGGACTCGGGCAGTTTTTGCGATTCGGCACTGGGTCGCTTTAACTGACAATTGCACGGTAGTGCAAGGTGGCTCCCAAACAAAATTGGCATCCTTTTTTTCCCACAAATAGAGCTTTTTTTTGTGACATTATGGCGGATACTTCGGACAATTTTGACACATTTTTGGGACCATTGTCATTTTCACAGCAAAAAATGCATTGTGAAAATGACAATTGCAGTTTGGGAGTTAACCACAAGGGGGCGCTGAAGGGGTTATGTATGACCTCATCTGTGTTTCTAACTGTAGAGGGGTGTGGCTGTAGGTGCGATGTCATTGATTGTGGTTCCCTATATGAGGGAACACACGATCAATGACAGCGCCACAGTGAAGAACGGGGAAGCTGTGTTTACACAGAGCTCTCCCGTTCTTCAGCTCCGGGGACTGATCGCGGGACTCCAGCGGTGATAGGGTCCGTGGGTCCCGCGTTCTGGGGCACAGAGCTTCGGATCGCGTTGTGGGAGTGCGCCGCAGGTGCACGCCTGCGACCCACAGCTGGGCACTTAAAGAGGACGTACATGTACGTGCTTGTGCCCAGCCGTGCCATTCTGCCGACGTATATGTGCAGGAGGCGGTCCTTAAGTGGTTAAAGCTGGAGAGTGCAAACTCAGGCTCACTTCTGCATAGAAACCAATCAGCTTCTAACCCCAGCTTGTTCAATTAAGCTTTGGCAATAAAACCTGGAAGCTGATTTCTATGCAGAAGTGAGCCTGATTTTCCCCTCTCTTTAGTAAATAAAACCCTTTATGTTCAAGTCAAACTCTGGCAGCTTGACAATTATAAAATGTGTGCCCACTCCACACCCAATAGCTGATGCATGATATATTGCACATTTTTTCAAAGGAACCATACCAAGCATGTGTATAGCTTACTTTATTACACATGCCAGTTCCAGTATTGAAGACTGGTCCCGCAAAGTCTCTCTTTTTGGTCAATCTCTAAATGGTCATGTCACCACCCTCACGTACAATGCAGAACCCACAGTCACATTGTACATGGAGATATCGGAGTGTCTTCTTACATTCTGGGGGGAGTGCAGTGTAGTGCAGAGTACAGTGGAGAATGCTGAGTTTTGCTCTTTTACATCATCCTCTAGACAAAAACCAAGAATATAATTAGCATCAGCTGGGGGGCACTAAGTTTATAATTTATTGAGGGACCACAGCAAGGCCCCTTTCACACAGGCGTTCTGTTTGTCCGTTTTTTATCCATCCATTGACAGATTAAAAAAGGACACCAATGTATTTCTATGGGCAAGTGGATGTCAGCAGATGATCATCTGCTCTCATGATTGACTGGCGACCCTTCAAGAGTATTCCCTATATCGCAGGGATAGAAAGGGTAAAAAAGGAGGAGGGGCATGCCTGTATATCAAAAATTATGTACAAGTGAATGTGAGAGATGACATCACTAAGGAAGCAAAGGAGGAGTTGGAATCCTTATGGGTAGAGCTACAAAGGGAAGAAACTAAGGGAAAACAAAACAGAGTATGCTATAGGCCCCCTAACCAGAGGGAAGAGGCGAGGCGAGCCTCCTATCACAATTTGAATTGGCAGCAAGAATGGGAATTGTCAGTATAATGGGGGATTTTAATTATCTAGACTAATGCCGCGTACACACGGTCGTTTTTTGCGATGAAAAAAAAACGACGTTTTTTGTGAAGTAAAAAACGACGTTTTTGAAACGTCACTTTCAAAGACGATGTTGCATACACACCATCGTTTTTTTCACAAAAAACGAGGTTACGTTCACCACACTTTTCCATTGAAGCTCGCTTCATAACTAGCTTCTGGGCATGCGCGGGTTGAAAAACGTCGTTTTAAACGACGTTTTTGCTACACACGGTGACTTTTTGTGAAACAAAAAACGACGTTTTGAAAAACGACACAAAAAATTCAAGCATGTTGGAATTTTTTTTTGGTCGTTTTTTTTAAGACAAAAAACGACGTTTTGCCCACACACGATCAATTTAAATGACGTTTTAAAAAACAACGTTTTTTTTCATCGCAAAAAACGACCGTGTGTACGTGGCAAAAGACTGGGTGGAAGAAACCGTGCATTCATCTAAGGCAGTGGTCTTCAAACTACACTCCAGGGGCCAGATGTGGCCCTTTGCTGGCTTTGATCCGGTCCTTAGGGCACTGTTTTCAAACACTGATACCAACAATGGGACATAATTCAACCCACTGACACCAACGATGCGACACAATTCCTCGCAAAAAAAACTATTTCTCCCAATGACACCAGCAATGGGGCTTGATGTCACCAATGATGGGGCATGATTACTCCCAGTGAAACCAAAGGTGGGGCATTGTTTATTCCCACTGATATCGGGACCCTTTCTACTTCCGATAGCCCCAGTCTGGCCCCCATTAAATCTGAATAACAGTAAACTGGCCCTTTGTTTAGAAAGTTTGATCTAAGGTTTGCCAGCTCCTAAATGTCTTGCAGCACAATTTCATGGGTCAGAAGGTAAATGGACTAGAGGTCGACCAATATATCGGCCAATTTTTGGCACTTGTTAATTAATCGGCATCGGCCGATTGTTTTAAAAAAAAAAGCCGATGTAAAACTTCAGTGCGACTTGCAAATAGCTTCTGTATCATAGAAGTCATTGCAAGTTGCCTGAAGTTTCCTGTGGAGGGACTTGTCTCTGGGCAGCCTGCCAAGTGTGAGAAAAGATACACTGTTTCTACTTATCAATGAACTAAACTCTGTGTAGAAGTTCTCAGTTTAACCATTTAAATACTAAGGCCCGGATTCACATACATCGGCACACATTTATGCCGCCGTAGCGTATCTCTTTTACACTACGCCAACGCAGCGCAGAGAGGCAAGCATGAAATTTACAAAGCAAATGCTTCCAACTCTGCGCGGGCGTAGCGTATATTTCGTAGGCGTAAGCCGGCGTAAGTGGAAGTAGGTGGAAGTGGGCGTGATCCATGTTAATGAAGCGTGACCCCATGCAAATGATGGGCCGGGCGCCAGACAAGTACTTAAAACGAACTGCGCATGCGTCGAGACGTGGACGTATCCGCATGCGCATAACCACGCCGGAACAACAGCCTAAGATACGCCGGATCACTGTGTACGCCGTGAACGTAACCTATGCCCAGTCAGACCCACGTCGGCCCATATTCACAGACGTCCAACGTACAATACGTAGGCTTGTGTTTCCTGGTCCATACCTTTGCATGGGTTGCGCCTCATCTACGGGGAATAACTTTACGCCAGACGTAAAACGCAAACCGCGTATATCATGCGCCGGGCATATTTGAATAGAAAATCAATGGGAGCGCCTGATGCGTCCAGCGTAAATATGCGCCCACTCTACGCCGGCATAGGCAAGTTACGTAGCTGGGATGAAGTCTGTTTTTAGGCGTATCTTAGTTTGTGGGTCCGGCGCACAGATACGACGGCGCATATTTGTACTTACGCAGCGTATCTGGAGATACACTTGGGAGAAGTGCTTTGTGAATCCATGTCTAAATCTTTTCTGACACTTGTTGCTTACAAGTAACAATCCTGTATTTTCTGTTAGAAAATCACTTAGAACCCCCAAACATTATATATATATATATATATATATATATATATATATTTTTTTAGCATAGACCCTAGGGAATAAAATAGCAGTTGTTGCAATATTTTATGTCACACGGTATTTGCGCAGCGGTCTTTCAAATGCAATTTTTGGGGAAAAAATACACTAAAAAACGAAACAGAAAAGTTAGCCGTTTTTTTTTTCTTCATCCAAAAGTTTTGATTACCAGTTTTTGTTCCAGCTTCCAGATTCCCTTACCGAAGATGGCGGGGGCAGCACCTAAGAGCCTAGGGAGAGATCGGCTTTACATGAGAATAGTAGCGCTGGATTTGTAGCAAACAGAAGTGACAGGTAGCCATGGATGAACACCTTTCCGGTTACCAATGCCTATAGATAAAAACACATGGGGCCAGATTCAGGTAGATGGGAGCATCTTTGCTCTGGAGTAACGCTTCTCATTTACGTTACGCTGGCGAAATTTTAGGAGCAAGTGCTGTTATTCACAAAGCACTTGCTCCTAAAGTTGCGGCAGCGCATCGCAAATGAGCCGGCGGAATTCAAATTGGGCGGGTACGGGGCGTGTATTATTTTAACTAAGCGCGATCCCGCGGCGAACGTACTGCGCATGCGTCGAGTGTCAATGCATCCCAGTGCGCATGCTCCAAATTCTGTCAGTGAACGTCAATGACGTCACATCCCCATTCATGAAAGTTTTACGCAAGCGACGCGATTTTTTTTTTTCCGACGCGATGACGACGCCTATACTTAACATAGGATACTCCACTAGGGGGCTGCTTTATCTTTACGCCGCGTATCGCTTACAAAAACGTCGGAAAGTCACTGCGTCGCGCCCGAATACGATCGTGAATTGCCGATTCCCGCTGATTAACATATTTTTTCAGCGTAAATCAGCGGGAACGCCCCCGGCGCCATTTTTAAATTAAAGTTGCGATTCGATGGCGAAATTCAATTGCGCCGATCGCATCGGAACACCAGCCCGGCGTTTCTTGTTTTCTGGTTACAGAAAACAGAAACGCCGGCTTAAAGTGACAGTTAGGCTGGAGTATCACAGATACTCCAGCCTAACTCTACCTGAATCTGGCCCATGGAGTAAAAAGCTAATGCCCTGTACACACGACCGTTTTTTTCCATCGGAATAAACTCGGATGGTTTTTCTGACAGAATTCCACTCAAGCTGTCTTGCATATACACACGGTCACACCAAATTCCGACCATGAAGAACGCGGTGACGTACAACACTACAAGGAGCCGAGAAAAATTAAATTCAATGCTTCCGAGCATGCATGGTTTTTAGTGCGTCGGAATTCCATACAGACGAACGGATTTTCCGATAGGAATTTTTTCCGTCTGAAAAATAGAGAATCTGCTCGCTATCTAGGTCCATTGCAAATTCCAATGGAAAAAGTCTGATTGGGCATACACACGGTCGGAATATCCGACTTTTTCCATTGGAAATTCCGACTGCGTATACACTGCATCAGTCAGTCAGTAGCCTGGGGTTCTTGACAAAACTGTGCTGATGCAGTTCCAGTAAATATCAAGGACATGGTTTTGTTGTCTGAAAGGGGTGCTTGTCTGACAACAGGACTAGCTGGACACAATTGCAACTATTTTGTAAGTAAGGGAGAACAATCTTGATTCATTAAATTACCTTTATGTCTGTACGTAATGTCCCAAGAACAAGCATACACAATATGGCATCCAACTGTCAAATAATTCCCTTATTTGCAGATTGTATGTTTCCTGAAACCAATCACTGCCAGAGCAGAAGAAACCTGCTCTTACTAACATATTAATGAATTATTTCAAAACTGTACTCTCACACATTGACATATAAAAGGCTCTGCAGATGAAATGCAAACCATCAGAGATTATAAGTAAATAGAGAACTCTGCACTATGGTAATGTAAAATATATTAAGGAAGCTGCTCCCCTAAAGTGGTGTAAAAACAACTTTAGCAATGTGGGGGGTGTATAGTACTAAGGGGGCGCTAATAGTAAGTGATAAATAAATTCCAAATTCTAACGTGAGACAATATGTTAACTATAAGGTCAACAATACAAAAGTGCTTATATGATAACAACATCAAAAAATAAGTGCAAACAGGTCCAAAGAAATGCAGCAATGGTCACTAAATAATAAGCAATTGGTAAGTCCATGCATCAAATTGTTAACTTGAGAGTAGACACCATCACCATGGAACAGATATCAAACTAGCGCCACCCGGTGAGAGGTAGAGGTAAGTGCCTACTTATCAGACCACCATGACCCTTCGACAATTCTTTATTTTTCATTCAGCCGGGAAGCCCGCTGACAGCTGATGTCTCATCGCGGTTGTTAAGGACGCGGTGGCCAGCTTCCTGCCTGTCATTTTTTGTCATCTGTATCCCATTAGGGAGATTTAACTTTACTTATTTTCCCATAGCCAAAAAAGAAGTGAGAGGAAATCCATCCAAAGTGATGGAATCCGTGGCTGTCATCTAGGTCACTAAAGCTGGTGTCCCTATGAAAAGATCCCCCGACCCACACACACACATTACTGTTCTACTCCATGATAACAGTTACCAGGACAATAAGAGAGGATGAATCTCCCTAACGGGAGCGCAAATAGCAATAAGAACCTGACAGGTGTTCTAGTTCCACTCCACTCTAAGCCTTTAGGCCGTGTACACACGACCGAGGTTCTCGCTGGAAACCAGCGAGAACCTCGCTGGAAGCTGCATTCCAGCGAGGACCTCGGCCGTGTGTACACTCTCGGCGAGCATCCCGTCGGGAATCCCGTCGAGCAGAAATAGAGAGCACGCTCTCTATTTGCTCGACGGCCCGCCTGGATGAATGGCTGGTTGCCATTCCCGACGGGCGGGTCGCCGATTTCGACGGCCGGCAGAGAACCTCGACGGGCGGAACGATGTGTTCTGCCCGTCGAGGTTCTCTGCCGTGTGTACGCGGCCTTATACTTTAAGCACGGGGTTCAGTTAATATTTCCTCAAATTCCTCATCTTCTTTCCTGAAAACTTGTATTTCCTTTATTCACTTCACTTATACTTATTTCTTTCCTCTTTTTTAGTCATGTTGGTTCTTTGACTGTAATGGTTATTTTCTAAAATTTCTATACTGTTCATCTATTAAAAATGAATATATTGTATGTATATAATTGTATTACTGTAAAACTGTAGACACGGAACTGTAGTGGGAATTACAGCACATACGTTTTTTCTTGGGAAAAACAAAAAGAGTTTTGTGCAATAATGTACAATTGAAAGCATTATTCAAGATATCCTGAAGGTGTTTTCCTGTATTACATATGTTTTACTATTGTCTTGGCCACACTGAATGTCTGGTATGTTGGTATTCATTTAGTAGGTGGTGTGGTATGCAACTCCTTGTTGAGTGCAAGCAACTAAATTAAGTGCGTCATTTCATATTATGTCTTTGTTCAAACTTGAAAGTAAGCAAGGAGACAGTGTTTCACCTTGCTGGGAAATTGACTTAACCAGTTATTGCCACACTGGAAGTAATTATGTGTCTTTTTTTTTACAACTAGATCACTTGAACAATTTCTGAGCCGGTCTGATGACAAAACACTTGCCCAATCACTCTGACAGTGTTGCTCACCAACTGCACCTTGTGGTCTGCAAGATTTTTCGAACGCTGTGACACGCTCTCCTACAGTTATAGTAGAATTCAAATCAGTAGAAAAAAAAATACATTTTAAAAAACTGGGGTTTATTTATCCCAAGCTTAACTGGTATTCACAACATACCCTGAGTGTTACACAACTGTAAAAACCCAGAATTATCTAGTGGTTCTCCACTGGTTAGACATTCTCAAAGAACACACTTTCTGCTGTATCGGTATACTATGCAAGTTCCACTTAGCTTTGTGGTGGCCCTTACTAACTTTGCTACTTTGAATCTCAGCAATTCTCAAGATTCCCCTGCTGACCTAGCCAGTTCACATGCTAAAAAAACGCATAAACCTAATTTACCGTCATGAAAACCACATTAATACACCCAGAGATGTAGATAGCTGAAGGGCATGCATATCTTGACTTTTCATATAAAAGCTAAGCATGTATCTGTTTCTCCCACTTCCCAAACCCTGCAATTTTTTTTTTATTGAGATTAGCAGTATCCCTGAGTAATAAAGGGGGCTTGAAACGTGGGGGGGGGGGCGGAGCTTGACTCTTGCAAATAACATTGAACTCTGCATCATTTTGGCGGCTTAGGTTTATGATTATTCTGATTGTTGTGATATACATTCTTCACTAAATCAAATCTTTAACATTTTTAGCTATGCCCAATTTCTTGCAGGCTGGCTGGTAAGTTGAGCTGGGAATTTTGCTTTGTTGTTTTATGAAATGCGCCACCCTTCTATGTTCTCCTTGCTGCCAAGGCCAGTTATGGGTTGGGGTGATTGCCATTTGTTTGTACTGAAGTCCACCTAATGCAGCTTCCTGTAACGGTGTGGCAATGATGTTACACCGCTATTGAATTCAGAGCAGAGTTGCCACCCTCATGTAGGCTGTGCCTGCTTGCACTAAAGTAGGAAGAAAAAATGTTGAAGGAGGGCGTGGCTATTATCGTTGTCACTTCTGCTTCACAAGTTTGTAAGTTCAATGCCAATCATTGCCTGGATACACCCAGTCCTGACCGCTGCTCTCTAGATTGAAAAAAGTGACTGTCCTGCTAAACCTGCTGTTACCTGCAGTGTATCAGAGGGGGAGTATGTGAGATACAAATGAAGGAACTGACTTAGAGAGGGTAAAGGATGTTTTTTGTTTACTTTATGATTTATTAAAAGAGAAGTATGTTTTTTTTTTTTTTTTAAATCATACTTACCTAGGTGGATGCAGCATCACCCCGGCGCATTTACACTGAGAACCGAGCGATCGAACATTGCCGATCAATTGTTTCTCACAACTCCGTGAGCAGAGAGCTTTGCTCTTCCCCCTCCTCTCTCACTAAGGCCCTGGGCTGTGGAGGGGACAGGGGTGGCCGGCTCAAGCTCTTAGGGGCTCACTGAGAGGCTGCGCCGGGTGTCAGGGGTCTGGTGGATCCTGACTCCGTGGTTGTGATGACGCAGAGCCTGGACTGACTTCTGTGACGTCAGTAGGGAGCAGACTTCAGCCCGCTGTCTGTTGAAAACGGGTCAGAGGAGTGCAAAACGAACTGCAATCCTGTGATCCACAGAAGTACAACCAAACGAGCTTTGGTTGTACTTCTCCTTTAACCACTTACGGACCGCCCACCTTCGTTATACATTGGTACTTTGAAGAGGGAAATCATTGTTATGGCAGCAGCTAGCAACCATAACCCCTGGTATCCTCTTCTTCAGCAGACGGTCTGCTTTCAGATGAAAGTGGTCTTTTCGGCGGCTTTGCCACAAGATCACTTTTTTCAGCAGCGGGAGAGGCCCCCCTACCGCGGCGCTCTGGTGCCCTCCGCCGCTTACCGGTGCCACCGTCAGAGGCGATCACGTCCTATCTCCTGTTAGGTATGGAGCTGAGTGAGGGGAAGATGGTCCCCACCAGTTTCCATACCATTGCAGGGCGGAAGCGATATCAAAACGTCCCTCCGTCCATAGCTCTTAAAGAGACAGTTTTTTTTCAAAAACAAATTTTTTTATTGCATTTTAGTGTAAATATGGGTAATATGGGTCTTTTTTACCCCAAGTCTCATTTTTAAGAGGTCTTGTCATGCTTTTTTCTATTACAAGTGATGTTTACATTCCTTGTAATAGGAATAAAAGTGACATTCAAAAAAAAAAAGAACAGTGTAAAAATAAAAAACAAAGGGTAAAATAAATAATAATAATATATAAATAAAATTTAAACGCACCCTGTCCCACCAAGCTTGCGTGCAGAAGCGAATGCATATGTGAGCAGTGCCTGCATATGAAAATAATGTTCAAACCACACATGTGAGGTATCGCCGTGATAATTAAAGCGAGAACAATAGTTCTAGCCCTAAAACCTGTAGAATTTTTTAGACATATGGCGATTTTTAAGTGTAAAAGTTTGTCACCATTCCAGGAGCGGGCGCAATTTTGAAGCATGAAATGTTGGGTATCAGTTTACTTGGCATAACAATATAAAAAAAAATTGGGCTAACTTTACTGTTGTCTTATTTTTTTTATTCAAAATAGTGCATTTATTCCAAAAGAATTGCATTTGTAAGACTACTTAGCAAATACAGTGTGACAGAAAATATTGCAACGGCCGACATTTTATTCTCTAGGAAAAAAATGTATGCTGTTTGGGGGCTTGAAATAATTTTCTAGCAAAGAATTTTTTTTTTACCTTGTCAACACAAAATCTCAAAACGAGGCTCAGGGCTTGTGGTTAAGTTTGTACATTATATTAACTGATAATACAATAATGTGGGACTTATCTAGACTATCATACAGGAGCCTTTAAGTAAATTTATGTAATTACTGTGGTAATACAACAAGCAAAAAGTTTTGCAAGACAAAAGCATAAATATGTCAAAATGGGTTTGAATCCACAACTTCCTCAAATTTCTGAGTAATGGTTTGAAAATTACAGGGCTGCATCCATAAATCATTGACAAACCTTCCTCTATTTCAGATGGTTAAAACCAAGCAACTGTACAAATCATTAGTAAGACCTCATCTGGAATATGCAGTTCAGTTTCGGGGCCCAGTTCTCAAAAAAGGATATCGGAGAACTGGAGGAAGTGCAGAGAAGGGCAACCAAACTGATAAGAGGCATGGAGGAGCTCAGCTATGAGGATAGATTAGAGGAACTGAATTTATTCTCTTTCGAGAAGAGGAGATGGGGGGGGGGGGGATATGATCAACATGTATAAATGCATAAGCGGTCCATATAGTGAACTTGGTGTTGAGTTATTCACTTTAAGGCCATTACAGAGGGCAAGTGGGCACTCTTTATGTCTAGAGGAAGAAATATTTAATTGCCAAATATGGAAAGGTTTCTTTACAGCTGTGAAAATATGGAATAGACTCCCTCCAGAGGTGGTTCTGGCCAGCTCATTAGATTGCTTTAAAAAAGAACTGGATGTATGCGGATGACACACTATTATACCTGGTGGACTCGGGCCCCTCTCTACACGCGGCTCTCCAGACAATCAAACAGTTTGGGACTTTTTCCGGGCTAAAAATCAACTGGAGTAAGTCCCAGATTCTTCCTCTTGACAGCTTTCCACCGACTGAATTTCAGGATAGTTTGCCATTACAACGAGTAAGTACAATCAAATATTTAGGGATCTGCATATCCAGAACACCGGCGGATTATATAAATTTAAATCTAGACCCCCTAGTTTCCCATGTTAAATCCAAACTACGGACCTGGGCCCGTCTGCCACTGGGGGTTTGGGGCCAAGTGAACCTCATTAAAATGGTCCTCCTGCCCAAGATACTCTATGTTCTCTGGCACTCCCCGGTGTACTTACCCCTGAAACATTTTAAATCCCTTGAGGCCCTTCTCAAACCTTGTGTATGGGGAAACAACAGACATAAATTGGCATGGCAGGTGCTTAAAAACCCCACAGACCTGGGGGGCACCGCTCTCCCAGATTTTAATCTCTACTACAGTGTTTCTCAACTGGGGTTCCACGGGAAGTCCCCAGGGGTTCTGCGGGAATTCTATAGTGTTTTTCCCGTCCTGATGAGAGTTTCCGTCAGGCTGAAGATTTAAAAGCCGCGCCGCTGCCTCAAAAACCACGCCTTCTCCTCAGACTGTTCCATGATAGGCGGAACACAAATTTTCCCAGCAGGGCCTCTGTTCAGTGTTCCGCCTATCACAGATGCCTTTTCATCCTCGGACGAGAGGACATCCGTGATAGGCGGAACACTGAACAGAGGCTCTGCTGGGAAATGTGTGTTCCGCCTATCACAGAACAGTCTGAGGAGAAGGCGCGGCTTTTGAATCATGGATGCCCGCAGCCTGGAAGCCATAATAAGGTAGGGAGATTGTCTTGGCCGGCACAGTGGGGGAAAGTGATTGCACAGTGGTGGCAAGTGATGGCACAGTGGTGGCAAGTGATGGCACAGTGGTGACAAGTGATGGCACAGTGGTGGCAAGTGATGGCAAGTGATGGCACAGTGGGGGCAAGTGATGGCACAGTGGTGGAAAGTGATGGCACAGTGGTGGAAAGTGATGGCACAGTGGTGGAAAGTGATGGCACAGTGGTGGAAAGTGATGGCACAGTGGTGGAAAGTGATGGCACAGTGGGGGCAAGTGATGGCACAGTAGGGGCAAGTGATGGCACAGTGGGGAAAAGTGATGGCAAAGTGGTGGCAAGTGATGGCACAGTGGTGGCAAGTGATGGCAAGTGATGGCACAGTGGTGGCAAGTGATGGCACAGTGTGGGCAAGTGATGGCACAGTGGTGGCAAGTGATGGCACAGTGGGGGCAAGTGATTGCACAGTGGTGGAAAGTGATTGCACAGTGGTGGAAAGTGATGGCACAGTGGTGGAAAGTGATGGCACAGTGGGGGCAAGTGATGGCACAGTGGGGGAAAGTGATGGCACAGTGGTGGAAAGTGATGGCACAGTGGGGGCATGTAATGTAATGTAATGGCACAGTGGAGGCATGTAAAGGCATAGTGAGATTTGAAAAAAGCCTGTATCTTAAGTTTGACCCAGAATTGAGCATCTGTGCAGAAAAAAGCAAGCCCAAGTTTCACATTAAGGCCCCATACACACGAGGAGAAAGGGATGGCACAGTGGGGGCAAGTGATGGCACAGTGGGGGCAAGTGATGGCACAGTGGTGGAAAGTGATGGCACAGTGGGGGAAAGTGATGGCACAGTGGGGGAAAGTGATGGCACAGTGGGGGAAAGTGATGGCACAGTGGGGGAAAGTGATGGCACAGTGGGGGCATGTAATGTAATGGCACAGTGGAGGCATGTAATGTAATGTAATGGCACAGTGGAGGCATGTAATGTAATGTAATGGCACAGTGGAGGCATGTAAAGGCATAGTGAGATTTGAAAAAAGCCTGTATCTTAAGTTTGACCCAGTATTGAGCATCTGTGCAGAAAAAAGCAAGCCCAAGTGTAACGGCTACCCAAGTAGGGAGAGGGTATGAGCCGTTGGAGACGTCCTTTTCCCTGGCAAGTTGCTATGCAAGTAAGTCCAGTATAAGCTCATCCACGAGAGCCAGAGGGAGAGTCAGGTCTAGTTGTAAGAAACAGAAGAAATATCCCCTCGCATTCCCTCCTAAGAACGAGACGGTGCTGCGTTTGGAAGGGTCAAGTAACACAACTTTAATGGTCATTTCTTGGTTTATATCTTAGTTACAAACTGGTGAGTGCTCAAGGAACAATGAAAGTCTCCGCCCCCTCCCTCCACAGGGGGGCCCCAAGTTAGACACACTGTCACCAGGCTAAAAGAAACCACATTTCTTTCTCAATAGACTTCAATCACAGATAATCCCATCCGTGGATAAGCATTTCGGCACCGCAAAGCCTGACAAGTTCTTCTGAACATAAGTGACATGCTATTTCAATACAACTGACAGGAGGCTGCTAATTTGGAATACAATATACAATCTTAAGGATAAACACAGGTCTTTCACACCCACAATAGATCAATTAACCTTTGGGAATAGAGAGGTGCATTAGCATACCTAAAGAGAAGTTGTAGGAGACAGGCTGATTCAGTTCTAATCCACATCTAGACTGACAGAGGACACTCACACTTCATAATATCCCACTGCATGATTATTATAGATGTACAGGCAAAATACATAGTTCCGTTATATCAAGTTTCACATTAAGGCCCCGTACACACGAGAAGACATGTCCGATGAAAACAGTCCGCGGACCGTTTTTATCGGACATGTCTCCTGCAGGATTTCGGTCCGGCGGTGTGTACACACCATCTGACGAAAATCCCCTCGAACAGAGAACGCGGTGACGTGGCGGTGACGTTGACACCGCCACGTCACCAAACCAGGAAGTAAAATACTTCCACGCATGCGTCGAATCCAATTCTCTGTGAATCTGCCCCTTTGTTTCTTCTGTTAATTACAAAAATATTTGTTTGTTGGTCATGACACTGGTCTTGTGACTTCTGTACACCCTCATATTATCATCGACACTTTAGATATATGTAATGACATGCATGCACTTTCTGTTACAATAAAGTTGATTGGGAAGGGGAAAAAAAGGGAGAAAAAAGAAAAAAAAAGAGAAAAGGGGAAAAAAACTATACTAAATGTTACATTTTCCATGCTAAAATTCATGTACAAATGCTAGTATGATTGTAGGACTGTTAATTTTTATTATAAATAAAAACGTTGTTTAAAAAAAAAGAACTGGATACTTTCCTAAATGTACATAATATAACTGGATACTAATATTTAGAAAATATATTTTTTCCCTGCTGGAGCAAATTGGTTCATGCTTTTCTGTCTGTTTTTTGCCTTCCTCTGGATCAACTATTGGTAAAGGATTGTGTGTGTATATAGGATTGTATGGGTTTTGTTTTTCCTTTTATTGGTTAAACAAGATGGACTTGTATCTTTTTTTTCAACCACTAACTATGTTACGATGTAACTGGAGAAATAATACAAATACAACAATCTGTTTTGCAATTCACATATACCAACAGAAGGTGAGAGGTGGGTTGGCAAGAAGAAAATATTTGACTGTTTTGTTAAACTTAAGACAGGGGTGTCGAACCGTTTGACCTTCCTGGGCCACATTAAAGGGGTTGTAAAGGTACAATTTTTTTCCTAAATAGCTTCCTTTACCTTAGTGCAGTCCTCCTTCACTAACCTTATCCTTCGATTTTGCTTTTAAATGTCCTTATTTCTTCTGAGAAATGCTCACTTCCTCTTCTTCTGTCTGTACCTCTACACAGTAATGCTAGGCTTTCTCCCTGGTGTGGAGTATCGTGCTTGTCCCCTCCCTTGAGGGGGCAAGCAGGAGAGTCAGGACACCCACTAACACACAGCTCCTTTCTCTATCTGCAAATTAGAGAGCGTCCTGACTCTCCTGCTCCCCCCCCCCCTCAACCCCTCTAAAAGAAGAGGGTATGTCTCAGGCCACACATAAAATACACTAAGGCGGCGTACACACGGCCGAGGTTCTCGGCAGAAACCAGCGAGAACCTCGCTGGGAGCCGCATTCTGCCGAGAACCTCGGCCGTGTGTACGCTCTCGGCGAGCATCCCGTCGGGAATGCCGTCGAGCAGAAATAGAGAGCATGTTCTCTATTTGCTCGACGGCCCGTCGGGATGAATGGCTGGTTGCCATTCCCGACGGGCGGGTCGCCGAATCTGACGGCCGGCAGAGAACCTCGATGGGCGGAACGATGTATTCTGCCCGTCGAGGTTCTCTGCCGTGTGTACGCGGCTTAACAATAAGGATAGCTGATAAGCAGAAAAAGTTGAGCAGATCACAAATTAAAGTGTTTTTAAAAGAAAAGATAATAAAAAAAATGTGTATTGGTTTTGCACAGGACAGCCCTGACCTTCTTCTTTTTGGGTCCCACACCAACAGTCCTGACACCTCTCCTCTGTCGAGTGCCCCATTAGGAAGCTTCTTGCAATGGGGACACGCTCTGTCTGTCCATTCACACACAGAGCACAGCTCAGGCCTTCCCTTGCTCTCTCCTCATTGGCTGTGAATGCCAATGGCTCCCGCTGCTTTCATGCACATCGCTGGATTAAGATGGTGGATAAAAGGGAGCATAAGGGAGGGCTAGGTCTGCACGCAGAAGTTTTTTTTACCTTAAGGCATAAAATGAATTAAGGTAAAAAAAACTCAGTATTCAGAACCACTTTAACAATCACTGATAAACATAATGGCCCAGATTCACAGAGCAATTACGCCTGTCTAACTGGTGTTAGACAGGAGTAATTTCAAATTTCGCGCGCCGTATCACTAGTTTGAATCCTCAAACCATGATACGGCGGCTTCGGGCTTCGATCCGAGAGGCTTACGTCTTCGTAAGCCTTCGGATCTACGCTGCGATATTTTTGCGGCCGCTGGGAGGAGTTTGCGTCGTTTTCATGCGTCGGGATATGCAAATGAGTTTTTACGGCGATCCACGAAGATACGAGCGGTCTTCGCAATCGCTTTAGTCTATTTTTTTATACGTACGGTTAGACCAGCTTTTTGCTGGTCTAACGGTGCGTAGCCCATGTTAAGTATGGCCGTCGTTTAAATTTTTTTTTTTTTTTTTTACGTAACTCGTTCGGGAATAGGAATCTCCGTAAACGACGCTACTCAAGAAAAAATGACGTAACGACGTGATTTCGCGCAATGCACGGCGGGAAATTTGCGAACGGAGCATGCGCAGTTCGATCGCCGCGGGAACGCGCCTATTTTAAATGCTTCACGCCCCCTACTCGCGCAGATGGATTGCGACGGGAGAAATACACTACGCCGCCGTCGTTTACTGGACAAAATCTACCTGGATTCCACGTAGAGCCAGGTAAAAAACGGCGGCGTAGTGTATTTCTGATACTCTACGAGAATCTAATTCTCTGTGAATCTGCCCCAATGTACCTATCTGAGTAATAAAAAAAAAATGTTTTAATATTTTTTATTATACAATTAAAGGAGGGAAATATAAAACTAGTGCTATATTTTGTTATTGATTAACCGATGCATCAAATATTTTGGCTCTAAAATTCCCTTTGTCTGCGTCATCCTCGAAAATTGTTGCTCATAAATGTAGTTTCTGCTGAAAAAATGACATGAATAAGGCGTGATTGTGAAGAGTTATGCCGCGTACACACGATCACTTTTTGTGATGATAAAAAACGACGTTTTCAAAAACGTCATCTAAAATGACCGTGTGTGGGCAAAGCGTCATTTTATGTCTTCAAAAAAACGACCAAAAAAAAAATTCGAACATGCTTGAATTTTTTGTGTCGTTTTTCAAAACGTTGTTTTTTGTGTCATAAAAAGTTATGAGACAGAGTTTCAATGGAACAGAGTGCCGTCGAACGTGGTGTACGTCACCGCGCTTTGCTAGAGCATTTTGGAAAAACGATGGTGTGTATGCAAAGTCGTTTTGGAAAATGAAGTTTGAAAAACGTCGTTTTGTTTCATGAGATAAAATTACGTTTTTTTTCATCACAAAAAGTGATCGTGTGTACGCGGCATTAGTGCCGTAATTCTTCCCAAGAAAACTCCTTCTTTGTGTCCCAATATTTGAGCTTGTGTCTGCTGCTGCCATAGTATCCTGCTACTAATCAATATTTGAATAGCATGGACACAAAAAGTGACAGATGGAAAAAGGTCCTGCATGGTTTTCACATTTGATATTCGATGTCCATTCTACTTAAAGGATTACTAAGCCCTCGTTTTTTTTTTTTCATTTAAAATAACAAACATAGTTCATTTGGCCCCCGAAGCTCATATTCTGGGGTCCCCCGGTAGTGCTCACGGCTCCTTCTGGCATCTGTAAACAGGGCCGGCACTAGCGCAAGGCAACATGGGCACTTGCCTTACAGCGCCTTGGAACAGGGCGGAAAATTGAGTGGGTGTGCGGGGGTGCGGTCACCGCTAAAACCGCCCGCTGCCCCACACTGATCAGCGCCTCACTCTGTGGAGCCGACTGAAACCGCCGGCGCCTCCTCCTCTCTGTTTACATCCAGTGAGGAGGAGGAGCCCGAGGGACACACACTGCTGTGTGTACATGTCCGTGGCCACGCTGTTCTGAGGTCTGCACGTGTACTGTGTTGTGCACGCTCCTATTTTAAGTACATGGACATGTGGGGGGGGAGAGGGCTGTCTATGCTGATGGGGGGTGTGTAAACTGCAGGGGTCTCTGTACTAAGGGGGATTCTGTATTGATGGGGGGTCTGCACTAAGGGGGTGCGTATACTGCAGGGGTCTCTGTACTAAGGGGGAATTCTGGACTGATGATGGGTCTGCACTAAGGGGGTGTGTATACTGTCGAGGTCTGTACTTAGGGGGGATTCTGTACTGATGGGGGTCTGCACTAAGGGGGGGGTGTGTATACTGTGGGGGTTTGTACTAAGGGGGATAGGGATTCTGTACTGATGGTGGGGTCTGCACTAAGGGGGTGTCTATTCTGCGGGGGGTCTGCACTAAGAGGGGGTGTCTATTCTGCGGGGGTCTGCATTAAGGGGGATTCTATACGGAAGAGCAACGGACGGACCAGACCAGCAGGCAGTGCGGCGTCATCCTGAAGGCGACGGCGACCTGTTAAGGGACTCGGGAGCCGCCCGGTGCCCAGATTTGGAAGTTGGAAAAGAGCGAGGAGGCGTTTTCGGTTCACCCTCTCATGGTGACCCACCCCAGACCAGACACACCGGACTCGTATCAGGAATCGGGATCGGGAGCTGGCTGAAGTGGGAGCGGTATGTAATATAACAAAGACAAAGTGCACGTGGTATGCTGCATTGTATTATTTTATCCCATCAATAATACATTATACAGGCTGGTTAATATATTATTGCTGGGATTTCCTCTATAGCTGCTGGTATTCTGCATTGCGCTGTATAATGTATTATTGCTGGGATTTGTAGTTCCTCTATAACTGGTCAGTGGTAATCTGCGTTGTGCAGTATAATCATTATACAGCGCAATGGAGAATACCACCAACTATAGAGGACTACAAATCCCGGCAATATTACATTATATACAACGCAATGCAGAATACCAGCAGTTACAGAGGACTACAAATCCCAGCAATAGTACATTTATGGAACAACTGTTGATAAAATGCACTTTACAAAACCACAAATAGTTTGTTTGCTATCTTTCTCTGTAAAAGATAAATAAGTTAACAATCACTTTAAGCATCATAACCATTAAAGCTTAATGGAGCAAAGATATAATGTATGGTGTGTGTGTGTGTGAGTGCCGGGGGGGGGGGGGGGAGGAGGAGTTAAAATGCACCTTCGCCTGAGTTGGCAAAAATCCTTGCACCGGCCCTGTCTGTAAACCCCCTAGGAGAAATGCTCTCACTGGGGGTTACAATGCGGGCTTGCTCCCGAGTCCAGCATTTGCATCCATAGACACAGAAAGCCGGACTCAGCCCCCTCCCCCGCGTCATTGGATTTAATTGACAGCAATGGGAGCCAATGGCTGTGCTGCTATACATCTTTCCAATCAAGAGCCTGAGAACCCTGGGCAGAGAGCTAGAACGTGTCCCCGCCGTGGGAACGAACGGGCTCAGGTGAGTAAAAAAAGGGGGCTAGGAGGCAAGTCACTGTCAGAAGTTTTTTCACCTTACAAAGCCTTTAAAGCTGTAGTAAACTGCTGAATTTGATTATATTAAGCTAACCTGTAGCCATTCTGAGCCATGGTGGCAATGAAAGTGGCAGAATTACCAGCTTTTTTTCCCCTTTCCACCACAACAGATCACAGGAACTTGTCTACATTGGGACCAATATTTAAGGCCAAAAAATCTTAAAGTGGAATTACAGTCAGAACCTAATTCTAAACCTACTCTTAGCCACATTCTAAGCCTAACCCATCTAGCCTTGTAAAGAAAGATTTGCTGTACTTACCTGTTCTGCATCCGCTCCAATCGGGTCCCACGCTGAGTTGTCAGCATTGGCTTTAATGTGTAGGCGTGTGCAGGAGGGGAAGCCAACAATAGCCTCATAGTAACTCTATAGGTGATGTCACTTCCCAGCTGTTGTCGGTTCTCTCCTGCACATAGCATCCGCCGATGGAGACTGGACCATATCGGCTTCAGAAAGTAAAGTACAGTAATTTTTGTTTTACAGGGTTAGATAGATTAGGCTTAGAATGTGCTGGAGAGTAGGTTTAGCGTTAGTTGGTTTTGACTGGAATTCCACTTTAACCACTTGCTTACTGGGTACTTAAACCCCCCCTGCCCAGACCAATTTTCAGCTTTCAGCGGTGATGCACTTTGAATGACAATTGCACGGTCATGCAACACTGTACCCAAATTTATCATTTTTCCCCCCACAACTAGAGCTTTCTTTTAGTGGTATTTAATCACTTCTGCGGTTTTTATTTTTTGTTAAAAAAAATTTTAATACAGATTTTTTTAAATTATATTTTTTTGCAAACAGGTAATTTTGCAAACGGGTAATTTTTTTCCTTCATTGATGTACGCTGATGAGGCTGCACTGATGGGCTGAACTGATGGGCACTGATAAGGCGGCACTGGTGGGTAGCACTGATGGGTGGCACTGAAGGGCATTGATAGGTAGCACTAAGAAGTGGCACTAATAAGTAGCATTGATAGGTGGCACTGATGGGTGGCAGTGATGGGCACTGATGAGTGGCAGTATTGGGCACTGATAAGTTACTCTGATAGGCAGCACTGCTACGTGGCACTGATGAGGCACTGATTGGCACCACTGGTGGGCATTGATAGGGTATTGATAGGTGGCACTGGTGGGCACTGTGGGCACTTGCAGGTGGCAATGGCAGGTGGCAATGGCAGGGGGTACTGGTGGGCACCCATGAGGCAGAATTGCCTCTTCCTCTTCGGGACCGATGTCCCTTACACATAAGCCTGTGATCGGCTTTTTTTTCTCCTCAAAAACGATTACCGGCTTTAGTTTACATCACGTGATCAGCTGTCATTGGTTGACAGCTGATCAAGTGGTAAGGGGCCGGGACCGGCCCCTTACTCGGATCTGTGATCACCCGAATCTCAGTGACTCGGGTGATCACAGCGGACATGGACATAGCCCACTATACTATTTTTTTAGCGGATCAGATTGGAGGTAGGACACAAGTCGGTTTAAGGCTGCCACTACTTAGAGGTCAATGGAGGGTCCAATTGGTCGGACTGACCGTGTAAAAGGGGCCCAAGGCCCAAATTCCAACAGCAAATGTCCGATGGAGCCTACACACGGTCAGAATTTACAACGGCAAGCTCCCATGGATCATTTGTTGTCGGAAATTCCAAATGTGTTTATGCGGCATTATACAAGATGTACACTCACTACTTTACATTGAAGCAAAGTGTAATTTCTTCAGTGTTGTCGCATGAAAAGATATATGCAGGCTTCTAGATACAGTATCTCACAAAAGTCAGAACACCCCTCACATTTTTGTAAAAAAAATTATTATATGTTGCCAAAGCAACTTTAGAGAGTATGCCCAGACTAAAGTCATAGAATATATAAAAAAAAATGTCACTATAATAAAAATACAAAAAATAATGGGCCAGATTCAGATACACTTAATATTGCGCTGCGTAATCAAAATACTCTACGCTGCCGTATTTCACCAGGCTCTACACCGAATCCTGGTAGATTTTTGCCCGTACGCTACGGCGGCGTAGTCTATTTCTAGTCGAAATACGCGATTGGGGGCGTGAAGCATTTAAATGAAGCGCGTCCCCGCGGCGATCGAACTGCGCATGCTCCGTTCAGAAATTTCCCGCCGTGCATTGCGCGAAATCACATCGTTACGTCATTCGTTGTTTGACTAGCGTCGTTTACGAACATTCCTATTCCCGGACGACTTACGTAAAAAATAATAAAAGACGTAGAAAAACGTAGAGATTCGACGCGGGAACGACGGCCATACTTAACATGGGCTGTCTAATATTAGACCAGCAAAAAGCTGGTATAGTGTTACGTAAAAAAAAGATGACTAAAGGTGCCGTAAGAGATTGCGATTGAAGATCGTAATTTCTGGGATCGCCGGCAAAAGCTCATTAGCATACCCCGATGCGGAAAACGACGGGAAGTCCACCCAGTGGCCGCAATTTTATTGCAGCATAGATCCGAAGGCGTACGAACACGTAATCCAGTCGAATTGAAGCCCGCAGCCGTCTATTCATGGTTTGAGGTTTCCGACTAGCTAAAAAACGTGCGTAATTTGAAATTACTCCAGTCTAACACCAGTTAGACAGGCGTAATCGCTCTGTGAATCTGGCCCAATGTGTGTATATGAATCTATATACATATTCATTTCCATGTTCATATGTGTATTCTACCAGCATTAATTATAAAACAGCTTTCATGTATGGACACGATATAGTGTTATAGTGTTTGTCACCATTTTTTTTTTTATTCAGCACTTTTCTAACAGCTCTACTTTTTATTGCTATTGATGGAGTAATCGGAAGCTGTGTTTGGCTTCTGTGTGGCTGAAAACATTCCTGTGCGCACCAGCGGCTTGATGTGTGTGTCAGCTGAAACATAGCAGCTGCCAAAAGAAATTGTTGATTTCAGAGAAAGATTCACGTGGCAATAGGTTAGTAAATAAATGTTTAACTGTGATTTTTTTCACTATCTTTACAGATCTTATTGTGAATGCGTTAACACCAATCAACAAAAAGCTACAGAAATTAAAGTAATTCTCATAGCTTCTGATGGACGGAAGGCTCATTTGCATATGGTCTGGTCCTGTAATAAGGTCAGACTGTTTTTATTTTTATTTTTTTAACATCAGCTGATACCTGTCATTTGAGACCCGCTCATGTTTGAGGCTTCCATCGTCTCTACTAGCGGTTTTTGCATCATTTGTGAATCTTTGCAGTATATATTTTGTCTTGTTGTTTGTTTTTTGTTTTTTTTTCCTTGTTGTGTCACATTATTTCACATATAATAATTAATCAACACAAGGTCCCAAACAAATATGGGACTGGGCTAATCGGGGGGTTCCCCTATGTCCCCCCCCCCTCGCCCCCTTTCTCCCCCCTCCCTCGTGGCTCCCAGGTCTCCTATGTACCTCATTATCTTCAATGGTATTCTAGTGTGTCGCTCATTTAAACACTGTGTTTATGTTGAGAAGGTCACAACTCTCATATTTTTCCATTGGGTACCTTCGCTTGTATCTATTTTATCTTATTCAGAGAGAAAACCTTAATCCTTCTACATAGAACCATGTATTTTTATATGCCTTCCATTTATGCCATTTATCCCGAGAGTCATTATTTATTTCTGTGAGACTATCCTTCAATGCTTCCATCCTATATGTTTCTTCTACTCCCTCCACCCACTCCCATATTTGCGGGCTATCAGTACCTTGCCATTTTTTTGGTATCAGTTTTTTAGCAGCATTTAGCATATGTGGAAGTAGCGATTGTTTATATTTTTTAATGCCTTCTTTGCTGCAATGAAATAGTACTACCCAGGGATCTTTCTTAATTTCCGTACCTGTGATCTCCTTTATTTGGAGCAATATGGAGTCCCAGTATTTTTGGATTATTGGACAGGACCACCATATGTGTGCCATAGTGCCCTTCTGCAGGCAACCTCTCCAACAATCTGCCGATTGATCTAATTTATATTTACTGGTTTTCTCCGCTGTCATGTACCATCCAGCAAGGCACTTGTAGTTCATCTCCGCTGTTTGCGAATCTATAGCGGAGGAGTGGGTCAGGCTCATTACCTTTTTTACCGAATTTTCTCCCCGATCCCAATCTAACTCCCTTTCCCATCTTTCCACTAACGGTTCTGCTCCTCGTGCCCCTATTTTAATTAGTATTTTATATAGTTTAGAAATCGTGCCTTTAGTGTTCTGCGCTGTACAAACCATTTCCAAAGGTGTCAGCTCCTCTCTCGTCCGTAATGGTTGGGAGAGTTGCCGAACAATGTGACTTAACTGTGCATAGTGCCAACTATCTAACTTCCAGTCCTCCTGTCTGGATGTCAATTCCTCATAAGTGTCCAACCCTCCACCCTTTAAGATATCTCCTAGATAGACAGTGTCTTTTATAATCCATTTTCCTCCTATTTCTTTTTCCCCAGGTGGAAAATAAGGATTTTCCTTTAGGTTTATTAGTGGAGAATTATATTTACTATTAGTGAGTGCCTGTATCCTATCCCACATTCTCAAAGTGCTTCTTGTCAATCCATATATGTTGTGATTCAGTGATCTGTGTTGTGCTGGTATCCACAAAATTTTTCCTAATTGCTTGATCTTTTTCAATCTGTACCCACCTTTTCCCCTGTTTATCTCTGGCCCACTCTACCGCCCTAGAAAGTACTGCCGCATTATAGTAACTTTTAATATCCAGGGCCGCTAGGCCGCCTTCTTGCTTGTCTTGTTTCAGAGTATCCAAGGATATTCTATGCTTTCTGTTTTTCCAGACAAAATTCATCACTACCGAGTTTAAGGTTTTTAAATATTGGGGGGGCAGTGTGATTGGTAGTGACTGAAATTTGTATAATATTTTAGGGATATAAATCATTTTTAAGATGTTAATACGACCCATCCATGAGATGGGCTTGTTCATAGTTTTTTTTAATTCACTTTTTATTTCATTTAACAATGGTAGGAAGTTTATCTTATATATCCTCTTAACCGTACTTGCTAGTTTAATTCCCAGGTAGTTTAATTCTTTTTTCCATGGAAAGGCACATGTCTCTTTGACCAATCCCAGTTCAGTTTTATTTAAATTTATATTTAATATTTCCGATTTGGTCACGTTAATCGTAAAATTGGAAATGGTCTCATATTGTTGCAAGGTCTGGACTAGCTTAGGGATAGTTTTTACCGGGTCTACTACGTAGAACAGGACATCGTCTGTAAAGGCTGACAGTTTGTGGTCCTCTCCGCCGACTCGGATCCCCCTGATATTGGAGTCTTTACGAATCGAGGCTAGTATGGGTTCGAGGGATAGGATGAAAAGAAGGGGGGACAGGGGACATCCCTGTCTAGTCCCGTTCCTCATCTCAAAGGGTTCTGAGAGAGTACCATTGATCTTAATTCTTGCCGTAGGCTGGTGATAGAGTGTTTTGATCCACCTTATGAACCTGTTTCCCAGCCCCACCGCCTCCAATGTAGACGTCATGAGTCCCCAGTCTACTCTGTCAAATGCTTTCTCAGCATCCACTGACAGAAATAGACTGGGGACCCCGTCTCTCTCGATCCTCTGCATCAGGAGCAAAGCCCTAATAACATTATCCTTTCCCTCCCTATTGGTAACAAACCCAACTTGATCCGGGTGTATTAAGCCTTGCATTGCTCCTTTCAATCGTTCCACCAGAACTTTAGAAAATAGCTTAGTGTCTATATTTAAAAGAGATATGGGTCTATACCCTGAGCTGAGGGAGCTGTCTTTTCCCTCTTTTAAAATGATTGCTATTACCGCGGCTGATGCTTCCTTACTCAGTTCGTACTTAGTCCCCAGGTTGTTGAAATAAGCACATAACCTGGGTATTAGAATTTCCGCGAATCTTTTGTAGTACAGTACCGTAAACCCCGTCTGGCCCGGGACTCTTGTCTACCGCCATATTTTTTGGGGCATTTTTAATTTCCTCCACAGTTATAGGTCTGTCTAGGTTTAAACTTTCTTCTTCGTCTACCCTTGGTAGTCCTGCCCTATCTAGGTAATCCCTGATCTTAGCCTCTTTCTTTCTTTCCTGTTCTTCTGGGTTTGGGATATTGTACAATTCTCCATAGTATTTTTTGAAAGTTTCTGCTATATCTACGGTCTTGTACACTATTTCGCCATTCTGTCTTTTAATTTTTTCAATGTAATTCCTGGCTTTCTTTTTACGTACCATTCTTGCTAAGTATTTACTCGATTTATTGCCCCATATGTATATCTCTCTAGCAATATTATTTAAGTTTTTCCTGGTTTCTTGTTCCATAATCTCTTTTAATTCATTTCTCTTTGTTGTTAAGTTTAGGTATGTCTCTTTTTGTCCCTGGTCTTTATGTTTTTGCTCTAAGTAAGCTATTTCCTTAATCAATAAATCTCGTTGCCTATTCCTCTTTTTCCTTCGCGCACCCTCTGATATCAATATGCCTCTTATGTATGCCTTTTGTGTTTCCCACAGCGTTGCTTTTGATATCTCTCCTGTATCATTTACTTTAAAAAATTGTTTTAATTCTTCTTCCACCCTCCCTCCTCCCCTCTCATCCCGAATCAAGTAGTCATTTAGTCGCCATGGCCTTTGTCTATTTTCTTGGTGTGCCATCTCGATGTTCACTGTAATCGGGGCGTGGTCTGATATGATCATAATGCCAAATTCAGTTTTAGAGATACGGTCTAACAGCCTGTGGTCGACCAATGCTTAGTCGATTCTGGAATACGTTTCATGAGGGGGGGAGAAAAACGTGTAATCACATCTATTAGGATGGAAAGCCCTCCAGGCATCTACCAACTGGCAGTTTACCATTTTCCGTTTAATTTTTTGTATGTGAGCGTTGTTCGTCTCCCTCCTCATAAAGGTACTATCTAATTTCGGGTTTAATGACAAAATTCAGGTCTCCCATCAATATCATATATCCCTCCGCAAAATTTTTTAATTTAACTAATATGCCATCTAAGTATTTTATAGGATGTGCGTTTGGGGCATATACATTGGCCAGAGTGTACGTGGTATTTCCGATTTTTTCATTTCAGAAATAAATATCTACCCTCTGGGTCAGCAGTCCTTGCCCCTAGGGAGAAGTCTACTGCTCTGGAAAAGCCGATAGCCACCCCTCTGGCGCGGTTTGTAATAGCATCACCATAATACCAGGTGGGATATGTGTGAGAATACAATTTTATGTTAGAGTTCAATGATAGATGCGATTCCTGGATAAAGGCTATATCTGCTCTGTATTGCTTGATTTCCTCTAGGATCTGTATTTTTTTTTCCTTAGAGTTCAGACCTTTTACATTATAAGATAGGAGCTTTATTTCTATCATTTGGATCTATCTATTTCCAATGAGTCCCTAGGAGCCACTTTCCTATTACCCTTTCCTCCCCCCTGTTTCCCTTCCCCCACCTCCCTCCCCTTCCAGGCCCATCTAAGGCCCCTGAACCGTGGGGGTCATCGTGCCCCATGTCCCACCGGTTCTCCTGATGAGGTGTTACTGTCCTGCTCCCCCCCTGCCTAGGCCCCCCTCCCCTCTCACTGGGGCCTGATCTTACCCAGGCAGGGCTGAGGGTCCTGACCTGGGGGATCCTTGGTCTTCACTCCTCACTCCCCCCTCCCCCCCGTACTAACGGCGGCCCACCACCTCCCTATTCCACCCATCCCGGAATTTCTATTCTTTGTATATTAAATTTGTCACAGAAACCTGGGAGATCTTCCGGAAATATTAATTTTGCGGAGATGCCCTCTTTCTGGGCTATCAGACATGCTGGGAATCCCCACTGATACTTGATATCATGTATCCTAAGTTGCTCTAAGAGGGGTTTAAGATGTCTCCTCCTAGCTAAAGTCTCCCAGGCCAGGTCCGGAAAAATTTGTAGCTCAATGTCCTCGTAAATCTTCTCCCCTTTCTTCCTTTAAGGATCGAATTCTCATGTTTTGTCTTCTGCTCCGATTCTCCTGGTTCTCTAGGCGATATTGTAAGTTCCTTTGATTCAGCTTCAAGGCCGCATTTTGATTCTTCAGTGAGTTTAGTTCTGAGTCTTGTTTTCCTATTTCCTTTTCGATCTCCTCTACCCGGGACAGAATATGTTTTTTTTTCATCCCTCAGATCGCTGATTTCCGCTTTTATGGCGTTTTCCATTCTTTTTAGCATTCTATCCAGGGCCTCAATAGTTGGTATTTGTGGGTCAGTTTTTGGGTCTTCTATGTGGCTTAATTCCTGTTCGCCATCTGTAGACACATCTGTGGCTTGTGTGTTTACTCCCCCACCTGTTTTTTTCGTGGTTCCAGCTTTCCCAGTATTTTTTTTGTTTACAGGGCTTTGAGTATTTCCCCCCTGGGACATATAATGTCTTATTGAGCTGGAATTAGGGTTCTCCTTGGGGGGTTTCGGGACCGTGCCCCTTGTTGTCTTGCTCATATTATATCTGGGTCTAGCTCTGATGCACTTCCCCAGTTTCAGATTACTTGTACCCTGGAAGCACTTCCAAGGCCACTGGTTGGCTATCTTCCCACTTGATACTCTAAGGGCCTGCCCGCTTCTTTTTTTTTTCCCTTTCATTCTTCTTCCCCTCTCCTCCCTCCTTCTACACCTAGTTTTTTTTTTCCTCTTTTTTCTGGGGGGCCGAGGGGGTTCTGGATTTTATGTTGACCTTAGGGACGGTTGGAAATAGGGGGGAAGAGGGTGTTCCCTCGGGGTGATACCCCGTGACCCTCCACCCCTCGCCCCGACCTCTCTCAGACCCCGCTTTGAGTGAGGTCACGTCCTATGGTCACTGGCCCCTTCTAAGGTTTTCCCAGACACAGTAGTTCAAAAATAGTTCAACTGATATAGTTCAACTCTTTGACTGTACTCTAAGGGCCTCTCCGTGACTCCTACCCCTTTATGTCTGTTGGAAAAAAAAAAAAACAGGAAAAACAGAAAGACAAAAGGGAGGCAATTGCTACGTCTCTAGTCCCTTCGCATAAGCTCTTCCCTTAGCTCAGTAAACCTCCGAACACACTCCATAATTGTGTCTCTATTGCCTGGGCAGCGTTTAAACCTCTGAGGAGAAAATTAGCTACCAATTATCTCTCCTGGTCGATGCAATCGAGTCTTATGGTTTACATGCGTGTTTCAGACCTTGTTTCAGCATTATTGACAATACAGTACAGCAGTAAAACAGCATTACCAGATCGTGTTTTAGTTTTGTTACAACCTTGTCCCATTTCCAGCCGTGGGGTTACAGTCTCTCAAGATAACATAGGAACGATCTCACCACTCTGGAGACCTCTGGGGTTCTGCATGTGTATGTGCTGGCTGTCTCCTGTCTGCTCGATCCGCCATCCGACCAACGTGGTGCAGAGAAGTATTTTGTTTGGTCAAAAAGCCAGAGTCCTCGGGTCAGAGTACGGGTCTGAACGCCGCCGCCTGTTCGCCGCTAGTCTCGCCGTCGAAAACCTCGGCCGGAGAGAGAAAAATGCACGGGGGGGGGGGGGGGGGGGGGGGGGTGAGCGAGGCGGAGGGATTTCCAAGGCCCGCTGCTGGCAAATGATTTTCAGGAAGCCTGCTTTCGAAGCGTCCGCGGCTTTTTGCCCTTTCGTTCCTTGCTCATTGCGATCATCTCTGCTCGCAGCGGTCTGGTCTCTCTCCCAGGTCGATGACGCGGTCAGTCCCTCCCTCTACAGACGTGCTTCACGTGCAGCACGTCATCCTCCAGGTCAGACTGTTTTGACCCGCATTTATTTTGGTTAATTTCAACCTCCCACATTTTTTTAGCCCCAAATTGTGCCTCCTGGGGGTATCCGATGATGTTGAGCTTACTACTAGGGCCAAGCGATTTCTACGCTTACTGCTTTATTATACCATGAAGACCACTGTGTTATATTGGATACGCTCTGACCCCCTGCATATTGGATTATAGAAACATTTAATTAACCAAACCTCCCACTCTATAAACTGACTTATAAAGTGAGAGTGTAAAGGAAGGTTCACCAAAATTTGGGGACCTTGGTTAGATACAAAGGACAATAGTGACTCCTTGTTACATTTATTTTCTGACCAAACACCATAGTTACTTCCATCTGACTTTTCTGTGGATTTTGGTCCGAATGGGCGTTGGCTGCGAACTTGTTCTGCATACATACAGCAGAACATTTGCAGCCAACTTTCACCAAATCACGTGGTTTTTAAGCTCTTTACCGCCACCCTTTGGGCAACTTCTGCTATTGTTGTCTGATGTTGAGCATTGGTTCTGAGCATGCGTGTTTGTACTTTGGACTATAGTCTGATGGACTTGTGTACACACGATAGGATTATCCTCCATCGGACATTTGTTGCCGAAAAGTTTGAGAGCTGCACAGCGATTGTTCAATGGAGCATACACACGGTCGGATTGTCCGATCAAACACGTCCGTTGGACCGTTGTTGTCAAAAATTCTGATCGTGTGTATGGGCCTTAACCTTTATTGAGTTTGAGGTCGGAGTACAACGGTAACTGTGGGCCAGATTCTCAGAAGAGATATGACGGTGTATCTCCAGATACACCGTCGTATCTCTGTTTCTGAGCCCGGGTATCTTTGCGTCTGATTCCTAGAATCAGATCCGACTGGCGTAAGTCACTTACACCGTCGGATCTTAAATGCAATACTACGCTGGCCGCTAGGTGGCGTATATGCAAATGAGCATGATACGCCGATTCCCAAACGTATTTGCGCCGCGTCGCCGTAGTTTACGTCGTTTCCGTAAGCGTAAGGTTACCCCTGCTATATGAGGGATAACCTTGCGTAGGTCCGGCGTACACCATGTTAATTATGGCCGTCGGGACAGCACCTGGTTTTTCCGTCATTTACGATGTTTACGTAACTCGTCGCGAATAGGGCTGTGCGTTAATTACGTTCACGTCGCAACCAATGTATTTGCGGCGTACTATGGAGCATGCGCACTGGGCTTAATTTAAATACAAGCCGCCCCCTTTGATTTACGTGGCATTCCGCCGGGACATTTACATTACGCCACCGCAAATTACGGAGCAAGTGCTTGGAGAATACGGCACTTGCTCCTGTAAGTTGCGGCGGCGTAGTGTAAAGAGCTTACGCTACGCCGCTATCTACCATAATCTGGCCCTGTGTCTTTAGTGACATTTTGTTCTGGGGGGTACTTCAGGTGAACAAGCTAGTACTACCTACGTACTAGAGTAGTTATTGTATTTAATATTGCTTACTCTGGTCTTTTCATTCTATGAAAGCTTTTTTTCTGTGTGGTTGTTTATGATGCATGTGCGCACACGTATTTATGGCACGTTTTCTGTTCTTATAATCTCCGATATTTGCGTGCTTTTTTCATCTGTTTTTGTATATTTTGTTACGAGTCTGGACTACAATATGCCTATGTAATGATATAACGTGCATAGCTTGTATATGCATCTTTTTTGTCAATAAACCAAGTTTAGAAAAAAAAGAAGGCAAAGCAAGGGAAGTTTCACTTTCCAGAAGAATGTTTTCCAGAGCTTGGAGAATAAGTTGAAGCACTTCTCATTTATATCTTTAAACCATGTGCAAGCAAAAACTTTGTTTTTTATTTTCCTTGTACATGATTGAGTAACCTTTTTAAAATAAGATTTCACCACATTCACTAAGCTTCGGGGTAAAATTTCCTTGCAAAGTGCATCTTCGCATGCAAAAGTAAACAGCATAGTCCAGGGGTGGCAAACACAAGGCCTTATAATGTGGCCCGCACACAAGCCTCCGTCTGCCACCTCTTTTTACCTGGCAGGTATCCCAGCAAGGGAAAACATCCTCCCTCAGTCCCGCGAGCGGCGCGGCAAATTAGCGCATGCGAGGCCGGTCAGTCTCCGTAAGCACAGGAATAAACAATCTTCCCCTCAGCTTACTATGCCGCTCCGTCTATGCCTCCGCCCTGTCTCTGCCTCCACTGCCGCATCTCCACCCGTCTCAGCTTACGATGCCACTCTGGTCTCAGCCCTGTCTCCGCCTCCACTGCTCTGTACGTAGCGCAATCCTGACCCCTGCACTGTGTATGTAGCGCAATCCTGACCAATGCACTGTTTACGTAGTGCAATCCTGACCCCTCCACTCTGTACGTAGTGTAATCCTGACCCCTGCACTGTATACATAGCGCAATCCTCACCCCTCCACTCTGTACGTAGCGTAATTCTGACCTCTGCACTGTATACGTAGGGCAATCCTGACCCCTCCACTCTGTACGTAGCGCAATCCTGACCCCTGCACTGTTTACATAGCACAATCTTGACCCCTCCACTCTGTACGTAGGGCAAGCCTGACCCATGCACTGTGTACATAGCACAATAGCACAATCCTGACCCCTCCCCTCTGTACGTAGCGCAATCCTGACCCCTGCACTGTGTTTGTAGCGCAATCCTGACCCATGCACTGTGTACGTAGCACAATCCTGACCCCTCCACTGTGTACGTAGTCCTATACAACCGGCCCTTTGAGGGCATCCATACTGCTGATGTGGCCCCCGGTGAATTTGAGTTTGCCACCCCTGCCCTATACATTGTAAAGTGCTGCGTAAACTGTTGGCGCTATATAAATCACGTATAATAATAATAATAATAACATTCAATGGCTGTAGAAAAACTAGGAAACTTAGCAGAGTAGAGACTAAGGTGTGTAAAGGCTATTAAAGTGCAGTAGCTGAGGAAATTGGGGAAGTATGTACAGAAGCAGGTGCAGAGTTATAGTTAAAATGGTTGAACATTTTTTTAACAAACAAAGAAAAAAAACACACTCAAATAGAAAATCTCCATATACACTATCCTATACCCACAGTTGATCCAGAGAAAGATAAAAAAAAACAGCAAAGCATGATCCAATTTGCTCCAGCAGGGAAAAAAACTCCTTTCTGATCTCCCGAGAGGCAATCGGATATTCCCTGGATCAACTTTACCTATAAATGTTAGTACCCAGTTATATTATGTACATTTAGAAAATAATCAAGGCCTTTCTTAAAGCAATCTACTGAGCTGGACAGAACCACCTCTGGAGGGAGTCTATTCCACATTTTCACAGCTCTTACTGTGAAGAAACCTTTCCGTATTTGGAGATTTTCCTCTGTGTTGACTTTAAAGCGGAGGTTCACCCAAAAATCAACTTTCTGACATTAGATCCAGCATACTGCTAACATCTGATCGTTTTATGAGCCGTTGTTATCCGGCTCCGAGCGGGGGAATCCTGCAGGGAATGGGCGTTCCTAAGCCAAGAGGAGTTGATTGACGGGCTGCTAAGGCATGTCACGCCTTCGGAAAATACCCGAGTGGCGGTAATTGAGGCTGTGGCTTTGCGGCCTTTTGCAGGCCTAAGCTTCCCTGGGCTCCAGGTCACTAATTTTAGTCGTAATTGCGACCGGGCACCCGGATTTTGTCGAGCTCTGATTTTCCATTAGTGAAATAAATAAACTTTTGCACGATATTCTAAGTTTTCGAGTTTCACCTGTATACATGTTGCTCAAGAGAGAATAAATTCAGTTCCTCTAATCTTTCCTCATAGCTAAGCTCCTTCATGCCTCTTATCAGTTTGGTTGCCCTTCTCTGCACTTTCTCCAGTTCCCCGATATCCTTTTTGAGAACTGGTGCCCAAAACTGAACTGCATATTCCAGATGAGGTCTTACTAATGATTTTTACAGGGGCAAAATGATATCTCTATCTCTGGAGTCCATACCTCTCTTAATACATGAAAGGATTTTTCTCGCTTTGGAAACCACTACTTGGCATTGCATTTTTAGTGCTTTCTGCATTTTGCAGATTTGCACTGCAGTCCATTTAACATGGTTTCCTATGGAACACGTTTTGTAGTGCAAATCTGCAAAATCCAAAAAGCATTAAAAGTGTATAGGTGTGAATCCAGCCTTATGAGCTTGTGAAAGAGCAACCACCTGCAGAATCTTTAGTTGGAGACCAGAAGGCCCACACCCAGACTGAAGTATCATCAGCCTATGTGAGAAAATATAACCTTGTTCAGCCCGAAAGCCTTTGCATTTTTTTGTGCGTTTTTAGTTTTGCAGAAACACACTACCGTTCATTTAACATGGTTTCCTATGGATGTAGTTCCCATCTGTGCATTTTATGGAAAGGGCCAGGAAGTTTTTTCTGGTTTTTGGTTCCATAGACTTCAATGGCTCAAAAATGTGTATTGAAAAGGGCAAAATGCACCTGCAATATGCAAACTGCAACCTGCATTGGTGTGAATCAGGCCTTAGGGATGTAAAAAAAAAAAAGCAAAATACATGAAAAATGTATGCAGAGACGCACCAAAAACAAAGGTTTAACCACTTGCGGCCCCGCATATCGTCAATTGACGGCAGCTTAGGGGATCTGAATATCCAAGCTGCCACTGGGGGGCGCGTGCCTGGCGGTCGCGATGTCCGCCAGGTACCCGCTGATCGGCAGTTTTAGAGCAGGGACGTGAAGTTCTGTGTGTAAACACAGAGCTCCACGTCCTGTCAGTGAGAGGAGACAGATGCTGTTTCTCTTGTACATAGGGAGACAGCATCGGTCACCTCCCCCAGTCACCCCCCTCCCCCCACACAGTTAGAACACACCCAGGACTCACATTTAACCCCTTCCTCACCCCCTAGTGTTAACCCCTTCACTGCCAGTCACATGTATACAGTAATTAGTGCGTTTTTATAGCACTGATCGCTGTATAAATGTGAATGGTCCCAAAAATGTGTCAAAAGTGTCCGATGTGTCCGTCGCAATATCGCAGTCCTGACAAAATTTGCAGATCGCCGTATTACTAGTAAAAAAAAAAAAATTGTCAGAATTCTATCCCTTATTTCCTAGCCACTATAACCTTTGCGCAAACCAATTACTATACGCTTATTGCGATTGTTTTTTTTTACCAAAAATATGTAGAATACATATCGGCCTAAACTGAGAAAAAAATATATTTTTTTTTTAAAAAAATGGATTTTTATTATAGCAAAGAGTAAAAAAGAGTAAAAAATATTCTGTGTTTTTTTTCAAAATTGTCGCTTTTTTTGTTTATAGCGCAAAAAAAAAAAAAAAACGCAGAGGCGATCAAATACCACCAAAAGAAAGCTCTATTTGTGGGGAAAAAAAGGACGTCAATTTTGTTTGTAAGGCACGTCGCACGACCGCGCAATTTTAATTTAAAGCGACACAGTGCTGAAAGCTGAAATTTTGCCTGGGCAGGAAGGGGGTATATGTGCCCAGTAAGCAAGTGGTTAAAAATGCAAAACGTGCCTGAAAAACGCATCAACTGCAACCGCATAGATGTGAACCTAGACTTATTGTGATGCTTAAGTGCTACATGCTTACACAGCTTCATCCCTAAACAAGGGAAGGAATTAAAATGCACTTTCATGCATTGTAAAAAACCAGGGAGAACACATAAAGACTAAAGCACTAAATTAGTCCTTTCACAGTTTAAAGACAATCACTTAGTTATAAATAAACATGCCTACATATATAGTTTCTATATTATTACCACTAGTATAGAAAGACATGAAAAAGACAACAGTATAAGGGAAATGGGTTACATACTTTTGCATTTTCCATAGTACATGACCTCCAGGTCTGGCTGTCCACGACATTTGTGGGTGATAAGTTCACATTCATCCTGGTAAGTGTTCCCATCAGAGCCACATACAGGAATATCACCATTGAGTCCTGAACAGTCAGGGGCACATTCGCACTGAGGACGCCCATCCTTCAGAATACATGTCTTTCCAGGGGGGCACTGGACCCCATCACAGCTGTCTGTATTAAGAAGATAACATCCTTAAGCTAAAGGCCATGCATTTTACAGACACTGTAATCACGTTTTGTTAAATGTGATGTCAATTGCAGCTATTCTCTGTCTCTGGGAAGGAGTTACGAGGGGCCCTATGTTCCTTGTTACAAAGACTGTTTTTAACATATAGCTCTTAAGAGCCATGTGCCCGACTGAATTGGTTGATTCTAAAGGTAGTGCTATAGTCATTATCAGGGATTAGGAGTATGTACCAATTAGAAGCTGTGCTTTTTTAAAACGCAACCTGCCTGCTATTAAAACAGGGCCGTGCCAGATGGAGACCTGATTTTAATCATGGCAAGGATGTTCGACAGCAGACACCCCTAATGTGATCACATCCACACTGCCTCAAAAAAAAAATCAAACACCCTCACTTCCAGGGTCACATGGGGCGTGATGATGTCAGCGCATAGCTCCGCCTGACATGTTTCGTCATACGTGATGTCTTCCAGGGGCACAGGCGACACTCTGAGCCATCATCAATTTATAATACAACAAGGTAACCAAGACTCATTTTCACCTGGCCACCATATTGCAACTGGTGTATATCGAATTAACACTTATTACATAGAAAGGAATAGAACAAAGCCTCTATGTGACTTCAGGATATGGGAACCAATTGGGCTGTCTCATAAAACAAGGACACGAAATATGAAGAATAAAATTGTCAATAGACAAACAAATCAAGTCCACAGATGAGATAGATATAAATAAGAATAAAAATATAGTGATGCAAAAAAGTCTGAAACTTTATTCCAGTTAGTCTCCAGTCGTCACATTGAGACGAGGACCTCTAGTGGAAGTATCAGAAAAAGGACATTAGATCTGTCTCGAAGACAAAATTCCAACTTATAATTACAATCTAAATTCAAAAATACAGTTATGAGCAAAATTAAATAATAATATTAGGCATTATCAATAAAAGCATTAATTTCTACATCTGCATTAAGGCCCGAAGGCCTGAGGCATTTAACCCTGTATATCCAACAAATTTCGAGTTTATATATGGCACATCTCTTCGGGCCTCCTCTCCAGTGTGACTTCAACCTATAAGGGTGGTACCTCTAGGGTTTTGATTATGGACCTCAAGAAAATGCCTAGAGACTGAATGACCTTTAAACCCTCTGCTAATATTCCCAATATGCTCATTGAGTCTTACTTGGAGAGGTTGTATTTTGCGTCCAACGTATTGCAATCCACAAGGGCAAATTAGAAGGTAAACTACGTGGAAAGTCGAACATGTAAGAAAGGATTTTATCTGAAATTCTTGGGAAGGGCTAGTGGAAATACATTTTGTAGTTTTTCTGTCTCTAACATTATTAATGGAACATACAGTACACTTTTTAAATTCTGAAGAACATTAATTTATTGTTCTTAGGGGGATCGCAAGCACTAGGGGCTAGTGAGTGCTTAAGGGAAAGAGCTCTTCCAAACACCACCTCAGGAAGAATGGGGCCAAGTATGTGATCATTTTTCAGTATATGCCAGTGTTTACACACACGTTCTTTAATCAAGAAAAGTTGGTGGGAATATCCAGTGACAAAAGGCATAGAGAAATCGGTTTGTTCACTGGTCACTTAAGTTTCTCGAAGTCGGTCCCTACTCAATTCTTGAACTTTCAACAGTCTCTGATCTAGCACTTGAGCTGAGTAACCTTTCTTGATAAACCTGTTAGTTAAAACACTGGCCTGTACCTTAAAATATTCTATTTTAGTACAATTGCGCCTTAGGCGTGTAGCGCCCCCTTGCGTTTAGCACGGGTATTGCGCTTAAAAAAGAATAGTTGATTGGGAGAGTTAAATTGCTCTCAATAGCAATTGTTGAGATACTGGTCTGTCTTATTCTGGGAAGGTCCACTGGCTCGGTCTGCATTCTGGGGATGTAAGTTCATCCTTGGCCGGCAGTGGGAGCTA
Organism: Rana kukunoris; assembly: GCA_029574335.1. Lineage (NCBI taxonomy): Eukaryota > Metazoa > Chordata > Amphibia > Anura > Ranidae > Rana > Rana kukunoris. The sequence goes on from CM056049.1 coordinate 416,017,971, forward strand.
GAGGGATTCCTGGCAGATTGAGTCCTCCCCAGCAGCCAATTGGAGAGTTTTTCCTCTCGCTGGGCATGCTGGGGAGGGGTATATCTGGAAGGGAGGTCAGGTGTTCGGAGTTCTTTTTTTGGCGTTCCCTGCGGGGCGTCCCAGAGTCGAGGTGCGGCATCCATCTTTAGGGTGTGCGCACCCAGGGACCCCGCCGGTGTGGCCCATCTGGCCAATATCCGGGCCCTGCTGAGTCTCAGTTGAAGACGAATCTGAGGGGGACCCCAGTAGATGGCTCTGTTCCTGAATGTCGCCGGGAGGATCCGGTACTGGAGCCATGGACAGGTACGCTTTGCTGTCGCATGGTGCCGGACGCACGGAAATAGCTGGGAGGATTTGCTCCGTTCGGGTATCGGCAAATTATTCAGATTACATTGGCCTGTGGCAAAGGCCTAGAGCCGGGTCAGAGAGAGAGAGACCCCTTCCTCCTAGCCTGCGTTGTGATGGTGATGGGTGTGAATTGGCGCTGTCTGCGACTGAGTTGCGCTGTGTGCTTATCCCGGCCTGACATCAAGAATCTCTATCTCTTATTTATCAACCTGTCCTTCTTCATCGAGTTGATGTTTGGCTATGTTGGCCTGGAATTAAAGCATGAGAAAATCTTTATTGCCTGTCTGGACATTCAAGTTATTGCAAAGTGTTCTGGTGCATCCCTAGACCAAGCAAGGGTAACTTCTACATGCCGGTTCCATCATCAATCCAGCGGCTCCTTCGGGGGTGAGCGATTCACGTGCATATATTGGCTTTTTGGAACTGAGTCTAACCATGAATGATGGTGACAGCTATCATGAGGAATGAAGGAATTCCTATCTGTGGGTTTGAAGTAGGTGGAAGTAAGGAGCTGGCCTCCCTCCGCCCATATTTTTAGATCTAAAAACTGATGTATGTAGATCTGCCTCATACTTAAATTCAATACCCTTATCATAATCATTTAAGTCCTCCATGAGAGAGTGCAAAGACTCCCTAGTCCCAAGACCAATTCAGTTCAGTGGTTGGCATAAACAACGTCCTCCTCCCATTTACCCATAAATAGAATGGCTAGGTTGGGGGCAAATTGCCCCCATAACCACGCCTCTATTCTGGAGATAATACTTATTATTGAACCAGAAAAAAATATGCGTAGTAGCAATTTTTTAAAGTTCAATGATGAACATTTTCTGCTTGACAGGTATGAGACGGTTTAAAAGTCATCCAGTCTCTAGGCATTACCTCTAAGGTCCATATTCAAAACCCTAGAAGTACCTCCCTTATAGGGATGGATAAGTTGAAGTCACACTGGAGATGAGGTCCTAAGAGACGTGCCATCTCTAAACTTGAAATTAGTTGGATATACAGGGTTAAACGCCTAATGCCGCGTACACGCGGTAGTTTTTTGTGATGAAATAAAACGACGTTTTAAAAAACGTAATTTAAAATGATCGTGTGTGGGCAAAACTTCATTTTATGTCTTCTGAAAAACGACCAAAAAAAAATTCGAAACATGCTTAAATTTTTTATGTCGTTTTTCAGAATGTCGTTTTTTGTGTCATAAAAAATGATCGTGTGTACGCTAAAACGAAGTTTTTAAACCCGTGCATGCTCAGAAGCAAGTTATGACGCGAGCTTGAATGGAACAGAGTGCCGTCGTACGTGTTGTACGTAACCGCGCTTTGCAAGAGCATTTTCAGAAAACGATGGTGTGTAGGCAACTTCGTTTTTTAAAATGACGTTTGAAAAACGTAGTTTTTTTTCATGAGAAAAAACAACGTTTTTTTACAAGACAAAAACGACCATGTGTACGCGGGCGGCATTGGGCCTTTGGGCCTTAATGCAGACGTGGAAATTAATGCTTTTATTAATAATGTCTAATATTATTATTTATTTTTGCTCATAACCGTATTTTTGACTTTAGATTGTAATTATAAGTTGGGATTTTGTCTTTGAGACAGATGTAATGTATTTTTTCTGATACATCCACTAGAGGTCCTCATCTTAGGCCCCATGCACATGAGACGCTATTACAAACGCTTCTAATCTCACCTTTTCAAAGGCAAAAAACAGCGTTTAAAACGCTGGTTTTTGCCGCGAATTGCGCGGCGTTTTGCCGCGTTTGCAGCTATTAGCATTTATCCCCAAAACACTGTAGACCCTCGCCAAGCTCAGAATCATATATATTTTTTAACTATTTGTGCCATTTTCAACAGAGAGAGCAGCAGCAGCAGAGAGAGCACTTGCATACTTCGATTTGATTCTACACAGCATGCCAGGCATTCATATGCAAACTAATCACTGATTAGATTATTTGGGCTGAAGGAAATGCAGGTAGACACACATTGTTCAAAGTATAAAGGAACATTTTGGAAAGAGCAATGCTGGTGGTGTTTTGCATTCATGATTGATTATATATCATCTCTGAATCATCTAAACTATTCAACTAATTTAAAACTAGTTAAAAAAAATTTTTTTTCATTTTAAATGATTTTTCCCTTTTTTTTTCTGTGAAAAAGAGGGTACCTTTAAAAACGCTTATAAACGCAAACGCGGCTAAACGCGGCTGCCGCGTTTAGCGGCATTTAGCGTTTAAAACGCAAAATCAAACACTTCTGAACCCAAAATTTTGCGTTTGAAAAAACGGCCCTAAACCCAACTGCTTTTAAACGCCAAAAAACGTGACTGTGTGCATGGACACATAGGATAACATTAAATGTGTTCAGGGGCAGTTGAAAAAAATGCCCAAACGCCTCTGAACTCGAGTTTACCAGCGTCTCATGTGCATGGGGCCTTAATGTGACGACTGGAGACTAACTGGAATTAGGTTTCAGACATTTCTGCATCACAATATTTTTATTCTTATGACGTCATCACACCCCACGTGACCCAGAGGTGAGGGTGTTCCAATTTTTTGTTTTGCCAGCAAACGTTTTTTGTGCTGTATGTATATCCAGCCATAGATTTTAAGTAATAAAATACTTTTTTTTTTACGTTTTAATACACTATTCAAGCTCATATTCTTTCTTTTATACGCTCCGTGATATTTGGAGGACCGGCATCTCTAAGGCCCCATACACACGGGCAGACAGATTTGTTCAAATCGGTCGGGCAGACCGATTTGAACAAATCTGTCTGCTGGGGACGTATTGGTTTGATCGTGTACACACGATCAAACCAAAATCCCCGCCGGCAGACGGCGCAGAGACGTGGCGGTGACGCCGCCACGTCACAGCACCAGGAAGTAAATCACTTCCGCGCATGCATCTAATCGATTCGACGCGTGTGCGAGAAGACATGTCTGCTGGTTAGCGTACTAACCAGCAGACATGTCGGGCGGACGGGTTCCAAGCCGACAGATTTGAAAGCATCTGCTCGCCCGTACACACGATCTAATCTGTCTGCTGGGACGGTCTGGCAGACCGTTTCCAGCAGACAGATTTGGTCATGTGTACACGGCCTAAGAGGAGAGCTGGACGGTAATGGGATATTGAGGAAGACTGCCCCAGACTGTCAGTGAATGTTCGAGATGGGACATGCCTTTTGACTCCGCAGAGGGTTATATCTGCAGGCGCATTTGACCTTACTGCTACAGGAGGTCCACTCTTTCCGGTAAGAGTCCCCACTTATTGAGTGATTATCACACAGAGATCTCCATTTTCCTTGATGGTGGTGAAAGTCCTGGAACATTTCATCTTGCTGGATCTTTCTTATTTAAAGTGGATGTAAACCCAAATTTCACAATGTACAGTATAAGATTTCCTATCATCTGTGCCCAGTCTTGCCACACATAGTTAATCCAGCTCTGAGCAATCCTCTTTTATTGTTCAGTGTAATAAAGCGGACTAAAGCCCCATACACATTATCAGTTTTCCTGCAGGTTTTTCTCTTCAGGTTTACCAAAACCATCTACTATTAGGTCAAACCTTAAGAGTTACAATTTGTATGCAATGAGGCAGGCCTGTGCACTACATGGTTTTGGTAAACCTGAAGAGAAAAACCTGCAGGAAAACTGTCAATGTGTATGGGGCTTTACAGAAAAAAACCTTAGTGCGTTCCGCCCCCTTGCTGTGAATGACAGGTTATTTAGATATCTCATGCGCTAGCGTGGAGACAGGCATTATTGTTTAATTCCCACCCCCACTCCTTTTCAGAAGTCATGTGGTTACTTTTCTGGATTTTGACTGGATGTTAGTAATTATAGCAGAATTTAGTGTTGTGTTTAGTGAATGTTGACAAGGGGAATGTAGAGGAGGGAGCGGAGTCTACTGACATCACGACTCCACCCACAGAGCTCCAGACAACAGATCCACCCACAGAATCTGCAATTTTTCAGCTCTTTTAACAGACAGAGGGGGAACATTTGACAGGTAAGGATACATGCAGGAGGCATCTATATCCTTATAGATCAGGACTATGGCAGTAGTTTAGAAAGGATGAGAGTGGGTTTACATCCACTTTAAGCACATTTTTTTTATTTATATGTTCAATTGACTTTTCACATTACTCTTTTAGTAATACTCACTTCTCTTGGGTCCAATACTCTTTGGATTGACATTTTTGATCCACATTCACATTTTATTCATTTTTAGTGGTTCAATCAAATAAGCGCGACTGTTTTAGTTTTTATTAGATTTTTTATATAACTGTTAAGTTCCTGTTATAAACAATTATTTATGTTTCACTGTCAAAATTCTTTATGCATATCTTTCACATAGCAGCCAGGGATCTCCACAAGCTGCTTTGGAGCGGTTTTACCCTACACAGCTTTGTATGCCACAATGAGCTTTAGGGCAACCAGCGCTCCATGATTTTATTACGGTTATTTAAAGAACTAATGATTTTACTCTCACAAAGCTTCTCCATGGGCCTACCTGCTTGCCTAAATAGCCCTGCTACTAATTCTATTATTGTGTAAAAAAAATCCTTGATGTCTTTGCAGAGACTTGCAATAGTTTGGTTCTGATGGTTAATTTTCCTTAACGCACCACATGCTTTTATCACATGCCACTTCAAATAAAATGAACAGTTTTTGTTCACTTTTTATTTACGTTTTTCCTTTGAACTAAACTTATTTGAGCAGGTGGGTCAAATAAATGAGGATATTAAAGAGGAGCTCTCATTTCAGTTTATTTTAATTGTTCTAGCCCCCAGAAGACAAAGTACATGTAGTACCTTGTCCCATGTTCCTTCAAGCTTTGGAAGCCTAGTTTTAAGGTCATAAAGAGTGCCCCCGTTCTCCCTCACAGCCGTCTGACAACGCAGCTAGGCAGGAGACAACCATTTGAAAATCGTCACTTGTCTAAGCATATGCCCAGGGTAAGCAGTGGCAAGAGGAATGCAGAGGCACAGGAGACTGACATGCCTGTGTAACCTCATAGCTAGGCTTACAAAACATGTAGAAACATGGGATAAAGTACTACATGTACTTTGTCTACTAGGGGAACAAACACTGAAAAAACTGAAGTGAGCACTTTTTAAGCCATGAAGGTTTTCTCTGTGAACTGTACATTTCCTCGGAGGAGTGTAGTCTGATGGTGGATCTTACAATTAGGTTTTGAGGTTTCCATATTATTAGGTACATAAAACAGAAGGTTTAGTACATTTGCAGTACTCATGCAATCTTAAAATACTAGCACCTTGCCTCTAATTACTTAATTTCATCCATCTAGGACACCAGTCGTATTTGTGGCTCACCTCTGCAGGGCTTGCAGTTGACCAGTCCTAGGAAACCCAGCAGGTCTATCTTGTTCATGGGGTCAGTATAGTTGGACCAGGCAGTGTCTAGGTGTCCATCTCCACAACATTCATCCCATGTTACTGCTGTTAACAGCATCAAACTGCAGGTTGAACTTGAACCTTGTAGAAGCCAGCATGTTCCCCCTGCAGAAATACAGAGAAAATCATTCATCTCTGTGCTACATCTAATGCAGTATGAAAAAAACTATGAAACAAAAAAATGCAAAACTATATAGATTTACCAGTGCTCTGCACCAATTATTTTCAGTTAACCTGAAAACAAAATCTGAATATGGGTGACAGTTTTATATCAGAGCATTGGAACTCAATAATATTTTATGCTAGAAAATAACACTTAACACATTTGAAAAAACTAAACATATATTCCAGAATTTAACCACTACATTTAAAGTGAAATTAGGACTATGGACATTTATATTACAATTTTTAATTTATAGCCAGGCCGCATCTCTGTAGCTGCAGGTAAAGTGGAGCAATTAATCCTGAAATTTCACACCAGAAGCACTGAAGTAAACTACCAATTGCCCTGGCCCAAGTGTAATGAAAAAGAGATATGGACATGTTTAAAGTTCTTATAAGGGGAGCAGCCTAGGATGATAACCATGACATCCAAAGAAAAAGCGAAGGAGTGATGTAGTCACCTTGGGATATGATGTATGCTATTTGCTAGATTACCAGATGAAAATAAATAAAACATATGCAACCAGCACACAAAGAGCCAGTAAAACCCATGAAAATGAATATTATGGCCTAAATTGACATACATCGGTGCATCTTTATGCCGGCATTGCGTATCTTATTTACGCTACGCCGGCGCAACACTAAGAGGGAAGCATGGAATTCACAAAGCAAATGCTCCCAACGTTGCGCTGGCGTAGCGTATAGTCATCGGCGTAAGCGGACGTAAGTCAAAGTAGGTGGTACTGGGCTGGAAGTGGGCGTGATACATTTAAATGAAGCGTGACCCCATGCAAATGATAGCCTGAGCTTCAAACAAGTACTAAAAACGAACGGCGCATGCGTCGTACCTTGGACGCATCCCAGTGCGCATGCTCACAGTCACGTCGAAAGAACTGGTTAAGATACGTCGAATCACTGCCTACGACGTGAATGTAACCTACGCCCAGCCCTATTCACGTACTACGTAAACTACGTAAATTTCGACGGCGTTTGTTCCCTGGTCCATAACTTTGCATGAGTTGCTCCTCCTATATGGGGAATAACTCTTCCCCCAGATGCAACACTTGCGCAAATCGCTTAAAAATGCACCGGGTGCAAGTACGTTCGTGAATCGGCGTATCTCCCTCATTTGCATATTTGCATCGAAAATCAATGGGAGTTCCAAATGCGTCCAGCGTAAATATGCGCCCACTATACGCCGGTGTAGGCAAGTTACATCGGTTGGATGAAGTCAGTTTTTTGGTGTATCCTAGTTCTATGGGTATGGCGCGTAAGTGTAAATATGCACCGGCGTATCTCGAGATACGTTGGCGTAGATGCTTTGTGAATCCGGGCCTATATGTATATTACATTTTTGGTTTTGGGTTTAGAATAAACTGTAGTCAACTGAGCATTGTAAACAACAAGGCTGGTTACGAGTGGGATGTGTGAAGAGTGAAGAGCACTCCATGTGGCAAACAATGGCATCAAAATAAAATCAATTACAGAGTAAGCAGTTATGGATTTATTAAAAAGCCTAAACTAAACCCTGGCCATTTTAATGTGAGGCCCTATATTGTTTGAGAAGAAGAGTAAGCTAATTTTAATATAGGAACAACTTGTGTAAAGCCGCGTACACACGGCAGAGAACCTCGACGGGCAGAACACATCGTTCCGCCCGTCGAGGTTCTCTGCCGGCCGTCAGATTCGGCGACCCGCCCGTCGGGAATGGCAACCAGCCATTCATCCAGGCGGGCCGTCGAGCAAATAGAGAACATGCTCTCTATTTCTGCTCGACGGCATTCCCGATGGGATGCTCGCCGAGAGCGTACACACGGCCGAGGTTCTCGCTGGAATGCAGCTTCCAGCGAGGTTCTCGCTGGTTTCTAGCGAGAACCTCGGTCGTGTGTACGCCGCCTCAAACCTAAAGCAGAAACAGAGCATGAGATAGCAACAGGGCCAAGGACAAGTGGCATCAGTTGATCTTTTGTTTACATGACATCTTTCAAAGTGGGCATTTTGCATCTCCTTAAATATTCAGTTTGCAGCCACAGCATACGGAAAAGGTCTCTAATTTGACGCTAGTCAAGAAACCCTGCCAAAGTGTACGGTCAAAGGCTCTTGATGAAGATGATGCCCCTTTGTAAGGTGAGTGCCCGTTTAGATGTCCTCCTGAAAGGACCCAGACAAACAATCTGCTCAAGCATGCCTAGTTTCAGACATGCCACCGAACTCTCCATAAACCCTTCCCCTTTTATAGGGGCAATTTCAAAAACCAGACAGCAGCTATGTATCTCATCTGCAATAAATGAAATTCACTGCAAGACCTCATTTTCACTGAAATGTATAAAGGTATAGGTCAGAAAGTACACACACACATATATATATATATATATACAGAGCTTTTTTTCTCAGAAAATAGGTGCAGGAACTCAACTACGACCCCGTTCACATTTCACAAACAGTAGAAGGGTCTTAAAGGGGCATTAAATACCAGGATTGCATTACATACAGAGGGCATAGTTCAGGGGGGTTACACACAAAGTGCAGAACTGTCACTTGTAAACACAGAAACCAGACTTCTGTGTTTACAAGTGATTGTGGTGAGCAGGCACCTAAGGGTCTGAGCCAAAGGTGGTAAAACCGAGTTCCCCCAAGTTCGCCCTGGAAAAAAGCCCTGTGTATGTATATATATATATATAGTAAGGGATTAGCTCGGTAGTGGGGGTGTGTGACCCCCTGGATGGGTTCACTACACACTGAACTATACAGAGAGGCAGCTGAAGACGGTTGAAAACAAAGTGTTTGGTTTATTCTTCCATATTGCTGGAAACAAGTGCAAGCATCCAAACAGCATAAACAAAACAAAACATAAAATAAACCCTGGCAACTTGGGGCGTCTACCTTCACCACAGAGGAATCTATGGAGTCTGGCACAGCCTACTGCTGGGCAGACACTGCTGGTCATACAGCAGAGAAACAATAGTCTTTTTGATTTTTATCACACAGAAAAATCAACAACCACCTCACCTCGTCAGAAGTCTTTCTCACTGCTCTCCTTAACTCAAAAAGCCTCAGGATGCAGCAATCAGTAGTCATCCTTTGGATAACTTATAGAGGCCTTAATTGCCTCATTCTGAACAGATGAAGTTTTCCAACGCACTAAACCTTTTTGGCTACCTCTGTAGCCGACACCTGGTAGTAATTGGTGTATTGTCTAAACAAGGCAGAAATGTATCTCCCATCTGTGACAACACCCACAGATTTACCTGACTTCCTGTCACATACCCCACCTCTTGTTTCAACCCTAGGGTTGGGACACAGGTTGCCAGGCACGCATGCACTCGGGACAACCCATCTGCATTCCCCATTTTAACACCGGGGCGAGGCGTTACCACAAAACTAAATTCCTGGAGTGCCAGGAACCAACTATTTATTCTCCTATTGGTCTCTTTGTTCTGTGTCATCCACTTCAATGGGGCATGATCCGTCACCAGTTCAAAATGTCTACCCACGACGTAGTACCAGAGAGAATCCAAAGCCCATTTTACCGCCAAACACTCTTTCTCAATGGTGGCATAATTCTCCTCATGGGCCTTCAACTTTCGGCTGAGGTACAAAACAGGGTGTTCCTCCCCCTTGATAATCTGGGACAGTACAGCTCCTAACCCCACATTTGACGCATCTGTCTGAACCACAAAGTCCCGTGAAAAATCAGGCGAATTTAAAACTGGCTGACTACATAAGGCCTGTTTTAAAGCCTGAAAAGCTGTTTCTGCTTCGGGAGTCCATTTGGTCATGACAGACTCCTTCCCTTTGGTCAAATTGGTCAGGGGAGCAGCCTGTTATGCAAAATGGGGGATAAAGCGGCGATAATACCCTGCAATCCCCAAAAACCCCCGAACCTGTTTCTTGATGGTGGGACGTGGCCAATCCTGAATAGCCTCAACTTTGTTTATTTTGGGGGCTTGATTAGACCTCTTTCAATGGTATACCCCAGATACTTCGCCTCTTCTAGCCCAAGGGTAATTTTTTTTGGATTGGCTGTAAACCCGGCTTTCCAGATGGAATCCAACACAGCCTGAACTTTTGGTAAGTGTGAGTCCCAATCCTCACTGTGGATGACAACATCATCGAGGTATGCAGCAGCATAGGCTCGATGAGATCGAAGGGTCTTATCCATGGTGCGTTGAAATGTGGCGGGAGCATTCTGTAACCCAAAAGGCATCCTCCGATATTGGAAAGATCCGTCTGGAGTTACAAATGCTGTTTTTTCCCTGGCCGACTCCGAGAGAGGAATTTGCCAATAACCCTTGGTCAGGTCTAACGTCGTCATGTACCGGGCAGTGCCTAGGCGATCAATCAGTTCATCTATGCGGGGCATAGGATAGGTGTCAAACTTGGTGATTTTATTTAGGCGGCGAAAGTCATTACAAAACCGCCAACTTCCATCTGGTTTGGGCACAATGGGACTAGACCAATCACTATTTGACTCTTCTATCACCCCCAGCTCAAGCATTTTTTTTACTTCCTGGCGAATTGCCTCTCGTCGGGCTTCTGGAATTCTATAAGGCTTCAACTTGACCTTATCCCCTGGTGTGGTGATAATGTCATGTTCAACTCCGGAGACCCAACCTGGCAGGTCTGAAAACTATTACGGAGCACAAATTCTTTAACCTCCTGTTGCTGAGTTTTGGACAGAGTCTCCGCTATCCCAACTTCAGGGACAGCCAGGTTAAATGGAGCAGAAAATCGGGTAGTCTTATCGACCAAGGACTCTCTATCCTTCCATGTTTTCAACAAGTTCACGTGATAGAGCTGCTCAGGTTTTCATCTTCTCCGTTGGCTAATTTTATAATTCACCACCCCCATTTTCTCCAACACTTCATAGGGACCCTGCCATTTGGCTAGGAATTTACTTTCGACCGTGGGGACCAGCACCAACACTCTTTCACCAGGTACAAAGGAACGGACCTGGGCCCCACGATTGTAAATCCTTTGTTGAGCCAATTGGGCTTGGGCTAAATGTTCCTTCACAATCGGCATCACTTGGGCAATTCTATCTTGCATTTGGGACACATGTTCAATCACACTTCGATGCGGGGAAATCTCACTCTCCCATGTTTCCCTGGCAATGTCCAGTAGGCCCCGGGGGTGCCTCCCATACAGTAGCTTAACAGGAGAGAACCCTGTGGACGATTGGGGAACCTCTCTTATGGAAAACATCAGATTAGGGAGCAGATAATCCCAATTCTTTCCGTCTTTATCCACCACCTTCCTCAACATTTGTTTTAAGGTTTTATTAAACCTTTCCACTAACCCGTCTGTTTGAGGGTGATATACTGATGTACGTAATTGGGTCACTTTCAGGAGTTTACAAAGTTCTTTTGGTCACCCTAGACATAAACGGGGTGCCCTGGTCAGTTAGGACTTCCTTAGGAAGACCCACATGGCAGAAAACCTGAAATAACTCTTTGGCAATGGTTTTAGCAGAGGTGTTTCAGAGAGGAATCGCTTCTGGGTAATGGGTGGCATAGTCCATTATTACCAAGATGTGCTGGTGCTCTCTAGTGGACTTCAGTAAGGGGCCAAACCAAGTCCATGGCGATCCTCTCAAAAGGGACCTCGATAATGGGCAGGGGTACCAACGGACTGCAGAAATGTGGCATGGGTGCAGTAATCTGACACACTGGACAGGAAGAGAAATACAATTCAACTTCCTTAGTGATCCCAGGCCAATAAAACCTCTGGGTGATCCTCTCCCGGGTTTTTTCTGCTCCTAAATGTCCCCCAAGAATGTGCCCATGGGCCAGTTCCAAAACCATCTTGCGGTACGGTTTAGGCACTACCAGTTGCTCAATGGTGTCCTCTATCCTCTGTGACACTCGATATAACAGGTCCCTTTCAATAATGAAGTAAGGGAGGACAACCCTCTCATCAGGGCTAACTAACTCCCCATCTATCTTTACTACATTCTCCCGGGCTCTTAGCAATGTGGGGTCCTTCAATTGCTTAGTGATAAAATTTTCTCTGTGCACCTCGAGGTCATCAAACCCTATCAGCCGCTGTTCCTCTTCTGAGGTAGCAGGCTCCTCCCTAGAAACTGGTGTTTCCCCTGCCAAGGCTGAGAATGGAAACTCAGGAGAATCCTCATAGTTAGAGGTTTCTGGAGTAGATGTTTCAGGCTCAGAAGAAACACCTACTGGGGAATCTGGGCAGTCCCAGAGTTTCCAGAACGTTGTGAAATCCCTTTCCACAATGGCGTCATGTGGCAGTTTGGGAACTAAACCCACCTGGTGACACAAGTTACCGAGGGAGGTTTTAAAGGAAACCGTAGTCACTGGATATTCTCGAGTGTACACAAACTACAGCCATTTTCCTAGGATGTAAGGTTTTTCCCACCACTAGATCACTTTTTCACTAGGGTGACCAGGCTACCTGAATCCAACAATACCACAACATCTTTACCATCTAAGCACATTCTACATAAAGGTTTCTAATTTTCCTTTACTGCAGTGCATGTGGTTGCAAAAAGGGACTGTCGTCTCTTTGTCAGAAAGTCACACTGCATGGGTTCATCACCCGCTGGGCAAACCGCTGCTACATGTCCCTCTTCCCGGAAACGGTAACAAATCAATCTTCTGATCCTCTCCTGTGGGATGGGTCTTCCAGGCCGCTCTCGCCAAACATTAGCAGTAGTCCCGATAATACCTCTAGTTGCTCTTTGGTCCCTCTCTCCACCCCCATCCCTTGATGCAGTCTTACCTATAAGTGGGAAGGGTCTGGTCTTGGGGTGGAAAGTCTGTGCGTCTCTGGTGGAAGAGGACAAATTCTCTGTTAGGTTCCTTTCGACCAGGCCTACAAGTTCGTCTGTGGTTTCAGGAGCACCATGGTTCACCCATTTCTGCAGGGTGTTAGGAAGACCTAAGAAATTTGTCCATGACTACTCGCTCCAAAATTATTGGTCCGGACAGAGTTTCTGGCTGCAGCCATTTCTTAGCCAAATGGATGAGGTCATACATCTGCGACCGAGGTGGCTTCCTAAGCTCATAACTCCAATTGTGGACCCGCTGAGCACGGACATCCAGGGTTACACCAAAACGTGCCAATATTTCCTCTTTTAACCGATCATAGTTTTTTGCGTCTGCAAGCTCCAAATCAAAATATGCCTTTTGGGCTTCTCCAGATAATAGGGGGCCACTAGTCCAGCCCACTGTTCTTTAGGCCAACTTTATTTTTCCGCTGTTCTCTCAAACATGGTCAGAAACATCTCAGGGTCATCATTAGTGTTGCTCACGAATATTCGCATTGCGAATATTCGCTACGAATATTGCATATTCGAGTATTCGCGAATAACACGAATATCGCGGCGAATATTCGCTATTTCGAATATTCGAATTTTTTCAATTTTTTTTTTAGAACAGATCACATCCTAGAGATCCCCATCGACGTCTAAAAGCATTGCTGGTATGATTAAAGACCTTGGGCCGAGTAGCTGCAGCGCTCATTTTATATTGCCGAGAAATCGCAATGCGATTATTCGGCAATAGCGATACCGCGCGATTATTTTATATTGTAATATATCACGAATATTCTGAGCCAATCAGAGTGCTCCATTCCGCATTTCTCGAAATTTCGAATTATTTTATATTGTAATATATCACGAATATTCTGAGCCAATCAGAGTGCTCCATTCCGCATTTCTCGAAATTTCGCAATTATTTTATATTGTAATATATCACGAATATTCTGGCCAATCAGTCTCCTTCCGCATTTCCAATATTCGCAATTATTGTGTATTGTAATATATCACGAATATTCTGAGCCAATCAGAGTGCTCCTTCCGCATTTCTCGAATATTCGCAATTATTTTATATTGTAATATATCACGAATATTCTGAGCCAATCAGAGTGCTCCTTCCGCATTTCTCGAATATTCGCAATTATTTTATATTGTAATATATCACGAATATTCTGAGCCAATCAGAGTGCTCCTTCCGCATTTCTCGAATATTCGCAATTATTTTATATTGTAATATATCACGAATATTCTGAGCCAATCAGAGTGCTCCTTCCGCATTTCTCGAATATTCGCAATTATTTTATATTGTAATATATCACGAATATTCTGAGCCAATCAGAGTGCTCCTTCCGCATTTCTCGAATATTCGCAATTATTTTATATTGTAATATATCACGAATATTCTGAGCCAATCAGAGTGCTCCTTCCGCATTTCTCGAATATTCGCAATTATTTTATATTGTAATATATCACGAATATTCTGAGCCAATCAGAGTGCTCCTTCCGCATTTCTCGAATATTCGCAATAGCGAAAAATCGCAATAGCGAAAAATCGCAATAGCGAAAATTCGCAATAATTTAATTTCCAAAAAATATCACGAATATTCGTATTTAGCGAATATATCTCGAATATTCGACTATATATTCGAGATATATCGCGAAATCGAATATGGCATATTCTGCTCAACACTAGTCATCATCTGCAGTCATCTTTGGCAATAAGTGGCTTACCCGAAAAGTTGGTATGTTACTGGCCTGACTCCCAGCTTTGGTCTGCTGTCTCTGAAGCTGTTTCACGATGGCCTCTATTTGCTGCTGGTGTCTCTGTTCCAAGCCTGCAATGCTCTCTCGGTGAGCTGCAAGGCTCTCTTGGTGAGCTGCAAGGCTCCGCTGAAAACCTGCATTTGTCTGCTGTTGATTTGCATTTGCTATAGCCAGCTGTTTCAGTATCTCCCCCATTTTGGGTTTACTTTAACTGCCCGTGGCACTCCACCATGTGTAAGGGATTAGCTCGGTAGCGGGGGGGGGGGTGTGACCCCCTGGATGGGTTCACTACACACTGAACTATACAGAGAGGCAGCCGAAGACGGTTGAAAACAAAGAGTTTGGTTTATTCTTCCATATTGCTGGAAACAAGTGCAAGCATCCAAACAGCATAAACAAAACATAAAATAAACCCTCGCCACTTGTGGCGTCTACCTTCACCACACAGGAACCTATCTATGGAGTCTGGCACAGCCTACTGCTGGGCAGACACTGCTGGTCATACAGCAGAGAAACAACAGTCTTTTTGATTTTTATCACACAGAAAAATCAACAACCACCTCACCTCCTTGGAAGTCTTTCTCACTGCTCTCCTTAACTCAAAAAGCCTCAGGGTGCCGCAATAAGTATAACTTATAGAGGCCTTAATATAATTGGATAACTTATAGAGGCCTTAATTGCCTCATTCTGAACAGCTGAAGTTTTCCAACGCCCTAAACCTTTCTGGCTACCTCTGTAGCCGACACCTGGTAGTAATTGGTGTATTGTCTAAACAAGGCAGAAATGTATCTCCTGTCTGTGACAACACCCACAGATTTACCTGACTTCCTGACACAATATATATATATATATATACACACACACACACACTGCTCAAAAAAATTAAAGGAACACTTTTGAATCAGAACCCCTGGGATATTGATCTGGTCAGTTAAATAGCAGAGGAGGGAGGTGTATACAGAGGGGGTTGTTAATTAGTTTCAGGTGCACTAGATGGGCAACAATGAGACAACCTCCAAAACAGGAATGTTTTTTTCAGGTGAAGGTGTCTGACATTTTTTTCCCTACTCATCTTTCCTGACTGTTTTTCACTAGTTTTGCATTTGGCTAGGGTCAATGTCACTACTGGTAGCACGAGGCGATACTTGGACCCTATAAAGGTTGCACAGGCAGTCCAACTCCTCCAGGATGGCACATCAACACGTGTCATTGTCAGAAGGTTTGCCGAGTCTCCTAGCACAGTCTCAAGAGCATGGAAGATATTCCAGGAGACAGGCAGTTACTCTAGGAGTGCTGGACAGAGCCGTAGAAGGTCCTTAACCCATCAGCAGGACCGGTATCTGCTCCTTTGTGCAAGGAGGAACAGGATGAGCACTGCCAGAGCTCTACAAAATGACCTCCAGCAGGCCGATGGTGTGAATGTCTCTGACCAAACAATCAAAAACAGACTTCACGGGGGTGGCCTGAGGGCCCGACATCCTCTAGTTTGCTCTGTGCTCACTGCCGGACACTGTGGAGCTCGATTGGCATTTTCCATTGAACACCAGAATTGGCAGGTCCGCCACTGGTGCCCCATGCTTTTCACAGATGAGAGCAGGTTCACTCTGAGCATATGTGACAGACGTGAAAGGGTCTGGAGAAGCAGCGGGGCACTTTATACTGCCCGTAACATCGTTCAGCATGACCAGTTTGGTGGTGGGTCAGTGATGGTCTGGGGAGGCTTATCCATGGAGGGACGCACAGACCTCTACAGGCTACACAATGGCACCCTGACTGCCATTAGGTATCGGGAAGAAATCCTTGGACCCATTGTCAGACCCTATGCTGGTGCAGTGGGTCCTGGGTACCCCCTGATGCACGACAATGCCCGGCCTCATGTGGTGAGAGCATCCAGCCAGTTTCTGGAGGATGAAGAAATATATACCATTGAATAGCCCCCACGCTCACCTGACCTAAATCCAAAAGAACACCTCTGGGACATTGTTTCGGTCCATCCAGTGCCGCCAGGTTGTACCTTAGTCTGTTCAGGTGCTCAGTGATGCTCTGGTTCAAACCTGGGAGGAAATACCCCAGGACACCATCCGTCGTCTCATTAGGAGCATGCCCTGATGTTGTCAGACATGCATACTAACACTTGGAGGCCATACAAACTACTGAGGACCATTTTGAGTTGTTGCAATGAAATTTCAGTAAAATGGACTAGCTTGCTGCATAACTTTTTCACTTAGATTTTCGGGGGGTCTTTGAATTCAGCCCTCTGTAGGTGGATAATGGTAATGTGTTAACACATTACCAAGTCCATATCAGTATAGATATCTAACATGATATTTTTGCCCGTTGAGATCTGATATGTTTTCAAACTGTTTCGTTCATTTTTATGAGCAGTGTGTATATGTATATATACAGTACAGACCAAACGTTTGGACACACCTTCTTATTCAAAGAGTTTTCTTTATTTTCATGACTATGAAAACTGTAGATTCACACTGAAGGCATCAAAACTATGAATTAACACATGTGGAATTATATGTCATATTCTAGGTTCTTCAAAGTAGCCACCTTTTGCTTTGATTACTGCTTTGCACACTCTTGGCATTCTCTTGATGAGCTTTAAGAGGTAGTAACCTGAAATGGTCTTCCAACAGTCTTGAAGGAGTTCCCAGAGATGCTTAGCACTTGTTGGCCCTTTTGCCTTCACTCTGCGGTCCAGCTCACCCCCAAACCATCTCGATTTGGGTTCAGGTCTGGTGACTGTGGAGGCCAGGTTATCTGGCGCACCACCCTATCACTCTCCTTCTTGGTCAAATAGCCCTTACACAGCCTGGAGGTGTGTTTGGGGGTCATTGTCCTGTTGAAAAATAAGTGATGGTCCAACTAAACGCAAACTGGATGGAATAGCATGCCGCTGCAAGATGCTGTGGTAGCCATGCTGGTTCAGTATGCCCTCAATTTTGAATAAATCCCCAACAGTGTCACCAGCAAAGCACCCCCACACCATCACACCTCCTCCTCCATGCTTCACGGTGGGAACCAGGCATGTAGAGTCCATCCGTTCACCTTTTCTGCGTCGCACAAAGACACGGTGGTTGGAACCAAAGATCTCAAGTTTGGACTCATCAGACCAAAGCACAGATTTCCACTGGTCTAATGTCCATTCCTTGTGTTCTTTGGCCCAAACAAGTCTCTTCTGCTTGTTGCCTTTCTTTAGCAGTGGTTTCCTAGCAGATATTCTACCATGAAGGTCTGATTCACACAGTCTCCTCTTATCAGTTGTTCTAGAGATGTGTCTGCTGCAAAAGGTGGCTACTTTGAAGAACCTAGAATATGACATATATTTTCAGTTGTTTCACACTTTTTTGTTATGTATATAATTCCACATGTGTTAATTCATAGTTTTGATGCCTCCAGTGTGACTCTACGATTTTCATAGTCATGAAAATAAAGAAAACTCTTTAAATGAGAAGGTGTGTCCAAACTTTGGGTCTGTACTGTGTGTATATATATATATATATATATATATATATATACAATTTTGGATTCCAATTGGATTTTTGAAGTGAGTACAGGTGGTCCCTGGGTTACAAACATCCAACTTACAAATGGAGAAGAGGAGACAACAGGAAGTGAGAGGAAATCTACCCCTAGGAAGGAAAATTCACTCTTGTATGAGTTATCATGGAAAAAAGGTGTCTCCACTGATCAATCCTTGTTTCTACAACAACCCAACATTCAGGGATGTATTTAGGTTTTGTGCTGCCCTAGGCCTGACTAAACTTGTGCACCCCCTAATTTAAATATTACCCACCCCTTCCTATCAAGGCCACACCCCTTGCGGTTTAAGACCCACCCTGACATTTTCAACTGGGGACACTAGTTCTGATGGCCTGGGAGGGGGGGGCAATGGATTCCCTTAATTTGCATAGATTTTCTCTCACTTCCTGTTTGGCTATGGGACAGGAAGTGAAGGTAAATCTCTGCAATGGGACAGGGATGGTAAAAAAATTGAAGCCACGCCCCCCCACAGTTGCAGAACGCCCACATACTGGAAGCAGCGCGGCTGATTTATGGGGGCGCTAAACTAATTTACTTAACAGTGTAGCGCAAGCCGGCGGGAACACTGTCCGTGCTGCCCCCCTGCAAAGTGCTGCCCTAGGCCTGGTCCTTGTTGGCCTAGGCCAGGATACAGCATTGCCAACATTTTCAAAATCCTATCGTCATTGGGACAGAAATTGGGATGAAATCTTCTGAACAGGGGCACAGACAGCAAAACAAATGTTACAGGGGTTATCCCTTCTCTATGCTATCCAAAAAAAGGTAAAAAAAAAAAAATATTTGGGCTGGAGCTACATTTAAAAAAATTAACCTGTTCCGACTTACAAACAAATTCAACTTAAAAACAAACCTACAGACCCTATCTTGTTTGTAACCCGGGGACCGCCTGTATAGGTGACTGTGTGATATAATCTAGTCAATCAGTTTGTTTTAAAAGAATAGGTGGTCACTTACAGGTACATGAATTATCCTATATGTAGGCAAACATGCTATACATTTAAATGTACTCACTAATTATATTTATGCAGTAATAATACATGTGTACAGTCAGTTCAGTTCCTAAAGGTGCGACACGTGTATCAATATCTATCATCTATCATATAATGTGTATTAATTGATCAAATTTAATAAGATTTGTAAACTATAGACCCTCAATTTAAATAATTTAGTGAGCTTTCGATTGATTTTGACACTTGCAAATTGATAAACAGTTATGGAATTTTTTTGTTCACTTCTGATTGGCCAAACGACTATCTGCACATGTGTCAGACAACTGATCATATAAGTTGATTGAATGATCATTTTCAATAGATCATATCTGATCAATCGTATTTTTAATGGGTACCCTATGTGTTGCATTGTTCGATATCTTAAGTGATGATAAATCGCTTGTTTGCCATAGCTCATACCTAGATTGATCATAAACTGATACATAATATAACAGACTCCCCCATCCATGCTAAACAGCATGGAAGGACGCAATCCCCTGCTGGGCTATTGTCCTGTAGTCTGTCAGCCAGCACCAGTGGCTATCAGATTATCTACCAGTGGCTGCATATGATCGGATGCAGCTGTTGTTTGGCCAACCATTTCTCACAAACTCCTTTGATTTGACAGTCAAAGTCAGGCAGGATTGGCCATCCATTAAGCAAATTTGGTCTGGTTCACCAGGAACCTGACGAAATTTGCACAGTGTATGGCCAGCCTAAGGCAAGGTTTACACTGGTGTGTCTACATTTTCAAATGTTTTTCATGTGTTTCCATTGAAGTCTTTAGGGCCATAAATGCAAAAAGTCACACCATAAGGGCTTTTTCACATAGGCAGACCGTTTTCAGGCGGACTGAACGGGCGCTCCATGCTCCTCTATGGAGCCACGGATGTCAGCGGTGACATGCCCGCTGACATCCGACCTGCCAAAGTGTGACGGAGGAAAAACCTACTTTTCCATCCGTCTGGCGGATCGGGTGAACACGGACAGACGGTCCATGTTCATCCGATCCCCCCCATAGGGGAGAGCGGAGAAAAGACAGGGCGGTCCCTGCACACCGTGCGGGTACCACCCTGTCATGCGCTGGCAAGCGGAGGTTCACGGGGCGGATCATTACTTATCCGCCCCGTGTGAAAGGGGCCTAAGGCTTCATGTACGCGGGACGATTTTACAACCTCTTTTAAACTATTTAACTTGACAGATAGTAACCCACATTTAAAACGTCCGTTTTGCTGTGTTTATATGCTGCGTTTAGCTGCATTTTGTCACGTTTCAGTTTAGAAGCGTTTCTTTTTTTACTGGGCAAAAATGAAAAACGCCTGGAAATGAAACACTGCTAAATGCGGGTTATGGGTTTGGCGCTTGAAATGCCTCTTAACTCAGCGTCTGAACTCATTTTTTTGCTTTACAAAAAAAGCCTCTAAACTCAACTGCCTAGAAACTACTATAAACGACCCTGTGTGCATGTACATGTACACATAAGATAACATTGAACATCCAACTATCTCTGAATGTCTGTTTAGCAGCAGCAGTGTACATGGGGCCTTAGAAGCACCTGCACCTTTTTCCAAGTCACATGGAAGTGTGTTGTTGCTTTGGTGTGTATGGAGCCCTATAGACAGTATTGGGATGCTTCTTGTGCAACGACTGAAGTGTGACAAATCGCACAGGTGTGAAATGGGCGATGCACGTTCACATAGCCCTAAATAAGCAGTGTTCACATTACTGCAATGTTTTGCAGCACAATTAAAAAAATATGATCTATAACTTTAGTTCTGTGTGTACAGCTCTGTTTGTGAGCAATGGTGTGATAGCACCTCATAATATGCTACAACCCGCATTGAAAAAAATCACAAACAAAATGCAGCTAAATCGCAGACACACAGGTATAAACAGGCACTAAAGCTAGCTACACTATTACATTTTTATATTTAGCTTGCAGGCTCCTCCATCCATGCTACACAGTGTGGATGGACAAATGTCCTGCTGACTGGATGCAGCCGCTTTTCGAATGACCATTTTACGCCTAGCTCCTTGTATTTTTAAGTCAAGGGATGTTGGCTGGTAGGGGGTCAAGAGGGCCACCCACTGATTGACTTTCACCAGGAACTGGCTGATATTTGAACAGTGCATGACCAACATAAGATAAAAAAGGGAAATTAATCAATTGTGCAACAGAAGGGTGTTGGGAATATTCATTCAAAAGTTACCCACTTTTAGTTATGACTCATCCTTAAAATGGAAGATGACAGTATGCAATAAAAATGTAAAAGCAGGCAGCAGGCCATTATCTGTGTGTGTGTGTGTGTGTGTATTTCTAGCATCTGAGTAAAGGGATGTACATGTAGAATGTACTAAAACTGGTGCAGACAGAATGTGGAGCAGCTGTGCATAGTAACCAAGCTTCAGCTTGTTCAGTTAAGCTTTGAAAATAAAAGCAAGAAGCTAATTGGTTCCTGGTTCCAGTCTTAGAGCTCATTCACACAGGTTCTTAATCGCATGCAGCAGCCAGAGCAGTCTGTTTCTTTCTTTTCATTTTTTTTCACTGCTGAGCTGTGTTCTGGCAATTCATATAAAGTGAATGGGTACACTATTGCCTGGGCACAGTCAAGTTTGACAGGTAGGCAGGGACAGGTGCACAGACCCCCATCGAAAGCCTGCGCACCCAGGTCCGTGCACCTGTCAAACTCAGCTGTCTGCAAAGGTAATGTGTACCCATTCAGTTTTTATGGGCTGCCTGCACGTAGCTCAGCTGTGGAGAAATAGGAAACAGACAGCTCTGGCTGCTGCATGGGGCTGAACGCCTGGCTGAAAAAGCCTTAATGGTGGCCATACACGTTTCAATTTTGTTATCTGATCGATGTGCAATTTGCTCAAAATGATCAAATCAGCAAATAATCAAAAATACATCATTTTTTTTCAATTTCTGTAGATCGGATTCAGTCAAACTGAGTTAATCGGCCAAGGCGGAAAATTATCAATCGTATTGCATCAATCAGCAGCACTGAGATGCTTTGTTCATGAATTCTATCGTCTTTCTGATTATGAGATTGCATGGTGAAAACAAAGATGTGATCGATAACAATCTTGGTCGCATCTTCTAACTATCAATCTAAATCCACTTCCCTGTGTGTGTCATATAGATCGAATGGGTTGTCGACTATAGATCGATTTATTCCTTTTGGAAGAGATGATCGGAAAAATTAAATGGATCATTTACGGGAGCGTGTATGACCACCAATAGTGGATCCATATATGATGCCGGCAGAGTTTATAGAGTGCATGGGGTTCATCCAGGGCAGGAGGTGTAGAAGAGAGGAGGGATGGGGTGGGGGGGTCTGGTGTGACTCACCCGTCTGCATTGTGTCCCCTCCAGGGATAGGGTGGCATCGGCTAACAGTCAGCAGCAGGAGAGTGAGCAGCACAAATGGTAGCATGGTGCACGAAGTTCCCAGCTTGAATGGGAACTCTTTAGGCTGTCTGATTGCTGTCTACCTGAGTGAGTGATTGAAGTCTGGCTGTCTGGGTGAGAGGCTGCCTTGGTTTTTTCTTTTTTTTTTTTTCCTCTGATGCCTTCCCTATGTCTGAGCAGGTCTGTTCTCCAAGCCTATCTCTTTCTGAGATTTTGGTGATTCGTGTCCCTCCCCTGTTTATTTGCCACTTCTCCCTGTGTGTGTCTGTTCCCCCTGTGGTGTGCCTCCCTCTGTCTAGTGTGTCAGGATCTCCCCCTGATTTGTGCCCCTATGTCTGTCCTGTGTCTGTGTCTAAGAATTGGACAGATCAGTCTGCCCCCTCCTCTCCCACTTCTTGATTTCCCCCCTTCTTCTCTGTCCCCTCCTTCTCCTCTAAGTCCCTGGCTGTCTGTTTTCTCTCTCTGCCTGGCCACTTTTTACTATTGCTTCACCTGTTTATGTGTGGAGCTGTGTGTCTGACCCTTGTCTGGAGCTGTCTGGGAATGTGACGTCTGACATGTGAGAACATTGCTGGAACTTTATCTACTTGTCGGTGCTGTGAGTGTGTGGGTGGGTGTGTCTGGGGGTGTCTTGCTGCTGTCTGGTGGTCCTGTCCAATTCTTGCCCCCCTCCCCTGTGCTCAGCGTCTGCCCCTGCTCTGCCATGTCCATCAGGTAAGATCCATGGATGCGTATTGTTGTGTAGTGTATTTATGCGCTGCGTTGCAGTACAGGGTGGATCGTACTCCACTAAAGTATTTGTTTTTATCTATTTATATATAGAAAATAAAGTACATTCTTTCGACCAACAAAAAACATGTGTGCACACCTCCTCCATTCCTGACCCACCAACATTTCACATTTTTCCCTGCACAGCAACCGGCATGTGTCTGCTATGTGTCTGTCTGGGTCTGTCTCAATGGGCTGATTTTTTGCTTTTTCTGATACTTACTGCTGTAATATCTCTCAGTTTGAAGTTGGTGTTTGTATTAGTGCACATTTATCTGTTAATCTGTTTGGGTTTGGTGGCATGTTTGGCTTGCGTGTGTGTTTGTCGGTCCAGGTTTATCTGTCTGGGAAGATCTGTCGGAGTCTGGGTGCCCCTCTGGCTGTCAAGAGTTCACAGCAAGACCCCCTTGTATTGGCCCAATGCCAAGCCTTTATCAGCGGGAAAATGCATGGCTTTAACTCATTGCATTCTGGAGCGGTCATACCAGGCAGATTTTGGAAAAAGAACTATGCATCGCTTTATTTTTATATCCATCTACCTCCAGTCATAGAAGTGGCATTTTGAAAAAGAAGGTATGTATTTGTATATCTAGTCATTGAAGTGATATAATATATAAAAAAAGGTATCTATCTTGTCATAGAAGTGATATTATGAAAATAAGGTAACTATC
Organism: Rana kukunoris; assembly: GCA_029574335.1. Lineage (NCBI taxonomy): Eukaryota > Metazoa > Chordata > Amphibia > Anura > Ranidae > Rana > Rana kukunoris. The sequence goes on from CM056049.1 coordinate 416,041,854, forward strand.
GATCTATATAGTCATAAAAAAATGATATTATAAAAAGAAGGTATCTATCTATCTTGTCAAAGAAATTATATTAAAAAAGGGGGTATCTACTATTTAGTCACAGAAATTATATTATAAAAATAAGGTATCTATTTATCTATCTATCTATCTTGTCATAGGAGTGATATTATAAAACAAGGTATCTATCTAGTAATAAAAAATGATATTATAAAAAAAAAAAAGTATCTATATATCTTGTCATAGAAGTTATATTATAAAAAGAAGGTATCTACTATTTAGTCACAGAAATTATATTATAAAAATAAGGTATCTATCTATCTTTCTTGTCATAGAAGTGATATTATAAAACAACGGTATCTATCTATCTAGTCGTATAAATATGTCTGTCTATCTAACTTGTCATAGAAGTGATTTTATAAAAGGAAAGTATCTATTTAGTCACATAAATTATATTATAAAAAGAAGGTATCTATCTATCTATCTATCTATCTATCTATCTATCTATCTATCTATCTATCTATCTATCTATGTATCTTTCTATCTCTCTATCAGAGTAGTGATATTTGTACCTATCTCCAGTCATAGTTGATATTTTGATAACTAATACCTCCATCATGCTAACTTAAAATATAAGGAATCAACTTCTCTAGCCATAGAAGTGTTACTTTAAAAAGAAGCTATCTGTGTGTCTATTTATTTTGCCTGTCACAAAGGGTCCTTAGGTTTACCATACACTGTACAGTCTGGTTGTACAATCTCCTTTAGATGTACTATCAATATGTGGCACAGATACAAGCTATATAGATTGTTTAGGTTTTTCTTCATGTTACATAGTGTAGGTAAACCTAGAGGACATTGTACATTGTCAAGCTTTTTTTTTTTTTAGATAGAAAGCTCATTGAGGGCAGGGACTCATGTGGATGTTCAATTTGTAATACACTGCATAAATTACCTTTGCTATATAAATACTTAAAAATTATAATACTAGGAGTAATAGTTTAAAATAATAAAGTATCTACCCAACTGTCTATTATCTGTCTATAATTTCTCTAAATATCTATACAGCTTCTTATATATCTAATATATATTATATATCTGTAGCTATTATTGATCTATGTTGCCTGCAATCTAACTTCTATCTATAGATCTATTATCTATCTTGTCTACTCTCTATCTTCTATCTACATATCTTGTCTACTGTATATCTTTATCTATCTATCATGTTTGTCAACCCATTTTTATATAATTGTCCATACATATGTTTACCTGCATTTTAACAGTCTGATTATGTTTGTCTTTCTCTTGAAAGGTGAAGGGAATAATAACATGCCCATTCCAGTATCTGCAGAACTGATTTTTTTTGGGAGTGCCAAAGCAGACACAGATAATGCTGCATCTTCTTTTTTTTTTTTGCTAAGACAGAGTACAGAATTACAGCTGTTTTCAATGGTACATGTAAAAGAAAAGAACTGTGAAAAGTAGCTTTTAACATGTTAGTTGCTTCCTCATCTGTAAAATTTAAGTTAAAGTCTATGGAGAGAAAGTTATATTTCTGTGATATGGATGGTTTAGTAAGGTTCACTGAAGATCTAAATCCATAAATATGAAGCAATGCCAAGATGTACAGGTTTGTGGATGGGCGCAGGTTTTAGAATTGATGATTTCACTTTATGCGATGAAGCCCATTATTTTAACATATAAAAATTAAAAGTTGACAAAAAATAAATAAATCATAGAAGATGTTTGATTATACTATACCTCATTTCTTGCAAGGGATAAAATTGCTACTCTTCAAATGTTCCACAGGCAGAGATAGAAGGACTGGAAAATATCAAGATATATATACAATAAAAGGACTGCACTGAAGTCATGTAATAAAGTACTTTGTAGGAATATGCATTTTGCTAATGAACTTGTAATTTACTGATCATATTGAGAAGATGCTAGTGGGGTTACTTTACTAAAACTGGAGAGTGCACAATCTAGTGCAGCTCTGCATAGAAACCAACCAGCTTTCAGTCTTTTTGTCAAAGCTTAAGTGAACAAGTTAGATGCTAAATTATATTCAAAAGTGGTACTGCGCTCGCAAATGTGAATGTGCTAGTGCTAGTGTCCCTTTAAATCTGTTTGCATAGCAATTTTCAAACTCAGAGTATCATATCAAACCATATATAACATTAACAAAACAAAACAAACAATGCATCAGTCCATAAAGTGTCCTTTGGTATGAATTCACTTGCATATGCTCAGGGGGATATCCCCCTGAGGAAGCCACATGATCATGGCGTAACGCATAGGGGAGGGGCCGATCTGTTGTCACGCTGAGGCACAAATTGCGAGCATCCCGTCTGATTGTGTTATACGCGCACTTTGAGGACTGAATGCTTTTTTACAGACTGGTGCATCAGTTGTTTTAAAAGATAAAAACACTATGTCCAGCTTTCTCCCTTTATGACTTGGGCGTATGAAGATAAGTGTAAGAGAAGGAGGTTAATAATATCTGGATCGCCAGCTAAGGAGTGAAACAGCATAAAACAGATCACTAGAGAGGGACAAAAGCCCATATAGACCATTGGTTAGTCTTATCCACCAGGTGAGGGCAAATCAGATTAGGGGATTATCACCAATGCATGTGGATGACTGGAGCACATAGTGATGAATACTAATTATTGAAGCAGTCATTTGGATATGTGAACATAAGCCTGTTTTTTATGAAAGACTGAGCATATGCAAGCAAATTCATACCAAAGGACACTTTATGAACCAATGCATTGTATGTTCTATTAATGTTATACATGGTTTGAAATGATATGCTGAGTTTGAAAATTGTAATGCAAACAGATTCAAAGGGGACACTAGCACATTAGCATTTGGGAGAGCAGCACCACTTTTGAATATAATTTTGCACATTGATACACGTTTAGAGAGAGTGTATAGGTGTGAGCAATCCGGTTAATAAGTTTTGGAGTCTTATAACACTCAATAGCACAACATAGCAGCGTGCAAGTACACCCATTTTTAACAAGTTAGAAGCTGATTTGCTACCATGCACAGCTGCACCAGATTTTTACACCAGTTTTAGTAAATCAACTCCACTGTTCTTTAAATTCTATTGCAAAGCAGAAGCACGATAAACACTTTCTAATGTTTCTTTCCAATGGTTTAAAATTTTCAACCATGTATATTTATGTTAGTGTGATAGACTAAAAGCGCAGAGAGAGAGAACCTGGAGGCAAATCACACAGAATCCAATGTGCAGGTGTTTATTGGGGAACTTGAGTGTATAGGAGGTGTGGCAATGGGGCACAGGACAGATAAATTGTCCACAGGGCAATAATGTATTACAGCACTGATAAAAAGCCCACAGAATGGGGGAGAAGAGTGATCTATGCCTGCCAGACCTTGGTGAATGGAGGAAGGAAGGCTGTGACTGGTGTAAGGAGATCAATACACTGGCCGCACCAGGGGATCCGACTGCCTGGTGCGGCCAGTGTATTGCACGTAGTAAACGTAGAGTGTCGGGAATTGTGCGTGAGGGGCTAGATGTTAGCTGTATGGCTCCCCCCATATAAAGTGGTTTGAAGAGTTTGGGGACATGCAGGAAGCAGAGAGGGAAGCTGGGGTGCTGTTATAATTCGTAATATACAAACAAAAGTGTGCCCACTCTATGAATAGGCTGAACACAGAAACGTGCATCACTGTAGTGGTAACGAGCACAGAGACTGGGCATTGGTGCAGCAACGAGTGAAGTGGCTGGGTATGTGAGAGGGTTGGTAAAAGCAGGGAGGAGGATGGCAGTCATGTGCAGTGACAAAATAAGACAGCTTTTGATATTGCATCTCCCTGTTACCCATCACATCTACCATTGAACCTGCACCCCTGACTCTGAACCTCCCTGTCGTACAACACCCCAACACCTCAGACATTGCTGCCTGCCAGCACCTCCCCCCCTTTACCAACCAGTGACACTGCATGCTCCACCACTGTTTCCTCTGTTCCTGCTAACCCCCATCACCTTTGCAATCACATACAGAGAGGCGGAAAGATAAAGCCTTTCGGTTGTGGGCTTTCTGGTCACTGATTATCTCCCAGAAACTCAAAAGATTTGCTTCAACCTCTGGGAGACCTGGGAGAAGACCCCCAATACCAAATGTCTCCTGGATTTCCTGGGTGAATTTACAGCTATGCTTTGGAAAATCTGTTTTATCGTCAGTCAAGTATTCCTCCAGCCTCTGGGGGCACTGTGTACATTGTGTATATTACTGGGGAAAAGGGGAGCTTGTAAACCTCTAAAATATCAAATGAACAAAGCATATCTTTATGTAGCGCTACACCCGAAGGAGCCACTGATTAAATACTGGGATTGGCCCACCAAGTTACTCTGGTGATGTCTAGGGGTGAAATACCAGTGGCGGAGCAATGAGTTAAATGTCCAGAGAGTCAATAAAGTTTTCCTTCAATGCCTTTTTATTTTTGCAGCCAACAGGGCAAACATCATCTTAAAGCGGAGTTCCACCCTAAAAACCACTTTGTTTCATCCCATCCAGCATTCGGCTCTTCTCGGCGCCTGTGCACAGACCCAGGAGCTGACTGCGCAGGCGCCGTAAATAGCCGGTCCTAGTTCGGCTTTTTTCGGAGGGCGTGACGCGGCTATATACGGCGCCTGCGCAGTCAGCTCCTGGGTCTGTGTGCAGGCGCCGAGAAGAGCCGAACGCTAATCGGCTGTTTCCGAAAGGCGTGACGCCTTATAGCGGCGACATACCGCGGTGCGCCCAAAATTACATGATCTATTATAAAGTAAGTACATGAAATAAAAAATAAAAAACAGTATGCTGGATGGGATAAAACAACGTGGTTTTAAGGGTGGAACTCCGCTTTAAGTTTAAGGAAAGGAAAGCTGATGAAGGAATGATAAGAGAACCTTGTGGTATCAGGCCTGGATGTGAACATGGCAAACTTGCCCTCGAGAATAGCAATAGTTGAACTCGTTGCCATTCCCGAGTGGAGTGGGTAAAGTGCCCACGGGCAGGTACCCCACACTAACCTGGCAGCCGAGGTGTCACTTCGGATCGCTGGAAGGAATAGGTCTCTCTATCTCAGATCTGGCTCTAAGGCCTCTGTAACTGGCCAATTTCTTCAGTAAGCTTGATGGGTGAACGGAGCGAGTCCTCCCAGTAAATTTCCTTTAGCATGGGTCACCGGGTGACAGCAAAGTGTACCTGTCAGCACCCCGGTCACCAGATCCCCGATTGGTTCGTTCAAGCCCTGTTGGACAACCTGCCTCAGGGTTCTCCTCAAGCTGATCCCCCAATCGTACGGCACCCAGCCTGGGATCTCATCAAAAGAACTGGGAACCCAGTAGAGTACTGGGGTCCCCTTCGACCTCCGGTTGAGGTCCAACATGGATTTGGCCAGGTGGGCCACGCTGGCGGGGTCCATGGATGTGCGCACCCTGGAGGTGGATGCCGCACCTGGAACCAGAACCCCGCAGAACTGCCCTGAGAACATGACACCTGTCCCAGATATATACCCTCCCCAGCATGCCCCGCGAGGGAAAACTCCTCCAATTGGCTGCTGGGGAAAGCTTGCTCTGTCAGAACCCCCTCTGCCGTCAACTGCTGACCAGGGATGACGACACATCCCTAGAGTGCAGACTGGCCCAGAGGACACTTCTGAAATAACAGGGGTCACTATCCTAGCAATTCTGTGAATGGGAGCAAGGTAACTCTCCCATTCTTGCTAAATTTAGACTAGTGCCTGCGCTGAAAGTAAAGGGGGCGCTACATTTATATAGTGTATACTTGCCTCAATCCTTGGCAAATGTGGATCTTGTCTGCTCTCTCCTTCCTCTGTCTGCATGAGTCACTTCTGAATGTTTTTCCAGACACAAGGCAATCCCCAGCACACAGCAGCTGACTGAGAGCCTCAAATGGGCACAAGTCTCTAGGAGGCTGTGTAGAGGGTGGTGTATCCTTTCCCTCTACTCAGGTCTCAAGAATACACTTCTGTGCTGTGCAGTATGTGACATCATTTCCCCTCCTCTTTCCTTCTGGAAGCTGAGAAATATCATCATAACTTTGCACTTTGGACGACTGTGGAGGAAAAAAGGATGCAAATAAACAGGTACAGTTTATGTACGTGTATCACTTTAAGGATGCCCCGTTTGCCAGGGACTGTCCCCGTCTTGAGGAGTCTGTCTTCTTGAAATAGCCCCCCCCCCCCCCTGGCATCTCAGCAGCCCTATTTGCAGGTGCTTGAACAGCAATTGCCCATCCAGATTCCAGAATGTAATCAATGGAGCCACCTGGATGTGGGTGACCAGTGAGTTTGCAGTGAGCAGTCAGCTCCAGAGGCACCATTTTGGAATCTGGATAAACGATTGCACAGGGAGATAGATTACTGAGAGATCACCTGTGGACTGCCAAGTGCTAAAAACTGTTGAGCTAGCACTTGTTTAGGGCAAGTATTACCCTGCTCAGCGGTGGCCAAGGTTAATGCCTTCATAACCTAGAGGTGTGCATAAACTGTGGATTGAAAACCTGGCAAGAAAAAAGGGGATAGGAAAAAAGTCAGAATTTACTTAGGATGTGAGCGACCACCAAGCCAAATGACAAGGTAGAATATCTTTAAATGACTATGCAGCAGCATAGGGCAAAGTAGAATATCCTTCATCTACTATGCACTGCTGCACTTATTACCCTGCACCCTGTGCATTACTTTATCCTGACCTCTGCAATCTGTGTGTTAACTACTCCTGGCCCCTGCATTCTGTACAATACTTTCTTCTGACCTCTGCACTCACCAGCTTGAATTTGGAGCAGCGTGGCCAGCTTAAAGGGTCAAAATTTTATTAGCTAAATAGCTTCCTTTACCTTAATGCAGTGCTGTTTTCATGTTCTCATTGTTCGTTTTTTGCTTTGAAGTTTCTGTAATTCTGCTCTGATCTCCACACTCCCTGCTTGTCTGGCTCCTTATGAAAAATCTCATGGCAGCTTTTCACTGTGGTCCAAGCTGTGTGTCTAAAACTCCTCAGAACCAATCAGATTAATTTTAAAAACAAAACACTGCCCTGGATGTGTTTGTTTTTGTTCTGTGTGTCTTCTGTACTTCACAGAAACATGACACCAGTTTAAAAACGAAAGTGAAACTAGAGGCACATTATATGATTGATTTGTATCTATTTTTAATAATTTTTAAAAGGAATCAGTTAACTTTGATGTCTCTATACCCTGTAAACAGTCATTTCAGAAAAAAATGTTATTTCCTTTAGTGACCCTTTAAGAGGGTAACTAAAACCATATTTTACTTCCTGTATTCTTCTTTTACAACAAGGATAGGATTGAATACAATAGTCTGATATATACAATCTTATTAATAGGTTTCATATAAAGAATTCTAGTCTATTATTGGTTTACAATTGACGGTTGATCAAATAAAATCAAATGTATAACACCTAATTTTCTTGCATACAAAATATGTTTTCCAGTTGTATTTTCTGAGCGCTAAAGTAAAAAAATTTAACAGATTCCTCAATGCATGCTTAACCAGTTGACGACTGCCACACGACTATATACATCGTCAGAAAGGCACGGGCAGGCAAATTGGTGTACAGGTACGTACCTGTCTCCCAGCGGTCGGTATCGCTTCAGGAGCAATCCCTGGCGAATCAGAAGCTTCCTCTGTCTGTGAATTGTGAACACAGACAGAGGAAGTGATGTCACTCTCCTTGAGGCAGTCTTTTCGTCCGGTGCATTGCCATGAAATGAGATTTGCCATGGAATGAGATAGTCCGCCTCCATCACATTCTATTGGCTCACTCATGTCACGTGACATATTTAAACGTCAAGTATTGACGCAAACATCAGTCACAGCTAGGCTATCATAGGGAGAGGATCTCCTCTCCCTGTGATTGCCCGATAGCGCTGTCAGCAGCGTGCCTCCCGCCAGCGCTAAGTACACCCCGCGCCCGCAGCTCTTCCCCATCCCCCGTGCTCGCAGCTCTACTCCCCCGTTAAGGCTCATGGAACGGGGCTCATGGAACGGGGCGAGTCTACGCTATTAGCGTAGACCTAGCGTTGGCTACGTTGGTAGCGTAAACCTGCGCATGCGCAGTATTTACAACATCTGCCCAGTAGTAGACTCGCCCCGTTCCATGAGCCTTAACGGGGGAGTAGAGCTGCGAGCACGGGGGACGGGGAAGAGCTGCGGGCGCGGGGTGTACTTAGCGCTGGCGGGAGGCACGCTGCTGACAGCGCTATCGCGGGCGCGGGGTGTACTTAGCGCTGGCGGGAGGCACGCTGCTGACAGCGCTATCGCGGGCGCGGGGTGTACTTAGCGCTGGCGGGAGGCACACTGCTGACAGCGCTATCGGGCAATCACAGGGAGAGGAGATCCTCTCCCTATGATAGCCTAGCTGTGACTGATGTTTGCGTCAATACTTGACGTTTAAATATGTCACGTGACATGAGTGAGCCAATAGAATGTGATGGAGGCGGACCATCTCATTCCATGGCAAATCTCATTTCATGGCAATGCACCGGAGCTCAAGGAGAGAAGACATAAATAGTGAGTTGCACCAACACTACACTAACACCAGCACACCACCAGTCACAGGGTCACCGATTGCAGTGGTAATTTTTTTACTGATCACTGCATGCAGTGTCATTTGTGACTGTAAAAAGTGTCAGGGATATTAGTGTTAGGCCCCTTTAGGTCCAGGGTACCCCCTAACCCCCCCTAATAAATGGTTTAACCCCTTGATCGCCACCCCTGGTAACCTTTTCACCCCTTGTCGCCAGTGTCGCTAAGCGATCTCCGTATTAGTGTCGCTGGTGACGCTAGGTAGCCAGTTAGTTATTTAAGTTCACCGTCAGGTTTTTATAGCATCAGGTACCCCCATATATTACCTAATAAAGGTTTTAACCCCCTGTTTCCCCCCTAGATAACATTTTCACCTGTGTACATCACCAGAAAAGTAGTAGCAACTGCACTACTGCTGCACTGTATTGTGTACTGTGTACATCACCAGAAAAGTAGAAGCAACTGCACTACGGTTGCACTTGTAGCAGTAACTGCACTACTCTAGAAAAATTCTTAAATTCTGATCCAGAAACATGCATTTCATAAAGTGCTAATAAACCGTGTACTATAATAGTGTATGAAAACTATAAATGACGTGCAACATCGCTAGTAATATGCTATATGGATAAACATATGTAGAAGTGCCACATTTATATACCAAAAAGTTGGATGTGCAATAAACCAAAGTGCTGAAAGTATAAGACAGCGGTTAATTGTCAGCATGCAACAACAAAGGACAAGATCAATGCACGGTGTGCTCCTATGCTGAGGATTCTAACGCTGTAAGAGCTCCTTATGTAAATAAATACCAAAAAAACATCAGGTAGTAATTAAAAATCCATAAATAACTCGAAAAAGTGCAAATAATATTTAAAATATTTAAAAGTTCCAATATGGGACAGCAAAGCAGTTGCCAATATGGAAAAAAGTTCACAATGTGTTCCAATGAGGGAAAAAGGAAGAGTTCAATGCTGGTGGTGCTTCCTATATTATAAAAAGTGGATTATTAAAGGTGAGACTGTCTCTTCCACCCGACAAACGCGTGCCACCATCACCAACGGCTAAACTGAACACTCACCAGACCCCGAACAATAAAAGGCCTCAAAATATTTGCTTTTCTGATAGCCACTGGGTATCTCCTCCTTCTCCCTCTTGCAAGATTTTCTTAATGCCTCAAAAACAAGGGGCTCATCATGGTGTAGTACGTAAAACTGATTTTAATAAAATAATAAAAACAATGCACTTACAAGAAAAAGTGCCTATGACCGGCGTTTATGTTGTGTCTCGAGCGGCGTGCGTTCCTCGCTTCTGTTACTCTGTGTTTCAACAGAAAGTTGCGCCGCGTGGTGCACTCCCCCTCCGTATGTATCCAAATAACTTCTACGCGTTTCGCAATACTTGCGTCATCAGGAAAGCCTGATGACGCAAGTATTGCAAAACGCGTAGAAGTTGTTTGCTAATCTTCCTATAGAACTTAATGACCTCTTATCCGTTTGTAGGTATCTCTATGCAGGAGATGGAATGTCCATGGTGCAAGGTGTTCAAGGCATGAAGGTAGTTCCCAGCAATGCTGTTGTTGTAGAGGAAGTCTTTTCAGCAAAGTAGTAGTTGTTTCCTGGAGCGGTGTTCCGGCAAAGGGAGCAAAGCCAGCAGCATGTGTAAGATAGCTGAGCTGACAGGCTACGGCTGACAATAATAGAACACTGGCTGTATCTCCATTGAATGCCTTTATAGGCAGGAGATCATGTGCAGTGCATTGCACTGATTTCAAACAGGGCGCCGTGTGGAACGCAGGACGGCGCCGGGCGATGACATCATCACACGAGCGCCATATGCATTCCAGCATGGAACACATTACGGCGCTGAAAGAGCCTATGTATTCGCAAGGGGAACAGGCACGCGGGGCACCTGTTACAGGATGCACTGTATTGTGTACACCACCAGAAGTGTAGTAGCAACTGTGCCCAGCAATGCAGCCTGTGTCCACCATGCAGCCGTGCCCACCGTGCAGCCTGTGCCCACCATGCAGCCCATGCCCACCATGCAGCCCGTGCCCACCATGCAGCCCGAGCCCACATGCAGCCTGTGTCCCATGCAGCCGTGCCAACCCTGCAGCCTGTGCTTACTATGCAGCCTGTGCTTAATATGCAGCCTGTGTCCACCATGCAGCCTGTGTCCACCATGCAGCCCATGCCCACCATGCAGCCCGTGTGCCATGCAGCCTGTGCCCACCATGTAGCCTGTGTCCAATGCAGCCCGTGCCCACCATGCAGCCTGTGCTCACCATGCAGCCTGTGTCCCATGCAACCCGTGCCCACCATGCAGCCTCTGCCCACCATATATATATATATATATATATATATATATATATACACACACAGGGCTCAAAATTTCAAGTCCTGAGCTACTAGCCAGGCCTCAATGGTTACTCACCACCAGTTGCCCCGCCTAACCCCTACCATGCCCCGCCCATGTATCCGTCAATGCAGCCTGTGCCCAGCAATGCCACCTGTGTCCACGATGCAGCCTGTGCCCACCATGCAGCCCGTGCCCACCATAAAGCCCATGCCCACCATAAAGCCCATGCCCACCATAAAGCCCATGCCCACATGCATGTATTTAAAGGGAATATTGGGGAAAGGGAATAGCAATTGTTCGCTAATTTTATAGGTTGTCTCAAGGAATACCTATAATAGGTCATATACCATGTTGGGTTTCGTTGCTGTAACCGATATATTCATCTATAAATGAGTTGGGAAAAGACTGGGAAAGGAAAGTGAATTAAGAGAAGATCACTTGAAAAAAGAGGTTACCTTTAGCAACAAATAATGATCCTTACCAAGAAATGATACAACTTAATTTATTCTGGTATCATTAAATCTTAGAAAAGTGCAAATATAAAACTCAATAGTACAACAATTTGATCTTTTTAAAAAAGGGAGCATGAGTTATCATGAACCTATATAACGAACAGGACATACATGGTACAACACATAACACCAGTCCGGACATTTAGCGGTTCAGCCACAGCTAGTCTACACCATATCAAAATTGATTCATCAAATTTATCCAAAGAAGGGAATTATAAATCAAATAATTTGTTTGATAGCACCTTCTTAATCAGAGCCAATGGGTGCTTTAGCTAGTGGCTGGACCCTAGGGGCGAGAGAGAGGGAAGAGAGGGAAGGAGAGAAAGTAAGGAGTTATTGGTTTGGATCAGGGAGTTAACTCTGGAATATCCTTGTTGGTAAATATCAATTCATAAACCATGAACCATTGATTAGTAGTATTAGTTGATAATCCTGAAAGCGCTGTGATAATTTGATCAGGTTATGAAAGTTAAAAAAAGTATTGTAGATGGACAATCATAGGTAAATATATCCAATAATCATTGACAGCATGAGCTTCTTCAACACTGATTGTATAATCATGACCAGTCCTGTCACAATTGTGATTATGGAAGTGCTAACAGCAAAAGGATTTATTTAATTAATATATACAGAGTACCTGATTCTGGTATCCAATGAGGTTTGGGCAGTCAGGAGATGGTTAATACATTACCAATAACCGGCCAGTCATGAACTTGTTAATCCTGATATTGAACTGTGTGGCTGCCTTATAAAGAGGTCAATGTAATTGACTCCGTTGGTTGGGCTGGGAGATCAGATGGTGCATCACAGTCCAGGATCCTCACCAGCCGTTTTGGTCAGCTGGTAGCATAGCTTCATCTCAGACGTTTTCTTATTAAGGATCATTATTTGTTGCTAAACATGCCCACATGCAGCCTGTGTCCCATGCAGCCCATGCCCACCCTGAAGCCTGTGTCCCATGCAGCCTGTGCCCACCATGCAGCCTGTGCTTACCATGCAACCTGTGCCCAGCAATGCAGCCTGTGTCCACCATGCAGCCTGTGTCCACCATGCAGCCCGTGCCCATCATGCAGCCCGTGCCCCATGCATCCCGTGCCCACCATGCAGCATGTGTCTAATGCAGCTTGTGTCCCATGCCACCTGTGTCCCATGCAGCCCGTGCCCACCATGCAGCCCGTGCCCACCATGCAGCCTGTGTCACATAATGCAGCCTGTGTCACATGCAGCCTACCTGTGGATGGGAAGAGAAAAGAGCTGTCGGCTGGATGATGAGAGCAATAGCTGTGTGTTCCCCTGCAGCGCGCCGTCACATAAGACCCTCCTCTTGTCCAGGAAACTTTGATACATGTCACCTGTCCTAGGATTGGATGGTGATCTGTCTATCAAAGTCCCGGAAAAAGAGAAGGGGCTTATGTGACGGCGCACAGCGTGGGGAACACACAGCTATTGAAATGAAAGCTGTGATGTTCCCTGCTCTGATCATCCAGCCGACGGCTCTCCTCTCTTCACCTCTGATTGGTGGTGGGCTGTGTGTATATATATATATATATATATATATATATACATACACATACATACATACACACACACACAAGACTGTATGGGGCCAGATTCTCAAAGGAATTATGCCAGTGTATGTACACATACACCGGCGTAATTCGAATTTCCCTCCGGCGTATCATTGTTTTCTATTCTGAAAACATGATACGCCGGTTTTAAGCTTGGATCCGACTTGTGTAAGTCATTTACACCGTCGGATCCTAAATGCAATACTACGACGGCCGCTAGGTGGCGTATACGTCGATTTCACTGCCGAATATGCAAATGAGCCGATACGCCGATTCTCGGACGTTTTTGCGGCTCGGCGACGTAGTTTACGTAGGTTGCGTACGCGTAAGGTTACCCCTGCTATAAGGGGTAGGTTTCCGAAGTTCCGTCGTTGCCATGTTAAGTATGGCGTCCGGTCAGCGTCGTCTTTTTCCGTCGGTTACGTCGTTTTACTAAGTCGTTCGCGAATAGGGAATTGCGTAAGTGACGATCACGTAGTTTTGACGTTGGTTTCAACAACGCTTTCTGACGTGAGCTGGAGCATGCGCACTGGGCTTTTATCCCGGCCGGCGCATGTGCAGTTCGTTAGATGCGGGGGCGCGCTTAATTTAAATACAGCACGCCCCCTCCCTCACTATTTGAATTACGCGGCCTTACGACGCCGCATTTACGCTACGCCGCCAAAAATTACGGAGCAAGTGCTTTGAGAATACGGCACTTGCTCCAGTAATTGGCGTAGGCGTAGCGTAAATGCGGTACGATACGCTACGTCGCCAGATACGCAATTTTTTAAGAATCTGGCCCTATATATATATTAATACACCGCCTGAAGTATATTAGTAAAGGTACACCAGGAATGCACTGTAGATATAGGCAACACTGGATGCAGAGTATATATATTAGACTGACATATATATATACAGAACTAACTATATATATATACTTGTAAACACAGAAGTATATACTATGGCACTCTGTATGTATGCAATTCTGGTATTTAATATACTCTGAGCGTGAGTGCATCTGAGCTATATATATATATATATATATATATATATATATATATATATATATACTGTGAGGGGTTAGCTCATCAGCGGGTGTGTGTGACCCCCTGGAAGGGTTCAGCACACAAACAAAAACAGTAGGCACAGCAGACAGTGGTAGGAGAAAACAAAAAGATGCGGTTTTATTTTTTTTTAACTAAAAAAAAAGAGGGTTTTATTGTGTCAAAAGAATAAAACATACAGCACATATCTGTATCATAAACAGTTGTCATAGCCAAAGACCATACATTACATTGAGGAGAGTACACCTGTGCCAGAGAACCCACCAAAACATTATGTGACACACAAAAGGGAAATAAAAATAGAAACAAAGGGGGAACAAAAACAAGGGGGAAGGGGGAGGAAAAGGAAAGCCATGTCCGGTGTGCAGGAATGAACCCACCAACCCTACACAGAACAAAGGGCCAACATGCCAACACTAAGTAAACAAAGCCCACGATCCATCTGCATATAAAGAGCATTTTCTTTTCCATCAACAGCAGGTAAATGCAAAGAGTACCTTATCCAGATATACAAGACACTGTCAACTTGGACAAAATTATAATCGTAATTAACACATTTGTAACAGACGATGTAGAATTAAACTAGGGGGTGCTAACCCCGGGGTTTCCAGCCACGCCTGCCAAATGGAATAGAACTTTCTGAGTGCGTTTCTATGCTGATACGTAAGATGCTCCCTGACAAGGACCTGATTGACCTGTTCCACCCACTGCTTACCGGTTGGGACATGCGGAGACAGCCAGAACTTAGCCACCAGCTTTCGAGCCAGATATAGTAGTCTGATCACAGCTATGTGTATCGGGGGCGTATACTTTTCTTCATCCACCACTCCCAAAATACATATTAGGGGGTCCAAAGGCACCCCAACTTGAAAAACTGAGGAAATAGTCTCGGTGACATCCCCCCAGTACCTATGTAACTTGGGGCAGCGCCAGATCAGGTGGATGAGAGATCCCTCGTCCCCGCAACATTTGGGGCATATAGAGGATTCCCGTCTTCCCCAGCGATGCAATTGTATAGGTATACGATAGGCCCTATGCAAAAGGAACAAATGGGACAGCCTATGCGACTGAGAAACAGAGGTAAGGGGTCCAGCTTGTAGACACACATCCCACATCTCATCAGAAATCTCCCCCAGATCCTGAGTCCAGCCTCTTCTGCATGGCAGCGAAGCTGAATTTTGGGTGGAGGACAGTAAGCTAGAATATATGTGGGAAATCAGGCCTTTTTTCTGCGATGCATAAAAAATGTCTTTTGATAAGGGGATGTTTGGAGAGTGAAAGAGTGAAAGTCCGACCCTGTGTCTGAAGGGCGTGCCTAAGTTGAAGGTACCTATAGAAATGAGTTCTGGGAATGTTAAATTCCTGTTGTAGATCTAGAAATGATTTAAGTATATTTTGGTTATATAACTGGGCAATATAGCAGATACCGGCCAAATTCCACGACTGAAAGCCTTCCAGTCGGTAGACTTCTTGCAAATTGGGGTTACTCCACAGTGGGGTCTCTTCCAAAAATCCCTGAATCCTCATACTGGACCGAACAGTCGCCCAAAGTTTCTTAAGAAGGATAACAGTGGGAGCCGATTGAGGCAGTTGAGGTAACCCCACTTCTAAATTTGTCAATACAGAGATGGAACATGTCCCAGTTCACAACAGGCCTTCTATGGAGTCAGAGTCACCCATTCGCTCCGCGGTTTTATTTTAAATACACAACTAAAAATTATGACAGAAAACAAAAGAAATACAAAAAAAAATCCTGGTCAACTTGACCTGCTTGCTACACACGCTGGTGTCCCTAACTACCAACTGGGTACAGCCTTGTGCTGCCCCAGTCCCTGACTCCCTACAGTTTAAATATTTTAGAAATAGCCACACAGGCTTTAGCTCACCGCACACAGCACAAAGCACAGACTCCCCAGACAGTCCACACAGGTCTGCTTCCAGCTTGGAGTGCCACTCTATTCCTGCTGGGAGCTTTTGGATAGGCCCTAACGAGCCCATCTGAAACAGCTGGGGTGATCAAGTCCTCCCAGCAGGACTCCCAGCACTCCCCCTAGAGATACAAAGTGGCATAAAGCCTGAATCTAGGAGAAATATACCTATCATCTTGGACGCAACCAGGGGATTTAACCTGCCTACTGTCACATACCCCCCCCCCTCTTTATTCAACCTTGGGATTGGAACACCAGCATTCAGGCAGGCATGCACCCGAGACAGTGCATCCACATTCCCCATTTGGACGCCAGGGCGGTGTTTTACAGTAAAACTGAGTTCTTGTAGCGATAGGAACCATCTGTTTACTCTTTGGTTTGTTTCTTTGTTTTGGGCCATCCACTTTAAGGGAGCGTGGTCCGTAACTAGGTCAAAGTGCCGACCCAGCAGGTAGTATCTAAGAGAATCTAGAGCCCATTTCACCGCTAAACATTACTTCTCAATCGTGGCATAATTTACCTCATGGGACTTTAATTTCCTACTGAGGTAAATGACCGGATGTTCTTCCCCGTTCCAGACCTGGGACAATACTGCTCCCAACCCCACGTCCGAGGCATCCGTTTGTACCACAAAGTTCCTGGAGAAATCTGGGGAATATAAGACTGGCTGGCTACATAAAGCTTTCTTTAAGGCCTGGAAGGCTGCTTGCGCGTCTGTGGTCCACTTAACCATGACCGAGTCTTTCCCCTTGGTCAGGTTGGTTAATGGCACAGCCTGAGAGGCAAAGTGGGGAATAAATTGCCGATAATAACCAGCGATTCCCAGAAAGGCCCGTACCTGCTTCTTGCTGTTAGGACGTGGCCAATTCTGTATGGCCTCAACTTTATTGACTTGGGGTTTGATCACTCCCCTCCCAATGGTGTACCCAAGATATTTGGCCTCTTCCTGTCCAAAGGTACACTTCTTTGGGTTGGCCGTAAACCCAGCTTCCCGGATAGAGTCTAGGACTGCTTGCACTTTTGGCAGATGTGAGGCCCAATCTGGACTATGGATAACTACATCATCCAGGTAAGCTGCAGCATACTTCTGATGGGGCCTCAGAATCTGGTCCATTTTCCGCTGAAAGGTTGCCGGGGGATTCTGTAACCCAAACGGCATTCTTTTATACTGGAATGCCCCGTCTGGGGTTACAAACGCGGTTTTCTCCTTGGCCGATTTAGCCAAGGGAATTTGCCAATACCCTTTTGTGAGATCGAGAGTTGTCATGTACCGGGCTGTTCGTAGCCGGTTGATTAGCTCATCGATCCGTGGCATGGGGTAGGTGTCAAATTTTGTAACTTTGTTCAGCTGTCGAAAATCGTTACAAAAACGCCAGCTCCCATCCGGTTTAGGCACTAAGACTATAGGGCTGGACCAATCACTTTGGGATTCTTCTATCACCCCCAACTTAAGCATTTTCTGTACTTCCTCCCGTATTGCCTCCCGTCGGGCCTCTGGGATGCGATAGGGTTTTAACTTCACCCTTTCACCGGGCAGGGTAATAATATCATGCTCTACCCCAGACGTTTGTCCCGGCAGCTCAGAGAAAACCTCTTTGTTGCGAAGCACAAACTCCTTAACCTCCTGTTGTTGGGGTTTTGACAAGGTGACTGCTATTCCCACCTCAGGAATCACGCAATCAGACTGAGCTGGTGATAACGTTTCTGCGACTAGGGATTCCCTATCCCTCCAGGGTTTCAACAGATTGATGTGATAGATCTGTTCGGGCTTTCGCCTTCCTGGTTGTCTTGGCCCCACGGTTATACACTCTCTGTTGTGCCAATTGTGCTTGGGCTAAATGTTCCTTTACGATTGGCATTACCCGTGCAATTCGATCTTGCATCAGGGCGACATGCTCAATCACACACCTGTGGGGAGATTTCTCACTTTCCCAAGTTTCCCTGACGATATCCAACAGCCCTCTTGGGTGTCTCCCATAGAGCAACTCGAAGGGTGAGAAACCCGTAGAGGATTATTGGTACCTCCCTAATGGCAAACATTAAATAGAGAATAAGACAGTTCCAATCCTTTCCATCTCTATCCACCACCTTCTTTAACATTTGTTTAAGGGTTTTGTTGAACCTTTCAACCAACCCGTCTGTTTGGGGGTGATACACAGATGTACGCAATTGTGTCACTTTGAACAACTTGCACAGTTCCTTCATAACCCGGGACATAAAGGGTGTTCCTTGGTCCGTGAGCAGTTCCTTACAAATACCCACGCGGCTAAAAACAAGAGATAGCTCTTTGGCTATGGTTTTGGCTGAGGTATTTCGGGGAGGAATTGCCTCTGGATAACGGGTGGCATAGTCCAATATAACCAAAATATACTGATGCCCCCTAGCGGACTTCACTATTGGACCTACCAAATCCATGGCGATCCTTTCAAAGGGAACCTCAATGATAGGAAGGGGTACTAGCGGGTTACGGAAATGTGGCATAGGTGCCGACATCTGACACACAGGGCAGGAGGAACAATCATTTTCTATTTCCTTCACAACCCCAGGCCAATAAAATCTCTGCAACACTCTCTCTTGGGTTTTCTCTGTCCCCAGATGACCCCCAAGAATGTGCCCATGGGCCAACTCTAACACCAACTTCCTGTAAGGTTTGGGCACCACAAGTTGCTCAATGGTTTCTTCTGCCCTTCTGCCACCTGATAGAGTAGGTCCCTTTCCATGATGAAGTACGGGTAAGTGCAGTTCGTATCTGGGTTCACTAACTCGCCATCTATATTCACTACGTTTTCCCGTGCCTTTATTAGGGTGAGGTCTTTTAACTGTTCAGTGGCAAAGTTTTACCTGTGAACCTCGAGATCAGAAAACTCTACAGACGGCATGTTTTCATCTGAGAATGTTGGCTCCTCCCCAGTTTCTTGCGTCTCCCCTGCCAATACTGACAAGGGGAATTCTGGAGAGTCCTCACCACTCTCAGAGGCATTCTGGTTATCAGATTCCTGGTATGTAGAGGCACCAGTGGGGGGCTCAGGATAATCCCATAGTTCCCAGAACTTTGTAAAATCCCTTCCCACAATGGCATCATGTGGTAAGTTAGACACTAACCCCACCGGATGAGAGAGGGTACCTTTGGAGGTCTCAAAACACACTGTAGTCACAGGATACTCTCGGGTGTCCCCATGCACACAAATAACAGCTACCTTGTTATTCCCAGAGACCTCTGTAGTAACTAATTCAGCCTTTATCAGTGTCACCAGGTTACCTGAATCTAGCAACACAACAACATTTCTACCATTGATAGACATTTTGCATAAATGTTTCTCAGTTCCCCGAATCGCAGTGCATGCGACTGTCGCAAACAGCGACCAACGTCTGTCCCTTAGAAAGTCGCATTGCATGGGTTCATCCACAACCGGGCAATTTGCTGCAATGTGTCCCTCGTGCCGGCAGCGGTAGCAAACAATCCTTTTTGCTGCCTCTTGAGGCCTTGACTTCCCGGGCTGTTCTCGCCAGACACTAGGGAGAACCCCCACCCTCTCACTCTCTTCACCCTAACCCCTTGGAATCATCTTACCTGCCACTGGGGATGGTCTTGTCTTAGGGGGGGAAAGTCTGTGAGTCTCTGGAAGAAGCAGTCAGGTTCTCTGTAGCCAAGTACCTCTCAACAAGATCGACAAGCTTATCGGCCGTTTCTGGTTCTCCATGGCTTACCCACTTTTGGATGGGAGTAGGAAGAGCTCTCAGGAAGCAATCCATCACAACACGTTCCACAATCTTTGGAGCGGACAAAGTCTCTGGCTGTAGCCACTTCCTGCTCAGGTGAATGAGATCATACATTTGAGATCGGGGTGGGTTTTCCAAGCCGGAAAGTCCAGTTATGCACACGCTGAGCCCGGACAGCCAGGGTGACGCCCAGCCGTTTTTAGCACGACATAGTCTTTTGCTTGGTCAGGCTCTAAGTCATTCGCCAGTTAACAGAGGGGCCACCAGTCCAGCCCACTGCTCCTTGGACCATTTTTCCCTTTCAGCAGTCCTTTCAAATGTGGTCAAAAACACCTCTGGATCATGCTCTCCAGTCATTTTTGTCAGTAAACGACTCACCCCAAATGATGCGGTATTAGTGGAACCACTTGCCTCACTGGTCTGCGGACGTTGCTGTATTAAAGTCTCCATTTGTTGTAGTCTCTGCTCTTGCTTCTGCAACAGTTCTATGAAGCGGGCCTCAGATTGCTGCTGGGCTTGATGCTGGGTTTCGAAGCTCTGTTGGTGAGCTTGCTGCTGGGCTTCCAAACTCTGTTGCAAAGTTTCATTTGTCTGCTGTTGCGCTTCGAGGCTCTGTTGTTGAGCTGCAATGCTCTTTTGCAAACCTGCATTTGTCTGCTGCTGATTGGCATTTGCTAGAGCCAGCTGCTTCAGTATCTCCTCCATGCTGGCCTTAAAAAAAAACTGCCGCTGGTTCTCCACCAACTGTGAGGGGTTAGCTCATCAGCGGGTGTGTGTGACCCCCTGGAAGGGTTCAGCACACAAACAAAAACAGTAGGCACAGCAGACAGTGGTAGGAGAAAACAAAATGGTGCGGTTTTATTTTAAATTCACAACTAAAAATTATGACAGAAAACAAAAGAAATACAAAAAAAAATCCTGGTCAACTTGACCTGCTTGCTACACACGCTGGTGTCCCTAACTACCAACTGGGTACAGCCTTGTGCTGCCCCAGTCCCTGACTCCCTACAGTTTAAATATTTTAGAAATAGACACACAGGCTTTAGCTCACCGCACACAGCACAAAGCACAGACTCCCCAGACAGTCCACACAGGTCTGCTTCCAGCTTGGAGTGCCACTCTATTCCTGCTGGGAGCTTTTGGATAGGCCCTAACGAGCCCACCTGAAACAGCTGGGGTGATCAAGTCCTCCCAGCAGGACTCCCAGCACTCCCCCTAGAGATACAAAGTGGCATAAAGCCTGAATCTAGGAGAAATATACCTATCATCTTGGACGCAACCAGGGGAGTTAACCTGCCTCCTGTCACAATATACTGTATATATTTATATATATATTAAATGGCACTAACTGAATAACCTGCCTGCTTAATCTTAATCACGCAATTTCTCCATCCACTTAGTCCCCCTGAGCCATGATTGGCCAAAGGCACCCTGCAGATGGTGCTGGAATTGGCCAAAGCATGCAAGTCAGGTGCATGCTTTGGCCAATCATCATACAGCAATGCACTGTGATCTTGTAGTGCATTATGGAGTGTTCCATGGCACTCAAATTTTCCGCAAACGCCCCATAATGTTCGTCCTTTGGCGAATGGGTGAACACCCAATGTTCGAGTTCGAACTTATGTTCAACCTGAACATCAAGCTCATCCCTACTCCTTGAATGCCTGGTCTACAACCAACTGAGTGACCACCTCATTAGGAAAAAGCTTCTTGATCCCTTTCAGTCTGGATTTCGCCTTCATCACTCTACACAAACTGCTCCCCTAAAACTCACAATCCACTTACTAACAGCAAAAACCAATGTACACTATTCCGTACTCCTACTTCTGGACCTTTCAGCTACCTTCGATATGGCTGGCCACCCACTTCCTTTAAAAAAAAAAAACTTTACTCCTTCCGTCTCCATGGCTGTGTTTTTTTGTTGGCTCTCATCCTACCTATCCCACCGCAGCTTCAGTGTCACTTACAATTCTGCTTCCTTCTCTCTTCTTCCTTTCTCCGTCTGGGTTCCCCAAGGTTCTGTTCTTGGACCTCTACTATTCTAATTCTACACCTCCTCCCTTGGTCAGCTGATAGCCTCTAATGGCTTTCTTAGCTGACGACACCCAAATCTATTTCTCTACCCCTCAGCTTACTCCATTAGTGTCCTCACGCATTCCTAATTTACTAACAAACATATCAGTCTTCTCTGACTCCCTGACTTCTCTGTCAAGATCAATGGCACAATCATTAACCCATCACCACATGCCAGGGTGCTGGGTTTTATCCGGGACTCTGAACTATCCTTTCGGACCCACATCCAGTCACTTTGCAAAGCTTTCCGCCTCAACCCCTGCAACATCTCCATAATACGCCCCTTCCTAACCAACGTCACCACAAAGCTCTTAATTTACTCCTTGGCCATCTCTTGCCTCAGCTCCTGCAACTCCCACTTCATTGGCTTACCTTTAAATAGGCTATCCCCTTGGGGCACTTAAGTGAATCTGACTCTATTAAAAACCTGTTGTAGACAGGGACATGGAACACCCCAGTGCTGGCGAGTTTGGAGGCAGGGTTTCCTCACCTGCCACAGGCGGCGCCTACTGTAGTCCTCCTTAAGAAACTCTGGTCTAGTGGCTAGATTTTGGTTATCCCCGCATGTCCCGACCAAGAAACAATGAGTTGAACAGGTTAATCTCATCCTTATACGGGAGCACCTTACATATCAGCATAGAAATGCTGCCCAGAAATTTTATTCCATGTGGCAGCCCTGGTTGGGGACCCCTGGGTTGGCAACCCCGCGACTGATTTTGACTCGGTTGCTGCAGGTATAAAAGACATTTTTATTCAGGGAGGAGATCTGTCTCTGTTTGGAGTACATATCACATGGGTGCTGCAATCTAGGCACACGTTTTTGATTTCCGGTGGGAAGTGGTTCAGAAAACGTGGGCAGACCGTGGGGCATAGTGTTTAAGTTGTGGCCCATTGGCCTCATGTTTGGTTGTGTTGGGGGGTGAAGTCACAATTGCCCCCCCATAACTTATCTTTTCTAGCAAAATGTGTCATGAGGATACTCTTGGTGCCACTGTTTTATTTCACATGATGTACATGCTTTATTGATGTGTTAAATGCTGTTTTCTTAACTGTGGTTTGTAACCTGTATTTTATTTTGTTGCCACAATAAATAAAAAAATCGGATTTAAAAAAAAATAGGCTATCCCCTATTCAGTCCATCATGAATGCTGCTGCCAGACTCATCCACCTTACAAAGTGCTCAGCGTCTGCTACCCCTCTCTGCCAAACCTTTCATTAGCTGCCACTCACCAGACAAATTAAATTCAAAATACTAACAATGACTTATGAAGCCATCCACAACTTGGCCCCGAATTACATCCCAAACCTAGTCTAAAATTACTAACCAAATAATTTCTCTTTGTTACTCTGAAGATCTCCTGCTCTCTATTTCCATTGTCATCTCCTCCCATGCTCGCCTCCAAGACTTCTCACTGGTAGAGTTATACTGGGACTTGGCAATATTGTTGTAAGGGGAAGGTTACAATAAAATGTAGTTTAATAGCCACTAGGTTGTAACATACTATCCACAGCACTACTTATCCTCAGTAAGAAAACCTATAAAGTATTTTTCAGTTTGCTTTGAATTAAGTATTTTGTGGTTCAAATAGTAAAAGTAACAGTCCTTGTGCACTTAAAACGAATTATGGGATAGGCATTTAAGCTCGATTTATATAGTCTCCTTGCAACAACACACAAAAAGCTGTATCAATGTGTTGCAACGTAATTCATTCTTAAAGGTACTCGCAATCCTTACCAACACATCTGCATTGAAGCACACCTCAGAGCATGCTAATACACTACTTTACATTACAGTGATTTATATTATAAAAATATTTTATCACATTTGCCAGCCCATTCAAATGAATGGACTACCTTTTTCTTCTGTATAAAAAACGGAACGGACGTAAAACAGATGTCAGTGGATTATCCGATTACATCCGATCAAGCTGATATCAGTTTTTTACCCAAATATACTACAAAGCAGCATGTTAAACACAATGCATGCTGGGGAAGAGCAAAGTCTCATGGAAGATTAGATTAAAAAAAAAAGATAAAAAAAAAGCATAATAAACTGAAAAGCAATAAAAAAAGATGAAAAACTGATATCTGCTGATGGAAAAACAGAAGTTTGCGGACATAAAAACTGATGTCAAAATTGACATCCGCATCTGTTTTTCACCCAAAAAAAAGGAACTGGACTGAACAGAAAGGAAAAAAAGGAATGTCCGTGTGAAAGAGCCCTTACACAACATGCTTTACCACCCATGTATTAAAGCACCACAACAGTGTTAATCCAGCCTTTGTTAAAACCTGGGGTGCCCACAGCTTTAATGAATTCTTCTGCTATTAGTTGACAGAGCTAATTTGAAATCTTGTTTTTACTAGATTCAGTACTCTCCAGTGGTGCTATTGTCCTTCAATACTTGACAATCCAGAGATATAACTGCTTCTACCTAAGCTGGCTATTATGGGTCATTAGATTATAAATTCCACAGGGACAGGGACTGATTTAAATGTTGAAATGTACTCTGTAAGGGCCCTTTCACACAAGCGGACCGTATGTCCGTTTTTGTATCCATACGTTTACGGATGAAAAAGGGACATATATGTATCCCTATGGGATAGCGGGTGTCAGCGGATGAACATCTCACCGGTGTCCGCTATGCTCTGATTCTGTAGACAGAGGAAAATCCAATTTTTCTATCCGTCTGCAGATTGGATCGGGTAATCACGTCTGAAAGAGCCCTAAAGAACTTCAAAATATATTGATACATTCTCTAGGATGCTATTTGCAAACTGTAGACAAATATAAAATCCAGTGAAAATCTGTGACATCTGAGATGAATGGATCATCTTTAGCTACTGATAGGTATTTCTAATGTGATATAACAGGTGGGTGAATTTTATCCAGAAGAAACCATGAAAGCATTCTTTGACACCTAAATCAACTTTTTCATCTTTGCCAAATGACTCATTAGGCATTCTTAGGAGAGAATGACATATGTTTGGGGAACTTGCCAGACCAGAGAACACCAGACAATGGCACCACAGCTTCACATGCTCCCACGGCAAAACATGTTCTAAGCCTGGCACTCCAAGAGCATTGCTAGTTACTTAATCAGTCTTGTTTCCAAAAATGTTTGCCTTTCGGATGATCTGTTGACCTGATTTATCTTCTTTAACACCACCCTTCTTATGAAATATCAATTCCTTGTTACATCCTAAGGCCCCTTTCACAAGGACACGTTTTACAGGAAGTTTAGCGCTAAAAATAGCACTGCTATACCGCCTGAAAAAATTGTGCCCTGCAGTCTTCAGCGTGAAAGCCCGAAGGCTTTCACACTGAAGCGGTGCACCAGTAGGACCGCTCCAAAAGTCCTGCTAGCCGCATCTTTGGAGCGGTATAGGAGCGGGGTGTTTACGCTCCTATACCGCTCCAACCTGGAACTCGGAAAGTGCCAAGCGCTGTCAGCGCTCTATTCAGCACACATGCCTCTCAGCCTTAAATAGGACAGCGTGTAATACTGTAACTGCTCTACAGGAGTAAACCACAACTGTGAATTTCAATGCGCTTCTTTATGTGACAACTCAGTATTAGCCCCAGGCATCACTCCTCACAAACAGGAGTTTGTGGGATCTCTACATCATCTCTCTGTCACATAAAGAAAGGCGTGCTACTAAGAATGAACGCAGTACAACATGCGACCAGAGCTTAGCGTTTTAAAATTATAATATGCACTAAAAAATACAAATGCACAATTGTATGCAAGTAATTGTTAGTATTACATAGCGTTGTGAATTAGGCCACTAAGGTAGAAGGTGTGAAATACGATAACCCTTAGTATAGGAAGTTTAGGCGAACATGTTTTGCAACTTAGGTCATAGGCCCATAACAGGTAGTACTTATGTCAAGCATGTAGTAAATAGGCGTTGTTGAGACAACTACTAGTTGCATAAGAGTAGCAAATAAGGTTTAGGTACTTTGAGAGTACAGGTAGCAAATAGGAGATGTAGCAACCACTAATAATTGCATAAGAGTGGCATTTATAGCTCAGATAATAATAGTTGCATTTGAGAGGCAAATATAGCTGAGGTAACAATAGTTGCATTTGAGAGGCAAATATAGTTGAGATAACAATAGTTGCATTTGAGAGGCAATTATAGCTGAGGTAATTTGGAAGTAAATCCAAATATTCCTTAACAATGAGCCATAGGCACAACAGTATATGTCTGATTGGAGTGACGCCTGGGGTCCAATACTGAAATCTCACATAACATAGGGAGGTGCATTGAATTCTTTCCTTAACCGCAGTTGTGGTTCACTCCCGTTCACCATAGTTTGTGACAGAATAATAGAACTTTATTATGAACCCAGCGGAACTTGCAAACCAGGTTGTCACCCTTACTCAAAAGGTATACGCTCTTGCTCAAACTGTACAAAACCTGCAAGTGGAAAATCAAGCCCTGCAAGATTTAGTTGCTCAGAACCCTAATGTGCCTCGTTTTTCCCCTGAACCTGCACTGGTGATCGAAAGACCTATAGAGAATTCATTAATGCATGTAAATTAATGTTTGAACTTCGCCCTTGCACCTTCTTCAATGATATGATTAAGGTGCTTACCCATATATCCTGTTTAACTGGAGAACCTTGTGCTTGGGCAAATACCTACCTAGAAAAAGAGGATCCAATCCTAAATTCTTGTCCACAATTTTTGGCAATGATGACTTCAATAAGCAACTCACTGCTGAAAATGCGATTAGGAATCTAAAACAAGGTAGACGACAGTTGAGGACTTCATAGGGGAATTTCAGAGGTGGACCATTGAGACCATTACGCCTCTGCCTTTCCGAACCACTCAAGGATGAGCTGGCTACAGCAGATCTCCCTCAAACCCTTAGTAACATCATACGTTCTATCACTATAGATCATAGGTTAAGAGAGAGACAAGCTGAACGTCAATCAAGTCCCACAACACCTGCCCCTATACCTCAAAAGTTGAATTTGACCTCTTTTGATGAAAAAATGGACATTGAAACTGTGCGTGCTCCACTTACCTCACCAGAGAGGGCCCGTCATCGCTCACTGAATCTTTGCCTTTATTGTGCCTCAACGGACCATGCAATCTCCTCCTGTCCTATTGTAAAAAAGAAAAGGCGAACATAAGCCAATTAATTCACTTTTGCAAATTGACTCAAGTTGATTATGTTAGAATTCCTGTTAAAGCTATGTTGGATACAGGCGCTTGTGGTAACTTCATTTATTAAGGCCTTGTCTCTTAAAAATAAAAATACCACACTTATTGATGGAACAACTTCTGTATCAGGGCCTATCTTATACCAAACTCAACCTCTATTGACAACTTGTGGAGATAATCACAGTGAATGTTTGCCCTATGATGTTATTCCATCTCCTCTCTTCCCTGTTGTATTGGGTTTACCATGGCTTAAGCTGCATAAGCTGCATATGCTACTCTTCTTTGGGACCAAGGAGCTGTAGTTCTGCATTCACCTTACTGTAAAAAGACTTGTTATCAAGTTGCTTCACTGCTTTATCTTGCCCCGCAAGAGATACCATCCCAGTACCTTGAATTTACTGATGTATTCAGTGAGAAGAATGCGGAGACATTGCCTCCTCATAGGATATATGACTGTCCTATTGAATTATTGTCAGGTAGCCCTATACCCTACGGGTAGGATTTACTCTTTTTCCCAACCTGAACTTCAACATTTAAAGAAATATTTACAGGATAACCTAAAAAAAGGTTTTATTAAACCCTCCACTTCTCCTGCCAGTGCTGGTATGTTTTTTGTCATGAAAAACCTATATAAAGACCTATAATAGACTATCGTGCCTTCAATAAAGTCACAGTGAAGAATTGCTACCCTCTTCCACTCATTCCCGAATTAATTGAAAGATTGAAGGCTTCTACTATATTCACTAAACTCGATCTCAGAGGTGCTTACAATTTGATTCGTATTAAATCAAAAATTATGTAAAAACAATAACTGTGGAGGGGTATTGAAGGTCGGACTGTCGAGGCCAGAGAAGTAATGTAAAAATATAATTTTAATATAATTCATAAAAAATAGAAATTGACTGAGATAGAATTGATACATGAATAAACCACTAGATATACAAAAACCAAAGTGCCGACGCGCGTTTCGCCGCGACTTCTTCAGGGCAAAGTTTTTGAAGATTTTCGTACAAAGATGTATAACTTAGTTATATGACGATGATCTGTATAATGCAGGATGAACACATCATGAGTATTGGATATTATGCCTGTAGTGAATTCCAACAAGATTCAAGGCATCATATGGCTTGTGCAAAGGATAAGAGCTTTTCCACTAAAAAAATATAATTATAAAATAGTGCTGCAGCCCTAACTCCCCTTCCACCCTGCCCTTCCCCCTAATTCTTGATTTATATTTGATTCTTTGTGCGAATGATGCCTTCTGCATTTTCAATATACTGTCAGCCTTTGGCTTGTGCAACACTCCAGCAACTTTCCAAAGCTTTGTGAATGATATTTTCAGAGACCTTCTCGACATATGCATTGTTGTGTATCTGGGTTAAATACCTATTTACTCAGACGACTTGATGCAACATGGGAAACATGTCAGATGGTTGCTCGCAAGACTCAGAGCTCGTTCCTTATACGCCAAACTTGAGAAATGAACAAACCACTTTTTCCTTCATCGGCTTTATTATTTCTTCTAAAGGCATGCAGATGGATCAGTCCAAAGTGACTTGCATTTTGAATTGGCCTACACCTACTTGCAGAAAGGCTGTACAGAGTTTTTTGGGCTTCACTAACTTCTAAAGAAAGTTCATTAAAAAAAATCTTTACTCGTGAAGCCCCTCACCTAACTTACCAGCTCCTTGGTAAAATGTACCTGGTCAAAAGCTTCCCAGATGGCTTTCCAGCAATTAAAACATTGTTTTACTACTGCTCCAATTCTGCAACTTCCTAATTCAAATTATCATTTCGTACTGGAAGTTGATGCTTCACAAAGTGCCCTAGTCGCAATACTCTCTCAGCGTTCTGCTTCTGATTCAACACTTCATCCTGTTGCATTTTTCTCAAAGACTTTAAATCCAGCTGAATGTAACTACCCTATTAGTGAAAAAGAATTGCTTGCAATCAAATGCACCTTAGAGAACTGGCGACACTTACTAGAAGGATCAACAAACCCCATAATGATTTATACTGATCATCGTAATCTACAATACCTCAAGTCTAACAAAACCCTTTCCTCTAGGCAGGTACGCTGGAGTCTGTTTTTGAAAGATTCGAATTTTTTGATCACCTACAGTCCAGGTGCAAAAACTTCCCTCTCCATCTCTTCTCATTCCTTCTCATAAGTTTATGTTTGCTAATCTCAATATAAAACAGTTACTTAAACAAAGTTTGAACACGCAAGATACTACCATTCCTCAGGGCTTAATAGAGGTTGACAGAGGTTCCCAATTTGTTTCAAAATTCTGGAAGGCTCTATGTCATATTCTCCAAATAGATAAATAGATAGTGCAGCGCAAAAAATTAATTAATAAATAACATAGGGTAAACATAAGAAAAACAAAATGTCAAGGTGCACTAATAATCCAAGGTCAAACCAAATCCAAAGTGTGATTGATGAAAACAGAAGAAACCTCCACCGAGAAAGGTAAGTGGCCTCTCACCTTGTTGCCTAACAAGGACCTCCTTATTCATCTGATCAATCCAGCAGCGGATCACTCATTGCGGCATCAGTGGACTCAACGCCAATTGCGATTATGCAAAAAAATTTAAAGGAATCTAGTGCTCTCTGAAGCATACTAAAAATGTATTGCATAGAAATATTACACTTACATAAAAAGCACTCGTTCCTGAGTGCTAGGTAAACAGCCAAAAAACCGGGATCCACCAACAAGTTGTTAGGACACATGGTGTGCAGTGTGCAGTCGCGGGTGACGTCACGTGTGTAACTCCCCCCTCGTACGTCGTTACGTCCTCTGGGCGGGACTTCATTAGCGAGGGGTAGGAAGGACGCCCCGCTGATTGCATTATATAGCTATCGGTTGTCAGAGCAACCTAAAGCATATTAGACTCAACGCCTCTTCATGGTGAACACGCCTCCCTTAAATCAGTGCAGAGCTAACATAGCTTCAAGCACAGCAAGCGCAACAGCGAAGCCAGGGCCAACGGAACAACAGGCGAAAAGAATTTTGACAAGGAGAAAAATATATATTTAAAACATATTTAAAACTCAAATGACCCATAAGAGATCTCAGTTAAGAGGACCTCAAATATGATCTCGATTACGAAGACGTCATCCACGATTGCACACACCGCCCACTCACAAGTGTATACAGCAATTATCATATATAATTAAAATTGCAGATATTACAATAAAATAATTAAAAATACAATAATTAAAAATTAAAAATACACGGATATAGATACTAGACACAAAATATAAAAAATAAAGTTGAAATAAAATATCAAAATAACCGCATAAATCAAATAGATATTAAAATTAATACTAAAAATTAATACTACCTATTGGATATAAAGCAATTAAGGTCAAACTCAACGTTGAGACCAGAAGGTAAGGAAACCTTGGTCTCATATACAGTATCCAGAAAGATTCACGTTGACTTATGCAACGGATATAATGCCCACCCCTCCAGTGTTTATCCACTTTTTCAATGCCCCAGAATTTAAGCGCACGGGGTCCCTATGGTGACATTGTCTAAAATGTTTGGAGACACTATGGCTTCTGATTCCTCTTTTTATGTTGCTAATGTGTTCACCAATACGCACATGCAATGCGCGAGAAGTGCGTCCAACGTATTGCAAACCACAATCACACTGTAGCATGTATACTACACCTTCCGTAGCACATGTGATCAGTTGCTTAATTGGGTACTCTTTTTGTGTGACATTAGAACAAAAGCTCTTTCTCTTCTTAATCGTCTGCCTAACATGCTTACAAGTTGCACAACGGCCGCATGCATAGAAGCCAGAGAGAAAGTTAAAGAGTTTAGGCTGGGCCCTGGTAGGGGGTTCAATCACTCCAGGGGCCAGACTATCTGTTAATGAGTAGTGTTGCTCAAGAATATTCGCATTGCGAATATTCGTTACGAATATTGCATATTCGAGTATTCGCAAATAACTCGAATATCGCGGTGAATATTCGCTATTGCGAATATTCGTATTTTTTCAAATTTATTTTTAAAACAGATCACATCCTAGTGATCTCCATCGACGTCTAAAAGCATTGCTGGTACGATTAGAGACCCTGGGCCGAGTAGCTGAGGCGATCCTTTTATGTTGACGAATATTCGCAATGCGAATATTCGTATTACGAATATTCGCAAATACTTTCTCTGCCCTTCTTTTGCATCAGAGCCAATCAGAGTTCTCCTACCACAGTTGTCAGAGGTTAGCAACTTCCATAGCAACCAATAGGAACCTGCCTGCACGACCATTATATAAGATCACTCCCAGCAGTATTTCAGTGCAGATTCACAAGGTGGCTAGAGAGAGTGGAGTGTTTCTGTGCGTTTTTCCTGTGTATTGCGATCTTAGAGCTTAGCATTGTGCTTCCTATAGTGCTTTCAGTTCTGAGTTTCCTGCTTCTAAAACCAAATGCTTTTTTCAAAGCAAAAGACCCAACAGCTTTTCTAAAAGCTCAGATTTGTGTTGTTTTGTCCAGGTTAGTGTAGCTTAGTGTTAGATAGATTTCTGTGTAGTTAGTGTAAGTGTACATTTCTTTAAGGTAGCTTAGTTTAGTGTGTGTTTAGTCTCTGTGTTTTGTGTATAAAAATAAATAAAAAATTAGCTTTAGTTTAGTCATATAAGTTTGTGTAAGTAGAGTTAGTGTTTAGTGCATATTAGTTTAGTAATCCAGGAAATGATCTCCGTTTTCGCGTGTTGTTCGCGCGCATGCGCATACGACAATTTCGCAATCAATTTCGC
Organism: Rana kukunoris; assembly: GCA_029574335.1. NCBI lineage: Eukaryota > Metazoa > Chordata > Amphibia > Anura > Ranidae > Rana > Rana kukunoris. The sequence continues at coordinate 416,073,589 of CM056049.1, forward strand.
ATTCGCATTAGCGAAATTTTGCAAAAATTTATTTTTTATAAAATATCACGAATATTCGATATTAACAAATATTTCACGAATATTCTTCTATATATTCGTGAAATATCGCGAAATCGAATATGGCGTATTCCGCTCAACACTATTAATGAGGGAGCCTTTTTATATATGAATTGGGGACGGTCCGGTAGGACCGGGCCCAACACACCATCTCCTTTTAGAATCGGCCAGTATTTGGTAACAATTCTTTCAAATTTCTTGTGATGTATGTTGAAATCCAACAGCATTTTGTAGTTGGCTTGATCCTTATCTACATTGGCCACTTTATCAGCAACTATAGTGTTCCTATCTAGAGCATTAACTTTCTCTATTTCCTGCAAAATAGAAGGACGAGAATAGCCTTTAGCTACGAATCTAGTAGCAAGCTCTTGGGACTGCAATAGGTAATCAGTTTGACTGGTGCAATTCCTACGTAGCCGTAAAAACTGCCCACGTGGGATGTTACAAAGCCACAATCGGTGGTGACAGCTAGTAATAGGTATATATCCATTACGGTCTACAGATTTGAAATGATTTTTAGTACACAACCTGTTCTCTGACTTAAATATTTCCAAGTCAAGGAAGTTAATCTTAAGATGGGACACTGTCCAAGTCAAGACTATATTCTTGGTGTTGGTATTCAATTTATCCATATCAAGATCAGATCGTCAATATACCTCCGATAGCAGACAAGCTGAGGAGGTCTGTTTTGGAACACCACGTCTCGCTCCCAGTGGGCCATAAAAATATTAGCAACACTGGGAGCGAAACAGGCTCCCATGGCAATACCACATTGCCACTGCAAATAAAATTCTTTATCATACCAAAAATAATTCTTCAGCAGACAGAATTTAAGGCCTTCCAACAAAAAAATAATATGATCATGGCTAAGTTCAGTGGACTCCAATGCCCACTGTACTGAAGAGAGGGCTGCTTCATGCCCAATAATTGTATACAGGGAGCCCACATCAGCCATAACTAGAATAGTATCACGGGTACAGGGGATAGCCTCAAGTATTTGGATTTTTTGCTTCGTGTCCCTAAGATAAGCAGGCATACTACGCACCAAGGGTTGCAAGAAAAAATCCAAATATTGGCCAAGCCTAGAGGTCACTGAGTCGCTCACATTTACAATAGGACGACCCGGGGGACGTACAGCATTTTTTTGTAATTTAGGTAAAAAATATATAATAGGAGTGCGGCAATGGTGGGGATCCAAATATGACGCCTCCTTACTATTCAAAATGCCTCTTGTTTTACCATCCTCTATCAAAATATGTAACTCGTTTTTAAAATTAACCATAGGGTTTCCACGTAATGTCAGGTAGGTGTGATGATCACTAAGCAATCTATTCATTTCTTCATGGTAATAAGCCTTACTTAATACCACAAGACCACCCCCTTTATCCGCGGTCGGATCACGATATCATTCCGCTGTTCAAGCGATCTGATCCCCTGTTGAATCGACTGGGAATCTTTCACCTTTTTTATATGGAGATCATCAAGATCCTTACACACCATATTGCGACAGACATCTAGGTGTCTAGTATCGGTATACTGAGGGTTAAAAACCGATCGTTTCCTCAGGTTAGAGTGCCCAGAATTACTGAGAGCAGAATTCCTCTCTCTTGGATTAGAGAGGAAATACTTCTTCATATTAAGACCCCTGATATATTTTTGGACACTAACATAAGTCTGAAATTTGTTCAGATTACGTATGGGGGCAAACTTAAGACCCTTATCTAATACATGTGTCTCATTATCAGTCAAAGGTACGCCACTAAGGTTAAAGATCCCCGTACCGATCACAGTCTTTGCCTTTTGGACTCGTCTGCCCCCTCGGACCCCTCTAGATTTTTTCTTTTTAAACTGGACTGTCCTCTCGGCGTCTGGGGGGGGCGGGGGACAATTCTCCCTCCATTCGTTGGTCCAGGGTCGAGGGTACAGTGGAGGTCCCCTCCAAGGGGTCGGCGGAGGTCCCCTCCAAGGGGTCCTCCCCTGTCCTAAAAAATGTTGATTAGTGGGAGGAGGCCCCTCCCAATAATTTTGTAATGGTGCATAGTAATTATACGTGGATAAAGGTGGAGGAGGAACCCCCACCTGAGCATTATTACCCCCTTTAGGATATCCCTTACCCTTAGTGGGCATAGTTTTCCAAGGTGGATTAGTATGATACTCGGGATCTGGGGACTGGGGCAGCTTCCCATTCATATACCCTCTCCCTTTCCCATTTTTGCCTTTACCTTTTCCCTTAAAGGGTCTAGTTCCACCCACAGCAGAGGTGGCAGCCCTCACAGGGGTCCCAGATCTCGCAACATTAGAGGAACTAGGCCAAAGTCCCTCAGTGCCCTGGGATAACAAAGTCGGGACAGTTTCTACCGTATCCATAGAAACAGATTGAGACTGTACCGAACTTAAAGATTGCCATTTGTACACATTGGGAATCCCAAAATCACTCACATCACGCAAGAATTTCTTGCGCTTCTTATCTTGGGTCTCTTTATTCCATTTAATGAGCTTATTTTTCAACTCCCCTGACAAACGAATACATTTGGGTGTGTCTTTATGGGGTTCGATACGATCAGAAATCTCTTTAATCTGGCTTTCCAACCATACCTTTTTCCGCTGTTTGCGGGATAATAAAAGTCTGATAAGTTCAAAACCCTTTTCCGTGAAGAAATTGTACCATTCCTTGATTGACTCATCATCCACCAGTCCGTCATTAGGAGGTAAATCCCACCTCAAACGTCTGGGGATGATTTTAGTAACCAAATACTGTTCAAAGGTCACAATATCCCACCAGGTCTTGATCTTTTTATCAAACAGATGTCCCAATTTTTTAAAAGAAAAATTGAGGTCTCCTTGATCAGAAGCAATAGCTGTTTCTGAAAACACATCTGTGAGAGTAACCTCACGATTTTCTAAATAAGAAAATACATCCATCCTTGCAGCTAAATATAAATGAATTAAAATGTGAATACAAATAAGTAAATTATTCAGCGCTAGAAAATAAACATAACACAATAAAGACTAATGCAAGCCAGCACTGAAGGTTAATTCAAATAAAACACCCCAACAGTAATAGATAAATAGATAGTGCAGCGCAAAAAATTATAAAAATAAATAACATAGGGTAAACATGGCTTTGTAACATCCCACGTGGGCAGTTTGTACGGCTACATAGGAATTGCACCAGTCAAACTGATTACCTATTGCAGTCCCAAGAGCTTGCTACTAGATTCGTAGCTAAAGGCTATTCTCGTCCTTCTATTTTGCAGAAAATAGAGAAAGTTAATGCTCTAGATAGGAACACTATAGTTGCTGATAAAGTGGCCAATGTAGATAAGGATCAAGCCAACTACAAAATGCTGTTGGATTTCAACATACATCACAAGAAATTTGAAAGAATTGTTACCAAATACTGGCCGATTCTAAAAGTAGATGGTGTGTTGGGCTCGGTCCTACCGGACCGTCCCCAATTCATATATAAAAAGGATCCCTCATTAAGAGATAGTCTGGCCCCTGGAGTGATTGATCCCCCTACCAGGGCCCAGCCTAAACTCTTTAACTTTCTCTCTGGCTTCTATGCATGCGGCAGTTGTGCAACTTGTAAGCATGTTAGGCAGACGATTAAGAAGAGAAAGAGCTTTTGTTCTAATGTCACACAAAAAGAGTACCCAATTAAGCAACTGATCACATGTGCTACGGAAGGTGTAGTATACATGCTACAGTGTGATTGTGGTTTGCAATACGTTGGACGCACTTCTCGCGCATTGCATGTGCGTATTGGTGAACACATTAGCAACATAAAAAGAGGAATCAGAAGCCATAGTGTCTCCAAACATTTTAGACAATGTCACCATAGGGACCCCCGTGCGCTTAAATTCTGGGGCATTGAAAAAGTGGATAAACACTGGAGGGGTGGGCATTATATCCGTCGCATACGTCAACGTGAATCTTTCTGGATATATGAGACCAAGGTTTCCTCACCTTCTGGTCTCAACGTTGAGTTTGACCTTAATTGCTTTATATCCAATAGGTAGTATTCATTTTTAGTATTAATTTTAATATCTATTTGATTTATGCGGTTATTTCGATATTTTATTTCAACTTTATTTTTTATATTTTGTGTCTAGTATCTATATCAGTGTATTTTTAATTATTGTATTTTTAATTATTTTATTGTAATATCTGCAATTTTTATTATATATGATAATTGCTGTATACACTTGTGAGTGGGCGGTGTGTGCAATCGTGGATGACGTCTTTGTAATCAAGATCATATTTGAGGTCCTCTTAACTGAGATCTCTTATGGGTCATTTGAGTTTTAAATATGTTTTAAATATATATTTTTCTCCTTGTAAAAATTATTTTCGCCCTTTGTTGTTCCGTTGGCCCTGGCTGCGCTGTTGCGCTTGCTGTGCTTGAAGCTATGTTAGCTCTGCACTGATTTAAGGGAGGCGTGTTCATCATGAAGAGGCGTTGAGTCTAATATGCTTTTGGTTGCTCTGACAACCGATAGCTATATAATGCAATCAGCGGGACGTCTGCGTTGTTCCTTCCTACCCCACGCTAATGAAGTCCTGCCCAGAGGACGTAACGACGTACGAGGGGGGAGTTACACGCGTGACGTCACCCGCGACTGCACACCGTGTGTCCCAACAACTTGTTGGTGGATCCCGGTTTTTTGGCTGTTTACCTAGCACTCAGGAACGAGTGCTTTTTATGTAAGTGTAATATTTCTATGCAATAAAATTTTAGTATGCTTCAGAGAGCACTAGATTCCTTTACATTTTTTTGCATAATCGCAATTGGCGTTGAGTCCACTGATGCCGCAATGAGTGATCCGCTGCTGGATTGATCAGATGAATAAGGAGGTCCTTGTTACTACATGCTGTTTGACCTTTTTGGTCTAGGCAACAAGGTGAGAGGCCATTCTTACCTTTCTCGGTGGAGGTTTCTTCATCAATCACACTTTGGATTTGGTTCCCCGTACTCACCTTGGATTATTAGTGCACCTATGGACATTTTGTTTTTCTTCGCTGCACTATCTATTTATCTATTACTGTTGGGGTGTTTTATTTGAATTAACCTTCAGTGCTGGCTTGCATTAGCCTTTATTGTGTTATGTTTATTTTCTAGCGCTGAATAATTTACTTATTTATATTCTCCAAATAGACCATAGATACTCCAGTGCATATAATCCACAAACAAATTGACAAACAGAATGTGTAAACCAATGTCTTGAACAATATCTCAAATGTTACTGCACTCATCTTAAGGATAACTGGACTAGCCTTCTCCCACTCGCTGAATTCTATTACAATAATTCAACTAGTTCTTCTACTCGCTATTCTCCTTTTTATGCGACTTATCCCAATATTCTACCTGAGTCTCCATTACTTACGAATGTACCCTCAACAAATGATTATCGGTCTACCCTTTCTTCTGTCTTGCAAGTTTTGAAACAAAATCTCAAACGTGCACAAGATCGCCAAAAAAACTATTATAATCTTAAACATAGACCTTCACCACCTTATAAAGTTGGAGAACAAGTATGGCTCTATACAAAAAAAAAAAGTTTACATTTACCTGCTAGGAAATTGGCTAAGCAATTTTTCGGTCCATTTGCTTATTAATCAAAATACTAAGCAACTTTCTCTCCCTCCGGAACGGAGGATTCATCCGTCATTTCATGTTTCTCTTCTTAAACCCTACCTATCCAACCAATTTTCTGGTAGAAATCCTCCGCCCGCACCACCTATCCTAGTTAAGGGTGAATAACATTATTAGGTTGAACGTATTCTAAACTCTAGAAGAAGAAGAGGACGTCTACATAACTTGATTAGATGGAAAGATTATGGTATACAAGATGACTCTTGGGAAGATTCAACTGTACAGGCACCCACGTTGTGTAATGAATTACATTCTAGACACCTTGATAAGCCTTCACCTATTGAGCTCCCCAGGAGGGTATCCCTTAAGAGGGGGGTACTGTAATCGGCGATAGGCGCCGTAATGCGTTCCACGCTGGACCGCAACACAGCGACCACGTGATGACTTCATCGCCCGGTGCCGCGTGTGTTCCAACCTGTAACGCGGAAGTGCCAAGCGCTACCAGCACTCTATTCGGCACACATGCCTCTCAGCCTTAAATAGAACAGCGTGTAATACACACGATGTTCTAATATTGTCAGCCGTAGCCGGCCACGCTACATCACAATGGGAACCAGCAATCCTTTAGCCTGCAAACCATGCCACCCTGGATTCCTGCATTAATGAAGCTAATACAGTATGCCATTGCTGGGACACACTAAACAGATCTTCCTACAGGACACCCAGCACTAAGAAATCCCAGGCCTGCTATTAACCTACAGCAGACATTCATCCCTACAAACCAGATAAGTACTATTACTGCTCTAGAATTACTCAATTACTATACGCCTTACAAAATGCTGTATTTGGATCTGGTGTATTTAATAGTATGCTGCCGTTTAAGTTTACTTAGAAGGCCTTCACCTGATAACTCTGCAATATCTTAAAGGGATATACACTCTCAAACCAACTGAGCTATACTTGCCTCTCCAACACAAATATTACTTGCATACAGTATTCTTATATGCTACGTGCTTGACTTGTGTTGTTAAAAGTATATGGGCTTCCGCCCTAAAATATTGAACACGTTCGCTTTTTTATGCTAAGGGTTGAAGGTATTTTATACCTGCTCCCTTAGTGGTCTAATGCATTCCCTTATGTAAAGTGATATGATGTAGAGAACCCCCAAACTCCTGTTCTCTGATTGGAGTGACGCCTGGGGTCCCGTACTGATAATCACTTGCATAGAGAAGTGCTATGGAATTTTTTAATGCAGTTGTGCTCGTTGATCTTCATTGTAATTTTTCTATGCTAACGGTTGGAGGCATGTTGTAATACCTCCACCCTTAGTAGCTCAACGCATTCCTATATGTGAGAGAGATGATGTAGTGAACCCCCAAACTCCTGTTCTCTGATTGGAGTGAGGCCTGGGGTCCAATACTGAAATCTCACATAACATATGGAGGTGCATTGAAATTTTTCCTTAAAGGGTTTGTAAAGGAATTTTTTTTTATCTTAATAGCTTCCTTTACCTTAATGTAGTGCTGTTTTCATGTCCTCATTGTTCGTTTTTTGCTCTCAAATTGCTGTAATTCTTCTCTGACCTCCACACTTCCTGGTTGTCTGTTTCCTGATAGCCACAGTCCTGGGAGCTTTCTCTCTGTGGTCACTAATCAAGGAGGTGTGATTACTGTGTGTCTAAAACCCCTCAGCACCACTCAGTTTCGTTTTCCAAACCATCACCGCCCTGTAGTGGCTCTGTACAGCACAGGCAGGAAACAACATGCAAAAACGAAACTAGAAACTGCAGGTACATTATACGATTGATTTCTATCTATTTTTAATCATTTTTAAAAGGAATCAGTTAACTATTATGTCTCTATACCCTGTAAACAGTAATTTCAGCAAAAAAAAAAGTTTTATTTACAACTCCTTTAACCGCAGTTGTGTTTCACTCCCGTTCACCATAGTTTGTGACACTCCCACAGAGAGTAAGGAGTTTAGAATGGAGCATTAGCAGGGGCAGCTAGTGAGATATATAAATATATATATATAAAAATATATATATTTACCACAAAAGGTAAAACATATCCCCTTGGTAAATTCCTCAACTGTTCAACTGAATTCATGGTATATTCCCTCTCTTGTCCCTGCGGCTTGCTTTATGTAGGCCGCAGACATTGAAACTCACTTCATCTATTAGCATAAACTGGTACCTACAGACCAGCCAGACCAGATATTCCCCATAACCCACCACCAGCACTTACCCTACCACTAGATAAACCCATGGTTTTCTTTCCCTTTGATTGTGCTTTACTTTTTATTTCTATTTCAGTGAAGTTCTTGTTCCCTCCCTGGCTTGTACAGTTTTTTGGCAATTTGGGGCAATTTTTAGGCATTTTGCCAAGGCACCCCTAAAAAACCATGGTTAAAAAAAAGGTTACTCTAAAGAACGAAGTCTTGGCTGCCACTTTTGACGTTCTTCAAACAAAAAGCACTGGTTTGGCAGAAGCTCCCCCTATCAGTAATTGGAAGGATTAACCTCTTAAAAAAAAAGATTCTCCCGGTTATACTGTACTTTCTGAGAAATGCCCCGGTATGGATACCGAAGTCTTTCTTTAGGAAACTTGATGGTATCACTAGCTCGTTTCTCTGGGCACCAAAAATGACTAGGGTGGGGTTGAAGGTCCTGCAGGAACCATGGGGTCAGGGTGGATTGGCGCTACCTGACTGGCACAAGTACTACTTGGCTGGTCAGTTAGTTTTTGTACATAGGTGGCTGCTCTGACGCAGGAGATTTGGCTACTGTGCTTGAAGCAGCTCATCTGGGGTCGTATGAGTCTCTCCGCCTGGCCATCCATAGGGGCACGGGCAGGGATCTTCCTCTTACAGGCTCAATGAAGGCTACTTTTAAGGCATGGGAGGAGGTGGAGAAACTGGCCTCTCCAAGTTATAAAGGGCTCTCCCCCTCAACTCCACTGTGGATGAACCCAAAACTTCAACAATTTTACAAATTAGATGATGCGGCCGGGTGGGCGTCAAGGGGGGTCAAGCAGCTCAAGGATGTTACTCGTGATGGGGAACTTTTGACGTTTGATCAAATGAAAGCCAAACATGATCTGCCGAACTCGCAATTTTTTCGTTATTTGAGCCTGAGACATGCCTATCTAACTCAGTTTGGAACTTAGACAGTTGAATCCTTCCCTTCTAGGTTGGAAGACCTACATATGACTGAGGACCTGCCCAAGACCTTGTCAGTGACCTATAAAGAACTATTTATAGCTAGTCCCAAAGCATTACTTAAGTGCAGAGAGCGGTGGGAGGCGGAGGTCCCGGGTATACAGGGGGAGGAGTGGGAGGATATCTGGGACCGTCCCTTTAAGTATTTGGTAGCGGCAAGGGACAGACTAATTTAATTCAAGTTCCTGCACAGAGTGTAATATACCCCTGCCAGGTTGGCATCGATATATCCATCGGTGCCCTCTGAATGTTGGAGGTGTATGTTCGCCCCTGCAGACGCGCATCATGTGTTTTGGGATTGCCCCCAGATCTAACTGTTTTGGACCGGGGTCACGGCCTGTATTGAAGGGGTTCTAGAGGTACCTGTCCCACGGGAAATTAGTGTCTGCTTACTTGGCCTGGTGGAGGAGGTGGTCCCTTCTAGGGCTCACAGAACATTATTGAGTATCTTGTTGTTCTATGGAAAAGAAAGCTATTCTGCTTAAGTGGAGGAGTCCAGGGGCCCAGAGGTTGCTTTTTGGAAAGGTTTGGTAAACGCAATGCTCCCATACTATAAGGCAACGTATCTATCTAGGGGATGTGTTGGGAAGTTCGAGAAGGTATGGAGGGCATGGTATGAATCTGACCAAACGGTTGGGTAAGTGAAAGGATAATTGAATCCTATTGATGCATGTGTTGAGCTATAGGGGGAACTCATTTCAGGTGCATCGGGGAAAATGTTTGTGACTTGCCACTGAGAGGGAGTGCTACTACCTAATATGTACTTAGATATGTTTTGTTGGGGAGGGGGAACTGAGTAGAGGGGGGGGGAGGTAAGGGGTTGTTGGGAATATGCCATCTGCGATGGCCCGGTTATATGTTCCCGGTCATGTTGACCGATAAGTAAGTTTGGCGGTGTGCCAAGAAATGTTTTGTTGTATGTGTATAAAACCTTTAATAAACAGAAATTAAAAAAAAAAAAAAAGAACGAAGTCTTGATTATGTTTTGAAAATTACGAGTTTAATACAATGAAAGACGTAAAGCTTTTTGGGTCTTTTATAGTCAGATGAAATAATTATTTGAAAAAACATAAGTCGTGGGCCCATGGATAAAGTAGGGAAGCTATTAGTAATTTACAATAGTATTCCACGGTATTCCAACAGAGGTTTCTTGTCATTGATCAGTGTGAACATAGATGTACCTGTAAAAAAAGATTGTGGCCCATACAATGGCCAAAGCTTCTTTGTCTATCTGGGAGTCATTTTGTTCTGCTTAGGTTAAAGACCTGGAGGCAAAAAAAAAAAAAGGGCGCTCTGTGCCATCTGGCATGACATGGGAAAGCACAGCACCCAGTCCATAAGGCGAGGCATCACAAGCCAAGGTGAAGTGTTTCTTTAAATCACAGTGGACCAGAACTCAAGAAAATAGAATGAGTTCTTGAGAAAGCCGAAAAGCTTCTTTACCTTTGGCTGTCCATATCCATTTAGCTATTGCATCCAGTAAGCAATGTAACGGGTAGAGCTGGTGTGCTAGGTTCAGAAAAAAACGTTGGTAGTAATTTAGGAGGCCAAAGTAGGACCTGAGCTGTGTGACATTCTGAAGAGTAGGGGCATGGGTAAGGGCTTTAACCTTTTCTTCAGTAGTGCGTAACCCATGTCGGTCCACGGTGTGGGCACAAAATTTATCTTTAATTTTTAAAGATTAATACGTAAACCATAACTTTGGAGTCTCTCTAGCACAGCTTCAACATTCTTTCTGTGCTTGTCATCAGTGGGACCGGTGATGAGCATGTCATCTAGTAGATATTGGGTGAAAGGTATGAGGCTTTCTCATGCTAACATAATCATTTCCATTGACTTTAGCGGCACTTCCGTTTTTCGCTTCATACACATAAAAGTAAGTATCCGACAGGCCCTTGGTGACCTCTGATGAAGTCACGTGACGTGACGCAACGCGTAAGGTCAACCGGAAGTGACGTGACACCCTGACCGTCCGACCGGAAGTGCCGTTGTTGGCGTTTTTACCCGTTTTTATTCTTTATTTTGTAAGTGAATTTACCCATTAAACTTTTTCCAGTTTTTACTTAATTCACGATGAGAGCTTCATTTTTTCCCATTTTATGGATTTGCCTAACCCACGGTGAGCGGACCCTGATTACGCCTGGATGCGGACAGCTCATCTATCCAAGACGGAATCCAACAACAAGATCTAGGATTGAGTTGAGGCCCTTTTCTCTCCATTGGGAGGTAAGCGCTCTGTGAGCACAGATATCTTGGAACGACGTCTCTGGATTTTCCGATTGCTTAAAGTGATAGAAGCTATTGAATTGTTTGAAACGATTATTTCTTTTTTTCACCTTTTGGACTGGTTTCTGTGTCCATCCTACACAGTTGTGATTTATCACCATCACTGGACTTTTGTTTATTTATTTTCATTATATTTTGTGGTTGGAATGTGCACTATTTACACTTTTTTGCCTAGGGGCGCTATTTGCGCCTCTTAGTTTAGTTTAGAATCACGCTCATCACTTTCCTTTTATATTCATTCATTGTTGTTAGCACATAATAGATTTGAGCTGCATATAATTTTAGTTTAGATTTCCACTGTTTACGTTTATTCACTGTTGGTCAGCACTGTAGTACTCCTTTTTGTTAAAACAATTGGACAGTTTGATGGAGACAACACACCACTACTCAATAAGCTCTTATGTACAAGCGATGTCCTATAAATTTCTCACTAGATGGTACCTCACAATTACTCGACTGGCACAGATGTATCCATCTAGAGATGCTAAATGTTGGAGGTGGTGTAACCAGAGGAGCACGTCATTTCTCCACTTATAGTGGTATTGTCCCAAGATTAAAAAATTCTGGGAGGAGATAACACCCTGGATAAAAAAGTTAACACTTAGATCCTCACCTGTGATCTGTTTGCTCATAATTAGTGTGTGTGTATAAAAGGTCAATGAGTTTCTGGACTCCGGACAGACCCTGGCATCTTTCATCCAGCGCTGCACTGAAGTTTCTGGATTCTGAGGGAAAGCAAAAGAATTGTCAAAGGATCTGCGGGAAAAGGTAGCTGAACTGTATAAAACAGGAAAGGGATATAAAAAGATATCCAAGGAATTGAGAATGCCAATCAGCAGTGTTCAAACTCTAATCAAGAAGTGGAAAATTAGGAGTTCTGTTGGAACCAAACCACGGTCAGGTAGACCAACTAAAAATTAGCCACAACTGCCAGGAAAATTGTTTGGGATGCAAAGAAAAACCCACAAATAAATTCAGATGAAATACAGGACTCTCTGAAAACATGTGGTGTGGCTGTTTTAAGATGCACAATAAGAAGGCACTAGAGGAAAGATAGGCTGCATGGTCAAGTCGCAAGAAGAAAGCCATTACTACGCAAATGCCACAATGTATCCAGCTTACAATACGCCAAACAGCACAGAGACAACCCTCAGACCTTCTGGCACAAAGTCATTTGGAGTGATGAGACCAAAATTTTACTTTTTTGGCCACAATCATAAACACTACATTTGGAGAGAAGTCAACAAGGCCTATGATGAAAGGTACACCATTCCTACTGTGAAACACGGAGGTGGATTACTGATGTTCTGGGGATGTGTGAGCTACAAAGGCACAGGAAATTTGGTCAAAATTGATGGCAAGATGAATGCAGAATGTTAATAAAAAATACTGGAGGAACATTTGCATTCATCAGCTAGGAAACTGCGCATGGAACGTACTTGGACATTCCAACATGACAATGATCCAAAACACAAGGCCAAGTGGACCTGTCATTGGCTACAGCAAAATAAAAATGAAGGTTCTGGAGTGGCCATCTCAGTCTCCTGACCTCAATATCATTGAGCACTTTGGGGAGATCTCAAATGTGCAGTTCATGCAAAACAGCCCAAGAATTTTCAGGAACTGGAGGCTTTTTGCCAAGAGGAATGGGCAGCTTTACCATCCGAGAAGATAAAGAGCCTCATTCACAAATACAACAGAAGACTTCAAGCTGTCATTGATGTTAAAGGGGGTAATACATAGTATTAGGAAACTGGGGTGTGTATACTTTTCATCAGGGTCATTTGGGTCGTTTCTGTTGTGATTATGATTTTTTTTTAAATAAACACAGTTGATTGATAATAAATGGCTTCAGCCAAACACTAACCATGATTGAAAGAAATGTTTTTGTGTTATTATTCATATTCTCTGAAAAATGGCCAAGAAATCATAAATTCTGCCAGGGTATGTAAACTTATTAACACAACTGTATAACAAAATATGGGTACAAAATAAAAGATAAAGGGTTAAAAGCATATGATACACTCTATACACAATACATGACAAGAGTGAACATGCATAGTATACGTAGTGGTGAGCCCCTATGCATCAGTGCTTTTCGCTGTCCAGCGTCATCAGAACAAACTCGGATTGTTGGAGAAAACAGGTCTCACTATCTTGCAAAGGAGTCCATGTAAGATAATCTCACTCATTGAGCCTCAAGTAGCATCCTATAAAGTATCTCAGGTACTTAGGCAGGGCCGTCTTTACCGCAGGGCAAAGGGGGGCAGCTTCCCAGGGCCCAGTCATTGTTTGGGGCCCAAAGTAGCTGCTCCTAGAACCATGCTGCCCATACTCTCGACTGTCAGAAAGCTCCCAGAAATCAAAGCCGCCGTTGCGTGGGCAGGACAGCACATCGCGAAACACTGTACTGGGGATTGCTGTCCACTGTCCGCATAGACTGGCATCTCCGCCCCCCGTACCACCCCCTTCCTCGCTCCCCCGTTGCTTTGCAGGCACTCTCCTGAACGAAGGGACATCCCTAAGAAGGAGCCTCCTGTTTGATGTAGGAGCAGGCGGGGCGGGGATGTGCCTGAGCTATGGGATAACTCCTGCTGGAAAGCGCACTGAGAAGATAAACCGAGTCCAGACTGCGGAGGTAAACTCATTTGCAGGCACCTCTATGCTAAGTCTGCTGAGTTACTGCAGCTTAGAATAGAAGTGCTGCATGTTTGCTGACAAATGGGAAGATGGCATCTTTTTCATGTAGCGCTGGGAGAAATGAATGGATTTATTACAGGATGTTGCTTCCTCCAGGTTATTACTGCCCCCTAGCTAGTGTGTGCCCTCCTGACCCTGTGTGTTTCCTTCCAGCCACATACTGTGCCCTCCCCACCCCTGTACTGTGCCCTCTTGACCTCCGTATTGTGCCCTCCTGACCTCTGTACTGTACCCACCTGATCCCCATACTGTGACCTCCTCACCCCTGTACTGTGTCCTCCTTACCTCTGTACTGTGCCCACCTGACGCCCATACTGTGCCCTCCTGACACTCGTACGTGACCCTCCTGATGCCCATACGGTACCCTTTTGACGCCCCTTACGGTACCCTCCTGACGTCCATATGGTAACCTCCTGATGCCCCTACTATGCCCTCCCAGCCCCTCATGTGCGCCCTTCCAGCCCCTGTACTGTGCCTTCCTGATGCCCATAATGTGCCCTCCCATCCCCACATTCTTACCTCCTGACTCCCCTGTACTTTGCCCTCACTCCCTGCACTGTGCCCTGCACTCTCATGACCCCTTTTACTGTGCCATGCTGACCCCTCTCCTGTACTGTTCCCTCTATACCCCCTGTATTCTGCCCTTGTGACGCTCAATCTTTTGCCCTTGTGTCTCCCAGTCCTCTGCCCTGCTAAACCCAGCAAATTGCCCTTTGCTCTAATGAATTCCATACACTGCTCTACATCCCACTTACATATGTACACTGTCTTGTTGCCCCCTGTCCTCTGCCCTACTGACCCCCTATCCTCTGTCCTGTCATCTCCTGTCCTCTTCCCTAATGACCCCCTATCCTCTGTCCTGTCATCTCCTGTGCTCTTCCCTACTGACCCCCTATCCTGTAATCTCATGTCCTCTGCCCTACTTTTCTCTGTACAGTGCCCTACCTACTACTGACATGTGTACACTGCTCTAAATCCCAAGGCTAGGCTCACACTTAAGTGGGTTTGAGGCCCACATCTGCCAGGGACGACAGTCCATTTATGTGTATGGGGAGCTGTGCCTACATTTTCATGGAAAAAAAGGAGCCTGCACCTTTTTTTAAATATAGCCACAGGGAAGTCGCATTGTGCTTTTGCAGTTTCTGTACCCACACACCCGCTACGTGTTTTGTGTTCTGACTGTGGGTGGTTGCCAGTGTAGGAACGGCTGCAATTTCTGTAATTAATAATATATATATGTTGTGTCTGTTGACGTGTTTTTGATGCGTAAGTATGGCACTTATTGTTTCTCGGCTGGCATGTGTTTTAAATAAATGGATGCTAAAAGGATAAAAATAGATAAAAGGCTGAAACTTTCAGCAACAAATCAGTGAGAGGTAATAATGCTCAGTAACTTCTAGCAACCAATGGGTGAGCAGTAACCTCTAGTAACCAAATCAGTGAGCAGTAAGGATGTGCGGCAAACAAATAGCGAGCTTGGACCCGTTTTTGGAATGGAGAGCAAAACTGCATGGGGGGGGGGGGCAAACAAATGTTTGCCCAGGGTCCAATCAATGTTAAAGACGGCCCTGTACTTAGGTATTCATAACAAAGAGCCAGTGGCTCAAAGTGTGAAGTAGCACCTTTGTTGACAATATTAGCAGGTGGAGAGGAGACACAAATAGGATGAGATGGGGGGGGGGGGGTGGTGATATGGACTTGGACAATAAGAGCCAGCATAGGGCAGCTCTGAAACTGCCCCGCAACCGCATGCAATGCACATGGTTAAGGTATAGGTTTTTAGTAGTTAAAACAGGCAGTGAGGAGGCATTGAAGGTTGGTCAGCCAAAGCAGCCATTTAGGATTTCTTACTTCTGCAATAGTAAAATGACATTGAATCGAGTTGCTGTGGGACAGAACTCTAGTTTTCTCCTCCTCCACCCTTATAGAATACTCCTGTGAATGTGAAAAATTTGAACTGCAATCAGCCCTGTTTGTCATATTTTGAAAACGCTGCCATTTGGATTAGCTTTGTTTGGGCCATGTTACATAGCCAGTAAGAAGATAATAATGAAAAATATGATGTGAGCCATGTTCCTACACTTGTCCTCAGCTATCTGCCAGGAAAACACATAAGGGAAAGACCTGGAGTGCAGATGTGTCCAGTGTGTGTCATTCCAGATAAACTCTGCTAGAAGATTTACTGTCCACAGGTCATGCTGGAGAGCAGTGTTGGAGTATGGGATATTCTTAAGGAGGGCTGAAGCTTGTGTCTTATGTGAAATATCACATGAGATATTTGAAATCTCTATTCACTACAGGTAAATACTGCATTTGCTATAAATATCGGTAGATACATGTAGCACCCTGATGTTTAGACAGGGTTGGTCTTAAACTTATTTGCCAAATGATAATTGCCTTGGCTGATTGCTAGGGGGTCAACTGACTTTGCCCTAATTCTGGAATTGCTGCACTTCTTTCTTCTGTCGCTAGGTGGCCAGGTCCTACCTGGTGGCATTAGATAAGACAAGGGCATTGCAAAGACAGATTAGGGGTATATGGGGTATCTCAGCCAATGGGCAGGGATGTTCTTGGGTCCCTTGGCCTGCTGGGAAAGCCTATTTATTTGGGTGGAGTCAAATGATTGAGGTTCTGCACCACCAGGACGGCTGTCTGGGTGGACATGTGTTGTACTGTCCCGGGCTGCTAGGCCAGAGACCTGAGGCCTATCCCAGGAGAAACTGGTTGCTAGGCTATCTGAGGGGCCTATCCAGAAGCAACAGAGCAGCGTAGGGTTGGGAATTCAGCTTGCGGTCCAACCAGAAGTGACGGTTCTGCCAGCTGGAGAACCTGTCATGGTCAGAGGTAGAGTGGAAGCTGTCGCTACTAGGGGACCATCAACCTTGTTACAACTGTGAGTAGCTGAAACAAGTACCAGAGCAGCATTTTCACCAACAAGGGATGGTGAAGAATTGGGAAACTTCAACAGGCACCAAGCCAGGGACCCAGCAAGTGGAGGTGATGCTTGCAGAGCAGTATTGTGTGTCAAGCCAGGGACCGAGCAGGCCAACAGGTTGACGATTAAGGAGTATCTGTGAGTGCCATGCTAGGGACACAGCAGGGACGCTGGAGTAACGCTTGAGGAAGATACTTTGTGAATGTCATGGCTTTGGTCACCTGCTGGTGGTACTGTTTCTCCCAGCAACAGGGGTGCAGTTCTGGTGTCCACCAGTAGGTGTTCCTGATTTGCTCCCCGCCCTGTCCTGGACTCTGTTTCCCCCTTGTCTCTTATTGACCCCGGCTTGTACCTTTGGACTTGCTTGTCTCTCATCTCTGCATTACCTGCTATATACGGTCTGATTTCTTGTATATATTTGTTCACTAGTTTTGGTGGCTTTGTATTAATAGTATGCTTGCTTATTTTGTGGGTTTTCTGTTTTACACGTGTGCCTTAATCTTCAATAAATACATATTGTTTCACTTACCTCTGTGCTTATTTTCCTTAGTGCAGCCCACTGACCTGTTAACTAGTATTGGATGCCTGTGTAGACATTCCCCTGACAGTGAAAAGATTGGAGGAGCTCAGGGGATCACATGGAAGTGGATCAGCAAGTCTAGTGACAGGGACTGGGAGCTCAGTTGAGTAAAGATCTACAAGAGGAGATTGTAGAGGAAGTAAAGGAGTTTTGTACAACTTGAGTTAGAAACTGTTACAAGACTGTTACCATAGGAGACAGCGATCCTACTTGTGCAGATGTGGTGTTTTCCTGGATGCCTTTCCCTATATGGCTGTCTACCTGTAGAGATCTCAGAGGCTGCCAATTTACAGTGCAACTGCTAAAGGGTGTCCTGGCCCTAACCCTCTCTCCCACTGTTTAAGAGACAATAAATCTCTTTGCATTCAAGAAGTGTCTGGAAGTCCATTAATCTACCTTGCATTGTACCCACCATGCCTCGTAACCCACTCTACATGGAAGGATGTTAGCTGTCCCTAACTCTGGAGGTCACCATTAGGCCTGGGGAGGCCCGGGACTCGGCTACATACATGCAGTCAATATTGCAAAACAAGGATTAAAATATAATATTTTAACCACTTCTTGCTGACCAGGCCTTGTCTGGAACTTTTTGTTTACAAGTTTTAATTAATATTTTTTGCTAGAAAATTACCGTACTTAGAACCCTAGAGAATAAAATAGTGATTGTTACAATATTTTGTCACACTGTATCTGTGCAGTGGTCTTTCAAATGCTATTTTTTGGGAAAAATAGGCTTTAATCAATAAAAAAAAACAAAAAAAACACAGTTGGCCCAATAGTTTTCTAGAATGTGAAGGATGATGTTACGCAGAGAAAATAGATACTTTGGGGCAGATTCACAGAGAATTAGATTCTCGTAGAGTATCAGAAATACACTACGCCGCCGTTTTTTACCTGGCTCTACGTGGAATTCAGGTAGATTTTGTCCAGTAAACGACGGCGGCGTAGTGTATTTCTGCCCGTCGCAATCCATCTGCGCGAGTAGGGGGCGTGAAGCATTTAAAATAGGTGCGTTCCCGCGGCGATCGAACTGCGCATGCTCCGTTCGCAAATTTCCCGCCGTGCATTGCGCGAAAACACGTCGTCACGTCGTAGTAGCGTCGTTTACGTACATTCCTATTCCCGAACGAGTTACGTTAAAAAAAAAAAAATATTTTCAAATTGACGCGGGAACGACGGCCATACTTTACATGGGTTACGCACTGTTAGACAAGCAAAAAGCTCCTCTAACATTACGTAGCCAAAAAATGACGTAGGCGATTGCGAGGGACACTCGTACCTTCGTGGATCGCCGTAAAAACTAATTTGCATACCCCGACGCATGAAAACGATGCAAACTCCTCCCAGCGGCCGCAAACATATCGCAGCGTAGATCCGAAGGCTTACGAAGACGTAAGCCTCTCGGATCGAAGCCCGAAGCCGCCGTATCATCGTTTGAGGATTCAAACTAGTGATACGGCACGCGAAATTTGAAATTACTCCTGTCTAACACCAGTTAGACAGGCGTAATTGCTCTGTGAATCTGGGCCTTTAGATTTAACCTCCATAGGCAACGCTTTAAAAAATGTACAGGTTACCTGTTTAGAGTTACAGAGGAGGTTTAGAGCTAGAATTATTGCTCTCGCTCTAAAGATCTCTGCGATAACTCAAACGTGTGATTTAAACACAGTTTACATATGTGGGTGCAACTTAGGTATGCGTTCGCTTCTGTGTATATCTTTCTACACTGTCCCTGTATTTGTATTTTTTGGTCACTTTTATTCCTATTACAAGGAATGTAAACATCCCTTGAAATAGGAATAAGCATGACAGGTCCTCTTTATTGAGAGATCTGGGGTCAAGAAGACCGGAAATATATTGTAGCGAATCACCCACAGTATAAAATAATACCAGGGTTATATGGCAGCTAGCTGCTGCCATAACAACGGTATAGTATTAAACATCAAAGTACTGTAAATGTACTGTGGGTGGTTGGCAAGTGGTAAAGGTAATTCACAAAAAATGCATTCAATAATTATCTCACAGTCTTGCCCTTTATTTGTTAAATGGAGAAAATTAAAACATTTAGCAGCTGTATTACTATGGCTGGAAAATGTGACAGCTACCACTCAGGGCTACTGGATGTCCGGAAACCGACACCTGCCAGCATCCCCATCTAGCTCATTCAGCTGTCAGCCAAAGATTCCTGGCATATAGAAAGGGTTGGAATCGCGCTAATCGTGAATGTATGTCCCATGAAGGACACAGGACGTGCTGTGAATTTTAAACAAAAGTGAATAACCTGTGAACGCATATGGTCAATCAATAATAATAAGTACCATACAGGTGTGGATATAAGTATGGGTCCACAAAAATTACTATTAGGTAACCGTGTGCATTGTTGCCACAGTATAGATGTAATGTCAAGACAACATCAACTAATAAAGCCACACAAATAAAAAAATAGGTGAACTTAAAAGATGTATACTCCACCTGATGATCAGGGAGAAAAAAACAAAATCAATATTGTGTTAAAAATAGTCAATGTGATAAAAAGCACAAAAGAGTATAAATGTCTCTGTCCTTTTAACCTGTAAATACACAGAAGAGAAGGAAAATCCCAAGCTGTTGTAGATGTGTCAGTCTCCTGGATATCGGTCACAAATGAACTTGCACAGATCTGAAGCCGCAGGATCTCAGCGACATAAAGACACACAAAGAAAAGAACAAAAAGACTCACATAGTGTAAAACCTTGGGAAAACTGAAAGCACTACACCCGTGTGGAACAGTCTTGCGACCGGGGGAGGGAATGGTGCGAACCCACCACCTTTGCACACACTGACCCTTACCAGATCTGGACCCCACAGGGTAGTATCAGGCACTCAGAGAAGGGATCGTGATTCAGCAACCATAGGACATCAACCGATGACAGTGTTGGTGATACCATGTAATATAAAACCGCACATAGTGTAAAATCGAATGATATTTAATGTAGAAAAAGTTAAAGGTTGCACTTACAAGGATAAGAATCAGTAGGGCATTTAAAAACAAACAAAGTGCCGGCCGGCTGGATGGTACGCGTGCGTCCTTCCGTCTGGATGTGGTGACGTGGGAACGTCTCCTCCCAACGTTTCGTCTTCGTAAGACTTGGTCCCGTGACCAAGTCTTACGAAGACGAAACGTTGGGAGGAGACGTTCCCACGTCACCACATCCAGACGGAAGGACGCACGCGTACCATCCAGCCGGCCGGCACTTTGTTTGTTTTTAAATGCCCTACTGATTCTTATCCTTGTAAGTGCAACCTTTAACTTTTTCTACATTAAATATCATTCGATTTTACACTATGTGCGGTTTTATATTACATGGTATCACCAACACTGTCATCGGTTGATGTCCTATGGTTGCTGAATCACGATCCCTTCTCTGAGTGCCTGATACTACCCTGTGGGGTCCAGATCTGGTAAGGGTCAGTGTGTGCAAAGGTGGTGGGTTCGCACCATTCCCTCCCCCGGTCGCAAGACTGTTCCACACGGGTGTAGTGCTTTCAGTTTTCCCAAGGTTTTACACTATGCGAGTCTTTTTGTTCTTTTCTTTGTGTGTCTTTATGTCGCTGAGATCCTGCGGCTTCAGATCTGTGCAAGTTCATTTGTGACCGATATCCAGGAGACTGACACATCTACAACAGCTTGGGATTTCCCTTCTCTTCTGTGTATTTACAGGTTAAAAGGACAGAGACATTTATACTCTTTTGTGCTTTTTATCACATTGACTATTTTTAACACAATATTGATTTTGTTTTTTTCTCCCTGATCATCAGGTGGAGTATACATCTTTTAAGTTCACCTATTTTTTTATTTGTGTGGCTTTATTAGTTGATGTTGTTTTCATTGACATTACATCTATACTGTGGCAACAATGCACACGGTTACCTAATAGTAATTTTTGTGGACCCATACTTATATCCACACCTGTATGGTACTTATTATTATTGATTGACCATATGCGTTCACAGGTTATTCACTTTTGTTTAAAATTCACAGCACGTCCTGTGTCCTTCATGGGACATACATTCACGATTAGCGCGATTCCAACCCTTTCTATATTATTGTTTTATGTTGTATAACATTTTTGAGTCGCAGCTGTCACTTACATATTTGTTTGGGTATGCGCAAAATGTATTCCTTTTTAAAGATTCCTGGCAAACAGGTGAGTGTAAACAAATAAGGCAGGGACAGTGTTAAAAGACACTAATCGGGCTATTGCTGGACAAAAATCATATCATGTATGGCCACATTTGTGTCATTTTGGCTTGGTAAGGGTAGGAGTCTTTTACAGTGAGAGACAGAGACACCACATTTGTATAAAGAGGTGGATTGTGTTCCATGAAATACATTTATCTTAAGGATGTATCTCTCTGAAGTTAACAGGAAGCGCTTCAGATAAAAGACTGAGACAAAATGTAAGTCACACAAAAGAATCCACCAATGTTGTCCACTAAAAGCTGTGTTCTTATGCAGGAAATTAACTGATAATTATACTTTGAATACTCACAAAACTAGTCATTTAGCATTCTTCTTCTGTGAGCTTCATCTGTGTGTGTGTTATATATATATATATATATATATATATATATATATATATATAGTCTCTTCTGCTTCTGACTCTCAGTAGTATTGTGACAGATGGTTTAAAGCTGAACTCCAGGAATCGTTACTCAAAAGAAAAAAACGAACAAAACTTGTCTGAATTATTCAAATACTATAAACTGACCCTATTATGGGAATTTACCAATAATTTGTAGCCATGTGCTGGGCTACAGCAATATAGAGGAGACATTGCCTTTTATTCTTCTCTCCCCATACTGAGGCACTGATTTTATGCATGCACCATTCTCCTGCCCATAGACTTCTATGCAGTGTGCTGACAAACCTGGGGATTGTAGTTTGGGACAGCAGCCATATAATTGGACAAACAGACTCCTTATGCCGCGTACACACGGTCGTTTTTTGCGATGAAACGTCATTTAAATTGATCGTGTGTGGGCAAAACGTCGTTTTTTGTCTTCAAAAAAACGACCAAAAAAAAATTCCAACATGCTTGAATTTTTGTGTCGTTTTTCAAAACGTCGTTTTTTGTTTCACAAAAAGTTACCGTGTGTAGCAAAAACGTTGTTCGAAACTACGTTTTTCAACCCGCGCATGCCCAGAAGCTAGTTATGAAGCGAGCTTTAATGGAAAAGAGTGGTGAACGTAACCTCGCTTTTTGTGAAAAAACGATGGTGTGTATGCAAAATTGTCTTTGAAAAGTGACGTTTCAAAAACGTCGTTTTTTACTTCACAGAAAACGTCGTTTTTTTTCATCGCAAAAAACGACCGTGTGTACGCGGCATTACACTACAAATTCCAATAGGCACTGTGTTGTAGAGGCATGGAGAGAAGTTTATTAAACTGCCTAGTAGGGATGAGCTTCTTGTTCGAGTCTGTTCATACGTTCGTCGAAATTTTAACAAAACGGGTCGTTCGCGCCAAATTTGAGTGACGCGCCACGGCCCATAATTCACTGCGGCATTGCGCGCTAATGATTGGCCAAACATGCTGTATGTCCCGCATGCTTGGCCAATCACAGCGCGCAAAAAACGGATGGCTTTGGCCAATTATGGCTCAGGGCTTTAGCACACGCCCCACACTATAAAAGTGTAGTGTGTTGCGGCGTTGTTACTGAGAAGATCAGTCCTATAGAGAGAGAGAGAGAGAGAGAGAGAGAGTCTTTATTACTAGATAGATAGAGCAGGCAGGCTAGGCAGTTTAGTTAAATTTACAGTGTGTAGAGGATATATATACCAACGTACTTGGTGTTTACTGCACTTGTGCTGTATAAAGCAAAGTGGGGTTCAACGCTCCAGGGAAATCCCAAGTGCACTCGTGGATCAGTCCGGGTATATGCGGGTGCTGGCAATGCACTAGGCAATGGAAATAACAAAGAACGGATGGACGGCCGCACACCGGAAAACTCTTGAGTTATCTTTATTAAAAAAAAGCATAGGCAGGCACCACACATACACAGCAAGAATCAAAAAACAGCCGATGCGTTTCACACTTGGTTAGTGCTTATTCATGGCCTACTAGGTGTGAAACGCGTCAGCTGTTTTTTAATTTTGCTGATTATCTGTGGTGCCTGCCTATGCTTTTTCAATAAAGACAACTCAAGAGTTTTCTGGTGTGCGGCCGGGTCTGATGATGTGGTGGGTCATGCATCTGAGGATTGCGGGGATAACCTGGTGCAGACATCTGCTCATGCTGGTTTGTGACATCCCAGCCACAACTCCACTTGTACGCTGGAATGATTCACTGGCCAGGAAATGGAGTGTTGCCAGTACCTTGACCAGTGGCTGCAGTGCATGTGAGCGGTATGTCTGGCTGGTGATGTCATCCTGCAGGGCTGTGGTTATTTCCAGGATGGCAGCAGGGCTGAATCTGAAGATGCGAGACACCTTCTCATCACCCATGCCAAAGAGGCTCATGCACGCTCGATAGATACTCTCACGTGCCCCCCTCCTCCTCCTTCTATCCGCCTCTTCCTCTGCATACATTAGTAGTGCTAAGACCATGCCTGCCCCTGGCATGTTGGCATACAAATGTGTTGTCCAGTAAGTGTGATTGCTCAGCTCGTCCGTTATGGTGCTGCTGTAGTTGCGCTTCAGCTGACTTGCACACGGTCTTGAGCAAAGTTACCCCTGCTTTTATGAGGGGTAAGTTTACTCCAGGCTTTCGTGTTACGCACACCACGGGTAGCCTACGCCGAACGCGCGTAGTTTCGGGAATCCGCGCATCTCCCTCATTTGCATGATAATTCAATGGGAGCTGAAGATGCGCAATGCGTAACTATGCGCCTACGCCGCGCTAGCTTAAAACATTTTCGCCGCTCAGGCGAAGCAGATTTTCTGGCGTAGGTGGTTCTGTGTTTACGGCGCATCGATACAACGGCACACATTTACAATTACGCCGCGCATATCCATTTACGCAGGTGTAACGTCTCTGAGAATCTGGCCCTTAGTGTTTATTGCACTTGTGCTGTATAGTTTGCACCTAAACGTACTTGGTGTTTACTGCACTTGTGCCGTATAGTTTGTACCTAGACGTACTTGGGGCCAGATTCATGTAGCCCGCCGTATATTTAGGCGGGCGTAGCATATCTTGTTAATGCTACGCCGGTGTAAAATACAGAGCTAAATGCTGTATTCACTAAGTTACGGCAGCGTAACGTAAATGGGCCGGCGTAAGCCTGGGTAATTCAAATGTGAATGAGGTAGGCGTGTTTTATGGTAATGTGTTGTGACCCCAAGTTTTTTACGTTTTTTTTTAACTGCGCATGCACCGACTGTGGACGCATCCAAGTGTGCATGCTCCAAATTATGACACTATGACGCACTGTTTGACGTGAACGTAATGGACGTAAATCCCCATTCACGGACGAGTTACGCAAACAACGTAAAATCTGAAAAATTTGACGCGGTCCCGACGTCCATACTTAACATGGGATGCGCCATCTTTTTGGTGGTTTATCTTAACGCCGAAAAACGCCTTACATAAACGGCGTAAATTCACTGCGTCGGCCGGGTGTACGTTCATGAATAGGCGTATCTAGCTGATTTACATATTCTAGGCGTAAATCAGCGGTAACGCCCCTAGCGGCCATCTTAAAAATGCAGTTAAGATACGACAGCGTAATACAATTACACCGCTCGTATCTTAACTCAAGCCCGGCGTATCTCATTTTCTGAATATAGAAAAAAGATACGCCGGCGCTGTTTAGAAGTTACGCGGCGTATCTCGAGGTACGCTGTTGTAACTAATGCTGAATCTGGCCCTATACAGTGCGGAAAATAAGTATTTGAACACCCTGCTATTTTGCAAGTTCTCCCACTTGGAAATCATGGAGGGGTCTGAAATTGTCATCGTAGGTGCATGTCCACTGTGAGAGACATAATCAAAAAAAAAATTCCAGAAATCACAATTTATGAATTTTTAACTATTTATTTGTATGATACAGCTGCAAAGAAATATTTGAACACCTGTCTATCAGCTAGAATTCTGACCCTCATTTACTCCTCATAAAAGCAGGTGTAAGTGATCAGCAGACGTGCACAGGTCAGCCGGACAGCAGCTGCAGCAGCACCGTTACGGACGAGCTGAGCATCCATCCTTGCAGGACAACAATCTGTATGCCAACATGCCAGGGGCATCCATGGTCATAGCTATACTACTGGCTTCACAGGAGCATAGGAGGAGGGCACGTGAGAGGGCACGTGAGAGGGCACAGGAGAGGATATACCGAACGCGCATGAGCCTCTTTGGCATGGGTGATTCGGAGGTATATCGCATCTTCAGATTCAGCCCTGATGCCATCCTGGAAATAACCACAGCCCTGCAGGATGACATCACCACCTAGACACACCGCTCACATGCACTGCAGCCATTGGTCAAGGTACTGGCAACACTCCATTTCCTTGCCAGTGGATCATTCCAGCGTACAAGTGTAGTTGAGGCTGGAATGGCACAATCCAGCATGAGCAGATGTGTGCACCAGGTTGTCCCCGCCACTGAGGACCTGCGGCAGAAGACAATGCTGGATTTCTACAGAATTGCAGGATTCCCACTTACCATCGGGGCCATTGATTGCACACATGTGGCACTCTAGCCCCCCTGTGCCACAGAGCACCTGTACCGCAATTGGAAGCACTGGCATTCCATCAATGTACAGCTGATAGCCGATGCAAATTACCTCATATGGCACATCCGTGCCAAACACCCCGGGTCCAGCCACGACAGCTACATATACCGTCAAAGCCACATCCCCACGGATTTCGAACAGAACGTGTACAAGGACAGTTGGCTGGCTGGTGAGTGACATGAGTGTCAGGCATGACTGTCCGACCCCATGATGCAGACATCGCGAGGGGCACATGCATGGCTAACATCCTCCTGTCTTTTCCCTTCCAGGTGACGCGGCATATGCACTTGGGCCCCATCTCCTAACTCCATTCCGGAATCCCCAAACCAGAGGAGAGAGAAGATACAATGCTGCCCACATACCTACCCGTGCAGTGGTGGAGCAAACATTTGGCCTCCTGAAGTCTCGTTTCAGATGCCTGGATAAGTCTGGGGGTACCCTGTTGTATTCCCCAAACTTTGTTTGTCAGATCATTGGTGCATGTTGCATTCTCCACAACTTTGCCACGAGAAAGGGCCTGGAGATTGACATACGTGATGACCTGACCCCCGAACCACACAGTCCCCCCCTGCCTGAGGCTACCCCGTCTACTGATGGAACAGCAGTCAGGAGAGTCCTCGCGGTAGGCTTATTTTCACATTAAACACACACATTCATTACGGCACACGAACAATGCACGCATGCACACCACTGTGGTCCCTAGATCACACACACCACATCCACTTCAAATTGGTTTAGCCCAAGTCCAACATGTGGGACTTGGGAGCAGTAACGTCGCGTCAAGGCACCAATCATGTCGCTGTCCATTCACACAGCCATGGGGATAACGTCTCCCCAACGGCCGAGGGTGACACCCCTTACTGGCAGGAGTTTCACCCCCTCATTCACACACCAGTCACACTGTAGCCAGCACTCCTCACCGTGTGCTGGGTCTACAAAGAAAAAAAAACTCATCAGCAGAGTATATAAAAAAGTATAAAAAAAAAAGCCACCAAAAAAATGACTCATCGGCCCCGTCTGGAGCCACGGCTCCTTAGCTGCATGGGGGCAGCCTCAGGTGGGGGGGGCATCCCCTGGTCCCTCCCTGTCTGGCTGCCTGGCCTCCAATGCCACCGCTATGCGGGTGAGGACCGCATTGGTTTCAGGCCTGCAGCAGCCTTGACTGCCTCCCCTCATCCTGGATGGCAGCTGTATTGGCCCGGACATTGTACCAAAATTTTGGCAGAAGTGTACCAAAATTGAAGACTTTATTACTCAATCCACGATCTTAAAAGATAGGTTAATTGAAAAGGGATATGAGGTGGGAGAGCTTGAAGCCAAAATAGAGCGAACCTTGCTCATTGATCGCAATTCTCTTCTTGAAGTTCGTCCCAAGAAAGCCACGGATGACAAATTCCATTGGTGTTTTTTTACTACATATTCCGTTCAGTCGAGACAGATCAAAGAAATCCTTGGAAGACACTGGGGCATTATACAGAATGATAAAGTTTTAGGCCCAGTATTACCTGATAGGGCCGGTGTAATTTTCAGGGGTGCCAGGTCCATTCAGGGACAAGTGGCTCCCAATGTTATTGACCCCCCTAAAAGGGTTACTTTTATCCAGGACTGTAAAGCCTTTTTTCCCTGCCGCAAATGTAATGTTTGTTTACATAACACAAGCGGCAGAACGTAAAAGTGAAACCTTTCAGTCTACAGTGACTTCAAAAGTATATCAGATGAAAAATTTCACTACATGCGCCTCCCGATATGTTGTTTATCTCCTCACCTGCCCTTGCAAGAAACAATATATCGGGCGGACAATTCGAACCTTTTCGGTTCGAGTGAATGAACACATAGCTAATATCAAACTTGGAAAGACCAACCACAGTGTTCCTAGACCCATCCCCCCCCCCCCACCCGAGGCTCCCTCCAGGCAGCTGAGGAGCAAGAGAGGTGGCACCAGACGCAGCCCCCGTAAGGCCAAATGAGTGCCGTTTTTTATTTTTTCCTTATAATATTTTTGTTTTCTTAGCCTCGGGCAGGGGGAACTGTGTAGTTCGGGGGTCAAGTCATCACATATGTCCATCTCCAGGCCCTTTCTCATGGCGTAGTTGTGCAGCATGCAACATGCACCGATGATCTGGACACAAAGTTTGGGGAATACAACAGGGCCCCCCCCGGACTTATCCAGGCATCGGAAACGGGACTTCAGGAGGCCAAATGTTTGTTCCACCACTGCACGGGTACGTATGTGTGCTTCATTGTATTTTCTCTCTCCTTTGGTTTGGGGATTCCGGAATGGAGTCAGGAGATGGGGCCCAAGTGCATATGTGCATATGCAGAGTCACCTGGAAGGAAAAAGACAAGAGGATGTTAGCCATGCATGGGCACCTCGTGATGTCTGCATCATGGGGTCGGACAGTCATTCATGACTCCCATGTCACTCACCAACCAGCCAGCTGTCCTTGTACACGTTCTGTTCGAATTACGTTGGGATGTTGCTTTGACGATATATGTAGCCGTCGTGGCTGGACCCGGGGTGTTTGGCAAGGACGTGCCATGTGAGACATTGGGCACCTGTACGTTGATGGAATGCCAGTGCTTCCAATTGCGATATATGTGGCACGGGGGGGCTGTAGTGCCACATGTGTGCAATCAATGGCCCCGATGGTGCGTGGGAATCCAGCAAGTCTGTAGAAATCCAGCATTGCCTTCTGCCAAAGGTGCTCATTGGTGGGTCTGATAATGTGGTGGGACATGCGTCTGAGGATTGCGGGGACAACCTGGTGCACACATCTGCTCATGGTGGATTGTGACATCCCAGCCACTACTCCACTAGTACGCTGGAACGAGCCACTGGCAAGGAAATGCAGTGTTGCCAGTACTTTGACCAGCGGCTGCACTGCTTGTGAGCGGTGTGTCTTGCTGGTGATGTCATCTTTTAGGGCTGTGGTTATTTCCAGGATGGCATCAGGGCTGTCTGTGAAGATGCGATACACCTCCGAATCACCCATGCCAAAGAGGCTCATGCGCGTGCGGTATATCATCTCACGTGCCCTCCTCCTCCGTGCCGGTGGACCCATTAGTAGTGCTTGGACCACGTCTGCCCCTGGCATGTTGGCAGACAGATGTGTTGTCCTGCAAGTGGGGTTGCTCAGCTTGCTAAGTTCGTCCGTGACCTGTGCACGTCAGGTGCAAAGATAAACCAGCTTTTTGATGGAATAACTTTACGCCGGACGTACGACTTACGCGCACCGTGCGTAGCTGGCGCCGGCCGCACGTACATGCGTGAATCGCCGTATCTCCCTCATTTGCATATTTGAATAGGAAATCAATAGGAGGACCAGATGCATCCAGTGTAAATATGCGCCTACGATACGCCGGCGTAGGAAAGTTACGTCGGTCGGAGAAAGCCTATTTTCAGGCGTATCTAGTTCTGTGGGTACGGCGCATAGATACGATGGTGCATATTTACACATACGCGGCGTATCTTGAGATACGCCGGTGTAAGTATTTCTGAATCTGGCCATTTGTTTCCAGGCTTAAAGGGGTATTCCAGCCCAAAATTGTGTTTATTAAAAGTCAGCAGCTACAAAAAGTGTAGCTGCTGGCTTTTAATAAACACTCACTTACCTGCTCCTGCGTTCCAGCGACGCGCCGACCGGGGCTCTGCTCCTCCCCCCCTCCCCAGCCGGCGTCTCCATTCCTACTGTGGGCACCCAGCCGTGACAGCCTTCGGCTTCACGGCCGGGCACCCACTGCGCATGCGCTCGCCGCACTGCGCATGTGCGTGCGGCGCGGCTCGCCGCTGATTGGAGAGGCGATCACATGGGACCTGTCATGTGTCCCATGTGATCGCCTACAGGGAGGGGCTGGTGTAGGCGATTAAGGCTAAACAGGAAGTCCCACTCCTACTGAAGCCCCCCCCCCCCCCCCCAAAAAAAAATTACATCAAATGTGGCATGTAAGGGGGAGGGGAGTGGATTAAAAAAAAGTTATTTTTTAGGTGGAACTCCTTTTTTAAGTAGTTAGAAACCTAGCTAATAGTATCAGACATCACTTGTTGTAAATAGTTTAGCTGGAAAAGTTTAGCGAATACACATCCCAAGCTGATTATCCCTACCTGTAGAATCAAAACTTCAGTATATTTCATAACTCTAGAGATAATAACAGTACATACAGATTCATTACATCTTTACCTGTATCAATTACTTAGCAGCATTTTAAGACCAAACACTCCTGAATTAGAAGGTACTGGAGGCTGTCTGGACACATTATATACCCTAGGTGAAATAGGCATCCGATACCTAATACAGTGCCTTGAAAAACAATCCATACCCCTTGAAACGTTCCACATTTTGTCATGTTACAACTAAAAACCTTAGTTAGACTTACCGGTAACAGTATTTCTATGAGTCTTTCAGGACAGCACTTGGAGAGAGCGCAGCTCCACCCACTTCCCAGGAAACACTGCAGTCTTTGCTTTAACTTCCGCCCACCTCCACCATGGCCTCAGTTGTACACGAGCACCTCCGGCCATACTGAAATGAGATAAGCAGAACATAGCAACCAAAACATGTTAGTACAACACGTATATATATACAAAAAGAGAGAAAGGTGGGTTATCGGTGCTGTCCTATAAGACTCATAGAAATACCGTTACCGGTAAGTCTAACTAAGGTTTTCTCACCTCGTCTTTCAGGACAGCACTTGGAGATGATAACCGAGTACTTACTCTAGGGTGGGACCACCGCTTGCAGGACCTTCCTGCCAAAAGATTGCTCTGCCGCTGAGAGCAGATCCATCCTGTAGTGGCGAGTAAAAGTGGAAAAACTCGTCCACGTAGCTGCCTTGCAGATATGCTCTGGCGAAGCTCCAGCCTGTTCTGCCCAGGAAGTTGCCACTGCCCTTGTAGAATGGGCCACCACCCCTGGGGCAGGTTCTATATCCCTAGCTTTATAGGCCTCGTGGATAGCCATACGGAGCCATCTGGCTAGCGTACTTTTGGAAGCACCGTACCCCCTACGTGCACCCGAGAACAACATAAACAGAGAATTGGATTTCCTAAATTCCCTGGTGACTTCCAGGTAGTGCATAATGCACCTTCTGACATCTAAGGTATACAAATCTTCTTCCCTTGAACCGAAAGGAGCCGGACAAAAGGTAGGTAACACTATTTCTTGTATCCTATGGAAGGCCGACACCACCTTAGGAAGGAACCCAGGATCTGTCCTCAACACGACCCTATCTGGGAAGATGGTCAAGAAGGGTTCCACAATAGAAAGAGCCTGTAGCTCACTAATTCTCCTAGCCGAGGTGACGGCTACTAAAAGGACCGATTTCAGGGTCCAAAATTTTAAAGATGCTTCTAACAGTGGTTCGAAAGGTGGTCTTTGTGTCAGACCCCCCAAAACCACAGATAAGTCCCACTTGGGAAAAAACTTAAAGGGGGAAGGCCTAGCCCTGGCCAATGCCTTAAAAAATCTGATGACATAGGGATCTAGGGATAACCGTCTCTCTAGAAATACTGACAGCGCAGCAACCTGTGCTTTCAGGGTGCTGGCTGCCAGACCTTTGTCCATCCCGTCCTGTAAAAACTCCAGGACCGAAAAATTACTCATGGGGGAACAATTTTTTGAACTGCACCAGGAATTAAAGACCCTCCAGGTCTTGAAATAAATCGCCCTGGTAACTTCCTTTCTGCTACTAAGAAGCGTATCCACTAGACGTTTAGATAAACCCTTCCTACTTAAGATTAACTCTTCAGTAACCAGGCCGCCAGGTTGAGCCGATCTACGTTGGGATGGAGCAGAGGACCCTGGTATAACAAGTCCTTTCTGACTGGAAGGAACTGGTGAGGTTCTATTGCCAGCTTCAGCAGAGTTGAAAACCAAGGCCTTTTGGGTATCAGGATGAGAGTCGTCTTTTCTATCTGAAGTTTCCGCAGAACTAACAGAACCATTTGTACTGGGGGGAAAGCATAGCACAAACGGAAGGGCCAATGCTGAACTAGCGCATCTAGACCTTCCGCTTGATCCAGTCTGTTGAGGGAAAAGAAAGCCGTAACCTTGGCGTTGGCCTGGGACGCGAACAGGTCTATCTGAGGGGTTCCCCACCGGTCTATTATTTTCTGGAACACCTCTGAATTTAGACTCCACTCGGATTCTATAACTCTCCTCCTGCTTAAGAAGTCTGCCAGGTGGTTCAAATTGCCCTTTAGGTGTACTGCAGACAAAGTTTATCTCTGCCCAGGAAAGAATGTGTAGGGCCAGGTTCAGGAGAACCCTGCTCCTCGTGCCCCCTTGTCTTGAGACGTAGGCTACCGCTGTAGCATTGTCCGACAGTATCTGGACATGCTGACCCTGTACTGTCTCCTGGAAGGCACACAGCCCCAGGTAAACGGCTTTGAGTTCCCTCCAATTGGAGGATCTCTTGGACTCGTCACTGGACCAGGATCCCTGGGCCAACTGGCCCCTGAGGTGAGCACCCCACCCCCAGGAGCTGGCATCCGTAGTTAGGACCAGTGTAGCGGAGAAGGACCACACCAGACCCTGACTCAAATTTGCGTGAGCCCTCCACCACCAAAGTTTCCTTTTTACTGAAGCTGGAACTCTGATCTCCTTTTCTAGGGGTTCTCATGCGTCCAACTCTGTAGAATCGCCTGCTGGAGACTCCTTGAATGCAGGCGGGCCCACTGAACCGCAGGAATGGAGGATGTGAGTAGTCCCAGGGTGGACATAGCTGTACGAACCGATACTGACAGATTCGTCTGCACCGCCTTCACTGCTGCCTGAACCTTGCTTATTTTCTCCTCTGGTAGAAATAACTTCTCCTGGATGGAGTCTATGGTGTATCCCAAAAAGACTATGACCTGAGAGGGGACTAGATTTGACTTCTCACTGTTCATAATCCACCCTAGGCCTTCCAAATGAGTTTTCCACAGGTCTTTGAGAAGCTGATCTTTCGTCTTGGCGAACAACAGGAGGTAGTCCAAGTATGGAATTACCGAAACTCCTTCCAGCCTGAGAGGTGCCAAGGCCGCTGCCACCACCTTCGAAAAGATCCTCGGAGAGGAGAAGAGGCCGAACGGCAGGGCCCTGAACTGAAAGTGTCTGACCTCGCTTCCTGTCCTGATCGCTAGACGCAGGAAGCGATGAGATAAGGCTCTTATCGGGACGTGAAGATAAGCATCCCTTAGGTCTATCGAGGCCAGAAAGCAACCCGCTGGAAGAAGCTTTCTGACTGAGTAGATAGTATCCATCTGGAACCTCTTGTATTTGATTGACCGATTCAGGAATTTTAAGTTCAGAATCAAATGAAATTTTCCTGACGGCTTTCTTACTAAGAATACATGGGAGTAGCACCCCCGTCCCCTGCTCTTGTTGGGGTACCGGGGTGATCACCCTCTGCTGGAGAAATTCCTCTAATAGCGACAACTTTGCCCTGGATTTCTCCTGATCCCTGGGCAGCTGAGTCGCGTAGAAACGCGGCGGTGGTTTCTCTGAAAACTCCAGTGCGTAGCCCTCTGAAATCACCCTGAGGATGTACGCACTGGAAGTCGTCTCTTCTCACTGTGGAAGGAACGACTGAAGTCGTCCTCCCACAGCCGGGCGACCGTCACTGGGGTTTAGCGGGCTGGCTGGGGGAGCGAAACAACACCCCAGGCCTCCCTCTACCCCTCTGAGGCCGCCAGGACCTTCCACCCTGACCTTTTTGCATCTCTTTAGGATCTTGGGGCTGGAAAAAAGGACGAAATATTTTTCTGGTCCGTGGTACTACCTTTTTTAAAGGAAAGGCTTTTTTCCTATCTGCCGTCCTATCTAGAACAGCGTCTAGACCGGCGTCAAATACTAGATCTCCATCAAAGGGCAGGCCACATAACTTAGCCTTCGAAGCCGTGTCCCCAGACCAGGTTTTGACCCAGAGAGCCCTCCTGGCCGAATTCACTAGGGCCGAGGAACGTGCGGATATTCTCACTGACTCGGCTGAGGCATCCGCCATGTAGCCTACTGCTTTCAGAAGAATTGGGAAGGACTCTTCCCAATGCGTGAGGTCCCGGACTCAATGTGACCCTTCAGTTGTTCCAACCAATGCTCAAGGTTCCTGGCCACTACCGTGGATGCCATAGCCGGTTTGAGGTTGGCCAAGGAGGAATCCCAAGCCTTTCTTAAAAGCACATCTGCTCTTTTATCCAGGGGATCCTTTAAGGTGCCCGTATCCTCAAAGGCCAAGTCCGTATTTCGGGATACCTTTGAAAATGCAGCATCCAGCTTAGGTTTCTTATTCCATACCTGCGCTGGATCCTCATCAAAAGGAAATCTCCTCTTAAGTGACCGGGAAAAGAAAGGAGCCCTCTCTGGGTCTTTCCACTCCCTTTTAACCGTATCTGACAATACTCTATGTACTGGAAAGGTTCGATGCTTCACTTCGTCTAAACCCTGGTACATCTTGTCATGCAGAGATAAATGCATCTTATCCACCTTAATGTTTAAGGTGGAATGAATAGTTTTCAGCAAGTCGTCCACTTCCTCTAAGGACAACTTGTAACGTGAAGAAGAAGATTCTCCTGTATCTTCTTCTTCTGCCTCTGACCCTGAGACTATGCTGCTAGGTTCTTCCTCCTCAGACTCACTACCTGCCCCTTTATAATCCCAGGGTACACTGGTGGAGGCCTTAGCTGCTGACCCTGCCGCCGCCCCTCTGTCCAAGTAGGAGCGGAACGACTGAAAGGTCTCTTCTAGCTCCTTCCGAAAGGAGTTGTTCGGAGGCCGAACTAGTAGAGGCTTCCCCTTTGACTATGTCCGTAATGCATGCCTTGTATAATGGCTTAGTCCAAGACCCTTTAAGGGTTGTCTTGCAAGTAGCACACCGTTTCTTAGGAGGGGGCACTGCAATTTTTAGCTTTTCTTTAGCTTTCTGAAAAACACAAAAGACAACAACCCCATGTTTACATTTTATGTCTCAGACCCAAACCACCACCACCACAAAACAGCCAGTGAACAAAAACACACCAGGTCCCATCACCGCTGTACCAAAACAGACAACACTCTCCCAGGGACGTGACTAGGGTGAGTGAGGCAGGCTCCTCTCCCCAAAAGGGGCAGCAGGAGGGACATAACAAGGAACCAGGTAGACTTAAACCGCTGTTTTCCTACCTGGGCCGGGCTGGTGCATGTGGCTCCTGCTCCCGCCACCTCCGCTGCGTCTTCTGGCTCCATTCTCTCAGAACGCAGCGATCGTTTGTGCGCCTTCCTTTTGAATTTCCCGGTTAACCCCTCCGCTGTGGGGACCGGAAATTGCACCGCAGAGGCTGCCCCTCCCTTCTGCGTTCCAGCGGCCGGAACCGGAAGCCGCCACGCACCACCGGAAATCCCGCCTCCACCAGAAATGACGTCGCCCGCCCTCCGTACCGGGACATCGCAGCCCCAGGAGACCGGCACCTAACCGCCCCAAACAGCCTGCAATGCCCAGCCTACGGGAGCGGAACCTCCGGCAGCCTTTGCCCTCGCCGGGCTCGAGAAGAGGGGATCACTGGAACATCCCCCACGCGTCAGGGGGGAGTTTGGGTCTGCCTCCCGAAAAAAAACGATCGCAGGTATGCTCTTAACCATCCATCTCCCCCTGGAGAGAGTCCAGCATCCTCCTGGTTCCCTGCAGCGCTTCCACCATGGCCAGAAGAAAAACAACAACTGAGGCCATGGTGGAGGTGGGCGGAAGTTAAAGCAAAGACTGCAGTGTTTCCTGGGAAGTGGGTGGAGCTGCGCTCTCTCCAAGTGCTGTCCTGAAAGACGAGGTGAGAAAACGTAAATGTATTTTATTGGGACTTTATGTGAAAGACCAACACAAAGTGATACATAATTGTAAAGTGCACAGAAAATTATAAATGTTTTTTAAAATGTTTTACAAATAAATATCTGAAAAGTGTGGCATGGAGTCAATACTTTATAGAACCTTCTTTCGCTGCAATCTTTTTGGGTATGTTGGGAATGTTTCTGGCAGCTTTGCACATCTAAAGAGTGAACATTTTGCCCATTCTTCTTTCCAAAATAGCTCAAAGGGGTTGTAAAGCCTTGTGTTTTTTCACCTAGCAGTTTCCGCCGCGCCCCAACCCCCGTTTTACTTACCTGAGCCCCAAACTTCAATGGGCGCAATCCTGCGTCGTTCTCCCCACGGCTTCTTGGCTCTTCATTGTATAGATAGCAGCGCAACCATTGGCTCCCACTGCTGTCAATCAAATCCAATGACTCGGCTGCCGGGGGCGGGGCCGAGTCATACACTCGGCGGCTATGTACCGTGGGAAGATCAGGGCCACTCTGTGCAAAACGAACTGCACAGTGGAGGTAAGTATTACATGTTTGTTATTTTTTTTAGTTTTTAAACGTGAACCCTTAGTATCACTTAAGCTCTGCCAGATTGAATGGAGAGCGTCTATGAACAGCAATTTTCAAGACTTGCGAGCAGCAACCGATGACGTGACCGGCATATGTGCTCTTAAGGAATGGCATACTCGTGCCTTTTCTTATGAGCTGTGTGCTGAGGCCAAAACTCCTGCTTGCATGCGTGGGAGTTAAGTTATTACGGCTCGGCCATTTAAAAGACCAGAGCACCCTAATCCAGAAGGTAGACCACATGCGCCCCAGACCCAGAAAGATGAAACCATGTACAGGTACGTTGTTTCGCACAGCCGGGCTGCCCTGCCGCAGTATATGAATGGTGGGTGGTCTGGAAGCGGCTAAAGAGCATACATCAGTAGCCTAAACCCCCTCCCAGGGATCTTTCTCTGCATATACCAACAAAGAGGGACCACATAACAAAGCTGCAGGATTAAGGTACTTAGAGGATGTTAAAAAAATAAAAATAAATACTGTGGCATGATATATATGATTTTTGTGAATGAACGATGGCAAATAACATGTCTCTGTTCAGTATTACTTTAAAAGCCATAATTATTATTGTGAATGGTTGAAAGACTGATAAGCTATCTTATCATCCACATTTTTTTTTTCTGGGAGACAGTACCTATATCTGACAGGTACCCACTCTTACAGTACTTCTGCTCTGCTCGCCTAGGCCCCCCTCCCCACCTGCAACTTCCTGGGACACATCAGATGTCCCAGGAGACTGCAAAAGCATTCTAAAACTATAGTGTGTCTCACGGATGTGCAGTGGGGCGCTGGCTGTGAAACACCAGGAAGTCACAGCCAGCTTCCCACATCCAAGATTTCAAAAAGGCAGCGCCATAGACCCAATGACCCGTGAAGAACTGGACCACGTTAGGTGCTGGATCAGTGGGCTGGTAAAGCCTAGTACACACGGGCCAAATATCAGACGGCATCAGCAGATTCAGTAGAAATCGACTGACATTCAGTCCGTGTGTACTTAGTCAGTCTGACAGAAGCCGGGCGTTCTTTCGAAGGGCTACGGCTGAAAAAAAGTTCCTGATATGGCTGAGAGCGCTGACCGTTGCGTTCTGGCACGGGTCACCCCCCCCCCGTCAGTGTGAACCTAGGCTAAATTATAGTATTTAGGTCTAGTTTACCTGTGTTTTAGGTGTGTCGAGCATTGAACCCTTTATACCATGTGTTTTGATGAAAGCTCCTCAAATATGTAGCAATGCGTATGTAAAACGCACAGATGTAACCAGGGTCTTACTGGTTAATGGGATGAAAAATCAGCATGTATATGATTGGCATTAACAAATCTGATAAGTTTTGTTTTTCCTTTTATGTTTCCAGCACAATATGGGGAGATTAAAGGAGTCAGTAAGAACGATTGATTTTCATAAAAATGTGTGGTTTAGGTGTATTTTTTTTTTTTATTCCATGAAAAAATGTCATATTCTGATACTGCATATTTTTAAGTGTGCCATGTTTGCAGACATCAGCAACACACTCTTCAGCTGAAATCTACATGTATATTTTACACAAGCACCACAGAAGCAGCATATTGTGCCTGTTTCAGACAATTTGTATAGAATATATTCAAAGACTGGCTGGGCGCTGTCCCTGCCTGTCACACACTGAGTTCTTTGTTTGCTCAATACCTGTGCTCCAGACATCTCAACACCTGAGAGAATCTGTTCTGTCTGGATGCTGTAACCCTGTCACTGCCACAAAATCCAACCGGAGATCATAAACTATTACAATGCAGAACTGGTTATAGTAATGAATAGATACATAAGGATAATTAAACCTACTGTATATGTCATGGATAATGTACTGAATTTGTTTCTGTAAAGGGAAATTGATCGCATTCAGCAAGAATGTCAGATAAGGCTGTCAAAAAAGAACAAAAAATACATATTTCATCCACTAAGGCTTAGGCTGGCCATAGATAACTCTGTTTTTTTTTTTTTTATTATATATCAGCCAGCAGACTGATCAAAAAAAAAAACTGAGCAAATTCCCCCATCCACACAAGCGAGGTGGATGGAGGATCCCTCTCCTCTGCGCTATGGTATTGTGATATTGGCAACTCTTCTGCTGTCAGAATACTTTGATCAGCGTTGCATCCAATTCGTTACAACACTAATCAAACAAAAATTTAACATCAGTCTGGAACAGACATAGATGGATCGTTTTTTTACCCTTTTTTAAAAAAATGAAAAAAAGAATACTCACCTGTCCAGTAGTCCAGCACCGTGCCCACCTGAACTCAACTGTTTCCTCGCCAGTCTTTGGGTCCCCAGCACTGACAATGTCTTCTTTAGACAGCTGGCTGTCATTTCTTGCGGCTTCAAACTGACTGGTTAAACAATATGGTTGTTAAACGAGGGGCCACAAGAAATCAATATTTTAAGCATTCTTGAAGGGGTTGTAAAGGTAAAAAAAAAATCCCTAAATATCTTCCTTTACCTTAGTAGAGTCCTCCTTCACTTACCTCTTCCTTTGCTTTTGCTTTTAAATGTCCTTATTTCTTCTGAGAAATCCTCACTTCCTGTTCTTTTGTCTGTAACTCTACATAGTAATGCAAGGCTTTCTCCTTGGTGTGGAGTGTCGACAGGGCCGATCCGCCCTAGAGGCTCACTATGCAAGCCGCTTAGGGCCCCGCAAAGCTGCGGAGGGCCCCCAAAATTACCAGAGGCCTTGTCTGGTGAGTCATTTTCGGCCCCTCACCCCACTTCTCAACTCGCTGGCTACATGGGAGAAGAGGTAAGATGTCAGCACCCCCCATTCTCACTTTAAAATGTAAGATGTCATTTCCGACAGCAGAAGGCCCCCTGCCCCCGCTTCTCAACTTTAATCTTTAATGTGTGACATGTCACCACTGACGCCAGAGCCCCCCCCCCCCCCCGCTTAGGTCCCCAGGTAGGTCAGGATCGGCACTGAGTGTCGTGCTCGACCCCTCCCCTGGAATACAGGAGAGTCAGGACGCCCACTAACACACAGCTCCTTTCTCTATCTGCAACGTAAAGAGCGTCCTGACTCTCCTGTATTACAGGGGAGGGGTCGAGCACGACACTCCACATGAGGGAGAAAGCCTCACATTACTGTGTGGAGTTACAGACAACAGAAGAAATAAGGACATTTAAAAGCAAAATCGAAACATGAGGTAAGTAAAGAAGTACTGCACTAAGGTAAAGGAAGCTATTTAGGGGGAAAAAAATTACCTTTACAACCCCTTTAACTACTGTACTATTATTATTATATTGTGAAAAAAAAGGTCTAGACACAAAACTCCAGCTCAACAACGTTGTTTTAATTTGCATTAAGTACAGAACGCAAACAAAAATTCTGCACTGTATACATACAATGATGTAAAGCGTCGTTCAGGTGGAGAGACTTAACTTGGGTGGGGTGACCTTTAGGATACTCCAGAACTAGCAAACTAGGACACTTGTAACTACTCTGCATCTTCAGGGTGTAGGCACCCTCTGGAATTGAGAATATAGAGAACTGTACGCAGGGGACCCCTTGGCAGAGGTATAACCTGAGTGAAACTGTAATGACCTCTCACATAAGTTATAAGGACAGTCTCTA
This sequence comes from Rana kukunoris, assembly GCA_029574335.1. NCBI lineage: Eukaryota > Metazoa > Chordata > Amphibia > Anura > Ranidae > Rana > Rana kukunoris. The sequence continues at coordinate 416,113,631 of CM056049.1, forward strand.
GGATCCTTGCAGCTACTACTTACTGTGTCCTGTAATACCAGTCTGTCAAGGCCTAGATTTGAACCCAGAACCTCTGCTGTGTCAGACAGTGTCTATTCTTGCTGAGCTACCTGGAATGCTGGAAAGTTCCCTGGACAATTCCTTGAATGATCCTGTTTTTAACCTTGTTTGTCTTGAGCCCTGAGCTCTTAAAGGATCACTAAAGGAAAAAAAATGTTTTTGCTGAAATGACTGTTTACAGGGTATAGAGACATAAAAGTTAACTGATTCCTTTTAAAAATGATTAAAAATAGATAAAAATCAATCATATAATATACCTCTAGTTTCACTTTCGTTTTTAAACTGATTTTGTGTTTATGTGAAGTAGAGAGAGAGACAGAACAAAAACAAACAAATCCAGGGCAGTGTTTTGTTTTTAAATTGAATCCCAGGGCAGTGTTTTGTTTTTAAAATGAATCTGATTGGTTCTGAGTAGTTTTAGACACACAGCTTGGACCACAGTGAAAAGCTGCCATGAGATTTTTCATAAGGAGCCAGACAATCAGGAAGTGTGGAGATCAGAGCAGAATTACAGTAACTTCAAAGCAAAAACGAACAATGAGAACATGAAAACAGCACTGCATTAAGGTAAAGGAAGCTATTTAGCTAAAAAAAAATTCCTTTAATGATCCTTTAACTCCTCTCATGAACTTCTTGATTTAAGCGATATCTCTGCACTTCCTGTTTGCCAGGATATTGTGCTCTCACTCCTGTCTTCCCTGCTGCCGTCCATATTTTGCTACCACATATTAATGATCCTTGGCTTGTGGTGGGGGGATGGGATCAGTGGTGGCTGTGAAGGAGGTAAGATCACTGCCAGTGGTGACGGTGGGGGTGATGGGATCAGTGGTGGAATCAGTGGTGGTGTGAAGGAGGTAAGATCACTGGCAGTGGTGACGGTGGGATCAGTGGTGGTGGGGTCAGTGTCAGGGGTGGTAGGATCAGTGGTGGCTGTGAAGGAGGTAAGATCACTGGCAGTGGTGACGGTAGGGGGTGATGGGATCATTGGTGGTGGTGGTGGGATTAGTGGCAGAGGTGGTGGGATCAGTGGTGGCTGTGAAGGAGGTAAGATCACTAGCAGTAGTGACAGTGGGGGGTGGGATCAGTGGTGGTGGTGGTGGGATCGGTGGTGGCTGTGAAGGAGGTAAGATCACTGGCAGTGGTGACGGTGGGGGGTGGGATCAGTGGTGGTGGTGGGATCAGTGGCGGGGTGGTGGGATCGGTGGTGGTGGGGTTGGCAGTAAGAGCCAGAGGCAGAGGTGGTGGAGGAGGATGGCACCGGGGATAGGGATAAGATTTGTGGTGGTGAGGGGGGTCAGTAAGAGGCAGAGGTTGGGATCAGCAGCACTGACTATTATGTCACTTACTTTGTCAGTCAAATCCTTCCTCTTCATCGTCACTACCATGCCTCCAGGGATGCTCCTGTGTCATGGGATCTCCTGCAGAGGGGAGAGCTCCTCCCCCTTCACTGCATTGGTGTCAGCTGGTGTCCAGTGTCTTACATTGCTTTCCTTTCCTATGGCTCGGTAGCAGCCTTTTCTCAGCGAGCAAACAACCCCCCCCATCTAGGCGCGCAGTGTAGATGGCTAGTGTCATAGGCGGAACACTGATACTATCGCAAAAGCCGTTCTAGGGGGGGGGCGGGACCTTGTTTGTTACACAGCACACTGATCACAGACACAGCCAACTCCATGACACACAGCGGGACATCCACGCTGTGTGTGCGAGAAAACAACACACGAGGAGGAGAGAGAGAGAGGGAGGGGAGCGCTGCAGCCTCCTCACCTCAGCTCAAAGCTGCGCCAGGGCAGTCCAGTCCTGCCGCTGTGTGTCCTCTGGCTGACAGTTTCCTGGCTGATCACTTCAGCCAGGAAACAATCAGCCTGGTCCACCCTAGCTCCTTACTCGCCCTCAATGAAATTCCACTCGCAAATTGCGAGCAGGTGAGTGGAATTTTTGAGGGCTGGTGTAAAAGAAAGAAAAAAGTACTTTTAACCTTGAAATTTAGTTCCCAACCAATTGTCCAATATTAACGTATTAAAGTATCCATTCTTCCAAAATATTGTATAGACTGAAAGCTTATCCATCATTTAGTGTTTCTACAAATGTGCCACTCAACACTGTGCCCTCACCTAATGGAATAACACTCACCGTAAAGAACTGAGCTCTAAATTATAGATAGGTCTGTGCACCATGCGTGCACGATAGAGCAAGGCTAAGCATGTTGGGGAGGAAGGAGCTGTACTGGGCTGGTTGGGGGGCTGAGCAGAGAGTGTGCCGCTGGGGGAAAAGGCTTGCCCCATCACTCTGTGTAGAAACAAAAACACAGGGGGCCCGGGATGGCCGGTCTGGGTCGTTTAGAGTTCACTGAATTTTTTACGATGGGTGATGTAGCAAGCGCTTTCCCCAGCGACAAAGGGGTAGGCAACTTTTGAGAGGTGGTGATCTACCTGAAAAACATGAAAGAGTTCAAAGATCACCCGGGTTCAGCACCCTTTTAAAAAAACAAATTAACTAGCAAGGTCTAACAAATTTGTATTTATTTTTTATTATTATTATTATACAGCATTAATATAGGACTTTTATTATTTTTTACATTTTTTAAACAGCCCTGTTGGGGGGCTTTGGTGAAATATCAATGGTCTAAACAGACCCCTGATGTCTCACTTTTGAGACAGAGAAAGGAGTTTAAAGCTCCTACCCCCACCACTGCCACATTTGGAACGTTTTTGGGGGAGGGCAGAGCGGATACCTAGTTTTGACAGCTCCCACTTCCGACTCAGATTGTTGCTGAGAACTGAGCCAGAAAGCTGGCTGCCCCCCTTCCCCCGCAGTCTTCTGAGACATATAACAGGTCCCAGAAGACTACAGGACCATTCAGAAAGCGCAGTGCGACTCACGAATGCACCCAGTAGGATACGACTGTGAAGCCGCGAATGCACCTGCACCTGAAGCTGTTTGAAGACAGGTAAGTGTCCTTATATTAAAAGTCAGCAACTACAGTACTTAGTAGTACAGTAGCTGACTTTCCATTTTTTTTTCTGAAGGAGCCGCAGGTCAATGGCTGGCGGAAACAATGTCTCCGCCGCCCACCATTTTTATGAAGACCAGAGAAGAACACGTGTGGCTACAATAGAAATTAGTGTGGGTGAATGTGTAGCGCTACGTGTAAGTGAAATATGAAAAAAACACCAAATAATGTATACTCAACAGAGTAAAACTATAACATAATAATGTTCAGTCCACATGAAAACAATCAGTCCATGTAGAAATCCAATGTGATAAATTGTCCATCGTGTGTGGATAACATATTAAAGATGTCATGAGATTGAATAAACCATCCCAACGATAATCTTCAAATGAGAGATGTAATTGAGACTGTGCTTACCAAAACCGTTGGACACAACTGTCGTGTGACACCAGGTCAATCGAGCCTAAGGTATCCAACCAGCTGTGCAACGGGACTGTCAACGAGGATCCAAGAAGACGTGGGGTGCACCTCCCTGGTGTCCAGAAGATGTCAACTCGAGGTAAGGTCAATAGGCCGATGTTCCTCAGCCAGAGGTGACTCCAATAGAAGTGTCAAAAACCATGGAGCAGTTAGAAAAACCATGAAGATACACCAACTATCTGAAATACATCGGTAAGCACAGTCTCAATTACATCTCTCATCTGAAGTATCTTTATCTGTGGATTGTTAGGCCGCGTACACAAGATCGAACATGTCCGCTGAAACTGGTCCGCGGACCAGTTTCAGCAGACATGTTCGATCGTGTGTACGGCCTATCGGACCGTTTTCCAGCGGACAAAAGTTTCAAAACATGCTTAGAAACCTGTCCGCTGGAAACCTGTCTGTCGGACATGTTCGTACACAAAATCATCGGACCAAAATCCCGCGCATGCTCAGAATCAAGTCGACGCATGCTTGGAAGCATTGAACTTAGTTTTTTCATCACGTCGTTGTGTTCTACGTCACCGCGTTCTGGTCCGAGGGGATTTTAGTCCGATAGTGTGTACCCACATCAGACCAACAGACCACTTCAGCCTGGTCCGATGAAAACGGTCCGTCAGACATGTCTGATCGTGTGTACGTGGCCTTAAACTTTCTGTAATACACATATTTCTATTGTGGTTTAGGATCAGGGCCTGGTGTCCCTCCATCTTTCTTTCTTATTTTCTCTCTTTCTTTGTTTCTTCCCTACATCCCTCGTTCATCTCACTCTAACCACACCCCTTTGAGCCCCGTTCCCTTTAAGCCACGCCCGATATTTAGTGTAAACCACACCCATTTTCCTCCGTGGCGCACTGCACATGACAGATTTTTATTTTCCCACTATGTCACACCTACAAACAAATGCCCCACCCCCTAATTATAACAAGACTCTGCCCCACAGACAAAAAAGTGTCCCTAAATGTTTTTCAACTATGTAGCTGGATCTAAGACAGAGATAAATATTGCAACCAGCTGGCTGCACCTGGGGGGGGGGGGGGGGAGCATGCTTTAAGGGATCATTTCCACTACAGTATACAGTTCAGTTTTCCTTCAAAGCTAAGCACAAGATTGATTGGAAATCCTCATCTAAGTCTGATTTACAATACCTTGCACAATTAGAAGCACTATGGTTTTTAATCCAAAAGTCTGGTCTACAGTGAATAAATGTACAGACATTTTTGTAATATTGCATGCTTTGATCCATATTATACATAATCATGATTAATGTTATGACAGGTTTAAGAACACTTTTAGTTTTATCTCCCCAACTGAGCTATGGATGCAGCTGATGAGAACATAGAGGCTAAGCCAGTAGCTGGACATCCATGGGTTATAAATGGTAAAACTGTGATAAACACTCTAACTCGTGTAACTGTCATTCCTCTGTCTTATGGCCAGGAACAACAGTTCATTTACTTAATCCCAGCGCCTGAAGACAGTGGCTGTGCAGATGTTATCACCAGTTTCAACACACCTGGCATCGATTATTGTTGTTAAAAATCGATAGGAGTTCAGCATTAAAGGGATTGTAAAGGTTTGTTTTTTATTTTCTAAATAGGTTCCTTTAACCACTTGCTTACTGGGCACATACACCCCCTTCGTGCCCAGGCGAAATTTCAGCTTCAGGCACTGCGTCGCTTTAACTGACATTTGCGCGGTCGTGCGACGTGGCTCCCAAACAAAATTGACGTCCTTTTTTTGGTGGTATTTGATCACCTCTGTGGTTTTTATTTTTTGCGCTATAAACAAAAAAAGAGTGACAATTTTAAAAAAAAATATATTTTTTACTTGTTGCTATAATAAATATCCCATTAAAAAAAAAAATATATATATTTTACACACAGAGCTCCACGTCCCTGCTGTCACCGCCGATCACGTGTACCCGGCGGACATCGCGGCCGCCAGGCACACGCATCGGCTCCTTAGCGATGCGCCGTGCACTGTTTTTCCCCGCTGCGCACCACCCAGTGGCGCACGCGGGGAATTACAATGACATGACATCCAAAGACGTCTACCCGGCACTTGAGAGCCGTGCTGTGGATGTCTTTTGTCCATAGCGCGGATCTCAAGTGGTTAAGCTAGTGCATTGTTGGTTTACTTACCTTTTTCTTTGAGTTCCCTTCTAAATGTTTTTTTTTTCTTTGTCTGAATTTCTCACTTCCTGTTTCTCCTCAGTAAGCTGTTCTAAATGACTTTCCACCGCTCGGATGATGGTGGAAAGCTTAATGAGGAGAAACAGGAAGTGAGAAATTCAAACAAAGAAAAAGAGAAGGGAAATGGAAGGAAAAGGTAAGTGAACTAACAATGTACTAGCTTAAAGGAACCAATTTAGAAAATAAAAGATGAACCTTTACAACCCCTTTAAGCTCTGATAACTAGCCATTAGGTTTTTCATGCCAGTTTGAGTCAATTTAGATGTGCAGTATACAGCGTTTGTCATATAAATAAGGGAACTTGAGCACACAGGGGCTTTGCACACCAGCAGTGCATGCTTTGTGGATTAATTACAAAAAGTCAATGACTGAAAAATATGGACAATTACCTAAGATTTTTTTTAAATATCCACAAATAATGCTCATAAACTACCTGACATATGTATACTTCTATACTATATTGCATGAAAAAATACAGATATTACTCCTAATATGCTTTTTGAATTTTGCAAGGGTGTGGAGGTCTCATGGTGACATCACCAGGTGGCCACACCTCATGGCTATATAAGAACTGGCAGATATCGCAGATGAAATTAAGGTGGGAGCCAGCGTCGGAGGAGGACCAGGTTGGTGAAGGAGAAGAACGCAGCGGCGGAGGAGAAGACAGCAGTGGAGGGAAAAGACCGGAGGAAGAACACATCACCAGAGGGAGAGGGAGAAGGAGAAGACTGGAGGAAGAACACATCACCGGAGGGAAAAGACTGGAGGAAGAATACACGTTGGAACTACAATGGGGGGATATGCTTCACTTTCAACAAGGACTTGTAAAAAAAACATCTTTGTATTATTTACTCTATACTGCTTTTTTTAGGGGTAAATGGGTAGGAGTACAATGTACCTCATACTCATTCACATAGGTGAAGCCAGAAAGAGGCCCTCGTCCCCGTGCTTTGGAGTGGGAGCGCTTGCTCGCCCCCCTCTTTCCTGAACTGCCTGGCTGCATGCTCATATAGGAGTCTGGTATGGGTCTTGGTGTGGTGTGGTGTGGGGTTCCCCCCTTCATGATTTATACCAGACTCAAAGGGCCTGGTATGGTCGGATCAGAGTTAGATCCCATTCATTGAAATCGCACATCGGACATAAAGTCACAGGGCAAAGTCAGATTGGAAGTCATCCAACTTTTCTGTCGGATCAGTGTGAACATACAGAGGGTAAGGTGTTCTTCTTTGGTTCATTGCTGTCTGGAAAGAATGTCATACCCAGAGATGTTAATATGCAGAAAATGAGGTGGTGTCAGGCCACAACAGAAAATTAGGAGCTGGGAGCACTTCTGAGGTCACGTACACACGATCAGACCGGTCTGATTAAATTGGTCTGAAGTTTCAATGGACCAAATTGATCGTGTGTACGGCCCATCGGACCGTTGTCCGTCGGACCAAAGTTTTAAAACTTGCTTTAAAATCTGTCCGACGGACACTTGTCCGTCGGACCAAAACGATGGTTAGTACACAAAAGCATCGGACCAAAAACCCGTGCATGCTCAGAATCAAGTCGACGCATGCTTGGAAGCATTGAACTTCGTTTTTTCAGCAGTCGTTGTGTTCTACGTCACCGCGTTCTGGCCCGATGGGATTTTGGACTGATGGTGTGTATGCACATCAGACCACTTCAGCGTGGCCTGATGAAAACGGACCATCGGACCAGTCTCATTATGTGTACGTGGCCTGAAACATCATCAGGTATTATTCTGCACTTACAGAGCCTTTAAAGGGATAAACACAGGGAAGTGTGTGGGCAGCACAGATGCACTACCAGCATGGAGTTTGCATGTTCACTCTGTGCCTGAGTGGGTTTCCCTTGGGTACTCTGATATCCTTCCACACTCCAAAGACATTCTGGTAGGCTCCTGTCTAAATTAGCCCTAGTATGTATGAATGTGGGACTGATGTGAATACACAATATACTCTATGGGCCAGATTCTCGTAGCCCGCTTTAAGTTGCGGCAGGCGTAACTTTTCTTATTTACGTTACGCCGCCGCAACTTAACACGCCAGTGCTGTATTCACAAAGCACTTGCGTGTTCAGTTGCGGCGCCGTAGCGTAAATTGGGCGGCCCAATTCAAAATAGGAGGGTAGGGGGCGTCTCCTATTTAAATTAGGCGCATCCACGCGCCGAACATACTACGCATGAGCCGGCCATAGTAAAATCGCAGTGCGCATGCTCCAAATTATGACGGTGTTTTCGACGTGAACGTAATCGACGTAAATCCCCATTCACGGACGAGTTACGCAAACGACGTAAAAACTTTCAAATTTCTCGTGGTCACAGCGTCCATACTTAACATAGGATGCGCCATCTTTGGGCTGCTTTATCTTTAAGCAGGAAAAACGTTTGGGAATCAGCGTATTAGGCTCATTTGCATAGGCAAATGAGAAAACAACATAAAGGCCACCTAGCGGCCGGCGATGTCATTACATCTACGGTCCGACGGTGTAATTGTTTTACACCTGTAGGATCTTTAGTGTATCTATGCGTAAGTGATTCTAGGAATCACATGCATAGATACCCATTGAAAAAAACTGAGATACGACGGTGTATCTGAGATACACCATCATATCTCAGCTGAGAATCTGGCCCTACATATGTAAAGCGCTGTCTAAATTGACAGAACTATATAAGCACCTGTAATAAACAAAATGTATTGCATGTATTTTTGTGTCCGATGTGTCTGCCATAATGTCGCAGTCCCAATAAAAATCGCAGATCGCGGCCATTACTAGTAAAAAATAAAACATAAAAAAAATCTGTCCCTTATTTTGTAGGCGATATAACTTTTGCGCAAACCAGTCGCTTATTGCGATTTATTTTTATTTTTTTTACCAAAAATATGTAGAAGAATCGGCCTAAACTGAGAATTTTTTTTTTTAAATTGTAATATTAATTATAACAAAAATAAAAAATATTGTTTTTTTTTTTCAAAATTGTTGCTTTTTTTTGTTTATAGCGCAAAAATTTAAAACCGCAGAGGTGATCAAATACCACCAAAAGAAAGCTCTATTTGTGGGGAAAAAAAGGACATCAATTTTGTTTGGGAGCCACGTTGCACGACCGCGCAATTGTCAGTTAAATCGACGCAGTGCCAGAAGCTGAAATTTCGCCTGGGCAGGAGGGGGGTATATTTGCCCAGTAAGCAAGTGGTTAATGTCCTTCTTTGCATGTGTTTACCAACCAATGCAGAGGACCTAGGGGACATTCCACCCCAATGCAAACATTTCTTCCCCTGACATCACTTCCAGATGGCTGGGCCCCATCCTGACATTTTTATTCCTGGGTCCTTTGAAAGAGAAATGCCTTTCTTGCCTAAATAGCAAGGATGCAGCAGATATAAAGTTATTCTTGCTCTTTGTGCTTTCAAAGTAAAAATAAAATACTGGAAATGTAGTAAAACAAAATCCTTATACACAAATTGGAGAGAAGGGGGGAAAGGATTTGTATATCCATTGTGCTGAAAAAAAATTGCAATAGTTTGAGATAGGGATGTGTTTTTATTTTTTGGCTCAAGACTTGCTTGTCTGATCTGCAAGTAGTTTAGGATCCCTTTTGAAGTGGTCTCATAAGGACTTCCAGCAAGTCATTACTGCTTGAACTGGATATTAGAACAGAAACACGTCACTATAGAAGAATGGATATAGTGTTTGCATGTGTGTGCATGTGTGTGTCAGGGGTGTATAGCCTCATTTTAAATATCTTTTGTTGTTACAAACTCCTACTTATTCACCCATGTTTATAAAAGGTGTTTCACATATTCTAGCTCAGTATAAATATATATATATAGTATATATATATATTGTGGGAGATTAGCTCGTGGGGATCAACTTTTCTGAATGATAGTCCGCAAGCAGGCACTTTCTTTTAAGTCTGGTGGGTGCCAGGTTTTATTTATAAATGGTTTGCAGGTAAAAAAAAATAAACAAAACAATAAATTAAATCCTTGCCGTCTGGCGCTAACTAAACAAATAGTCTCCTCTCTATACAGTGCAGGGCAGGTCCCCGTCACCCACAAAAACATGAGGTAAAGCAAACATTTTTTAGTCCAGCACTCAGCGCTCCACTCACTCAGGTCCCTTCCTGAGTCTCAAAACCTAAGCATTGTTGAGCTCTCTTCCTGGTCGTTTTAAAGTCCAGCTGACATTGGACTCCAGTGGACCCAAACATCCGGAACAGAACCCTAGCCAGCCCCAGAGGCTGTAAAACCCGGAGCGGATTCCGGTTCAGTCCCTCATAATAGAACGGATGCGAGGTGAAATATACCTGTTGTCATGTATCGCACCTCGCATGCCGTCACAATATATACACACACACACACACAGTTGTTAGGGTTGCCACCCGTACGGGATTCCTCCGGACAGTACGGGTTTTGAAAGCTGTGTCCGGGAATCAGTCCGCCTGAACCCCGGACACAGTGCTTTATTACTGTGTAGAGTTCCGTGCAGCCGGTGTCTCTCTCTCTCTCCCTGCCTGCACTGTCTGCCCGACGCGCTGGCCAAGTTTCTGGTGCTGTGTAAATGTGTGCGGGGACACATTGCATGAGCGACTGTGTGCAGTGAGGGGGAGAGACACACCAGTGCCTTCTCCGTGCAGAGACACAGCCTCGGGCTCTTCCCCTCTCCCCTCTGCAAGACGAGCATGTGACCTGTATGGACAGCACAGCAGGAGGAACAAACACAGAGCCTTCCGTGTGAGATAAGGGGTCGGGACACCGACAGCTGGGTGAGTGCAGATCTGAGGGTCTTTATCTTTACTTTCCTGCAGATCAGTCCACAGCTCTCCAGTGGTGGGACTCCTTCCAGGGACATGGCTGCTGATTGGAGATGACAATCTAGTTCTCCCTGCAGTCCCATCCTGGCATATTTACTATATTATCCTGTGCTCACCCAGTAGCCTTTATCTAACACTTCTTTCTTCTGTGGATTGCTTTTATTTTTATTTTTTTGGCAATTAAAAGTCCTCTTGTCTACTGACACCGTTCACTGCCCTACTGACACCGTTCACTGCCCTACTGACACCATCCACTGCCCTACTGACACCGTCCACTGCCCTACTGACACCGTCCACTGCCCTACTGACACCGTCCACTGCTCTACTGACACCGTCCACTGCCCTACTGACACCATCCCCTGCTCTACTGACACCGTCCACTGCCCTACTGACACCGTCCACTGCTCTACTGACACCGTCCACTGCCCTACTGACACCGTCCACTGCCCTACTGACACCGTCCACTGCCCTACTGACACCGTCCACTGCCCTACTGACACCGTCCACTGCTCTACTGACACCGTCCACTGCTCTACTGACACCGTCCACTGCCCTACTGACACCATCCACTGCTCTACTGACACCGTCCACTGCCCTACTGACACCATCCACTGCTCTACTGACACCGTCCACTGCCCTACCGACACCATCCACTGCTCTACTGACCCCGTCCTCTGCCCTACCAACACCATCCACTGCTCTACTGACACCGTCCACTGCCCTACTGAAGACCCTGTGTTGGCCTATGCTGATCCCTCTAAACCTTATGAATTACATGAGGATGCTAGCCGAGATGGCCTAGAGCAGTGATGGCGAACCTTGGCACCCCAGATGTTTTGGAACTACAATTCCTATGATGCTCAGGCACTCTGCAGTGTAGTGGAGCATCATGGGAAATGTAGTTTCAAAACATCTGGGGTGCCAAGGTTCGCCATCACTGGCCTAGAGGGAGTGTTGTATCAAGAATCGGAAGGAGAACGCCACCCGGTGGCCTATGTGGGTCGCAGTCTCATGCCCTCTGAGAAGAATTATCCGATACATAAATTGGAGTTTCTGGCCCTCAAGTGGGTTGTGGTGGACAAGTACAATATTATCTGTATAGGGCCATGTTCGTGGTGAAGACGGATATTAACCTAGTTGACTTACTAGATGTCCACTGCCAAACTGGATGCCACTGGACATCAGTGGTTAGCCGCACTGTCTAAGTTCCGGTTCAATTTGAAATATTGGCCTGGAGTGGGAAATCGAGACGCCGATGCTTATTTCAGAAGACCCTACGCCACAGACACTGGTCATAAGAGCTGGGTCCATTTGCCCTTGGAGGGAATACTGGCTGTATGTCAAGGAGTAGAGCACAGGCATAAAGGGGCGATGGGGGCCAGGGGAAGTTGGTCTTTAATGATTTCAGAGCTTAATTTATTTGTGCATTTTATATCATATTAGCAGAACTCCAGGCATGTATTTACGCACCTGGGTATATATTTGTTTTTATAATTGTATCAAACACTGTATTATTTACATATTTTGTATCCATTTTTTTTTTTAGGCATCATAGGTTTTTGCTTATTTATCAAATATGCAGATTATTAGAACTGATGAATGGGACGTAGATCTCCAAAACATGCTGGCTCCCCTAGAACCTTTAATAAATATATAAATATTGCTCAAATATAGTCCACGCCCTTGGACACAGGCACTGCCCCTCCTGACAGGATGGATCAATCGCATTTCTTCTTTTTTAATTTCCTACCTGTGACTGGACAATAGAGAAATCGCAGCAGCCTGTTGAGCTCATCCTTCTGTTATCTTTACCTGCCAGCCCGTCTCTTGTCACTATATTGCATACAGCACACCTGATGGGCTCTAATGCTGCTTTTACTTTTCCCACCATACATGGGATTTCAAAAGGCAGAGGCTGATATAAAGACAAATTAAGCATTTATATACTTAGATTTTAACCTATCTTCTACACATTTACCTATACCTTGTTCTTAAAGCTGATCTCCAAGCACTAACACTTTATCACGTGATCGCGTCTGAGCCCTGCTTTATGTGTCTATAAAACACATAGAGCCGCTGCTCTGCCCCACTCCCTCCTTATTGGCTTACTGGCTGCGATTGACAGTTAATAAGAAGAGGGAGTCTCGGGACAGACGAGGCTCTCGCGCACATCGCTGGATCGAGAAGAGGCTCAGGTGAATGTTAGGGGGCCTTTACAACCACTTTAATATGGAGGTTATCTTATGTTCTAAAGTTGGAGAGGTATGCTGTTTAGAAGATAGACAATATTGTAATCTTTTATGTCCAGGACAGAAGAACTATGATAAGCACTCTATATCTAAACTGGTAACATAAGACTAATGTTATTTCAGAAAATTATGCATCTCTTCAGCTATGAGTGGCCACTTCTCCTTCTCAGTCTCATAACAGACAGCGGTGGCGATGTGCACAGACAGGGCACAGCTCCAGCTGAATTCTAATGATTTTAATGCATAAACAGAACAATTCTGGGTTTCTGTATTTGGAGGTCAATATTTGCATATTAACAACCCTCCCAGCTTCGAAAACAGAGATTTTATTTTTATTTAGAGATCTAAACAATTCTGCTAATTATGGCTTATAGGTGTAGCACTGACCTCCAAAGAAGCCGCTAATGTATTGGTCCACTGACTTTGGATGTTAATTTCCTTCCTAGCAATGCCACACCTTCTGACACACTAAGGCCAAAGGGGGTAATATGTATTTGTGCAATCCCTGATAAATTAATAACCAGCAATAGAAAAAAAAACACAGTGATCACATTTAAAGACATTTTCAGGAAGCATATGGATAACCATATATACCAATGAATATATCATAAGAAAAGGCAGTAAATCTTGGTGCTGTATATATCTTGTACTGTATATTATAACCAAAAACATACAATTTTTTTCCCTATACAGGGTGAGCACAAAAACACTACTCGATTTAGGTTTAAAAATCAAAACTTATTGGAGTATGTTACGAACTAAGGGCCAGATCCACGTACATCAGTGTATATATACACCGGCGTAGCGCATCTCCTTTCCGTTACGCCGGCTCAACTAAGAGACGCAAGTACCGTATCCTCGTAGTATTTGCGCCCAAATTTGCGCCAGCGCAACGTAAATTCCGAGGCGTAAGGCGGCGTAATTCAAAGTGGGAAGGACGTGGGCATGTTCCATTGAAATGAGCCGTGACCCCATGCAAATGAAGGGCCGGCCAGACTGCGCATGCGCATGACGCTGACTATGGTCAGCGCCTCCCTGCGCATGCTCACAACTCGGCCCAGCGTAATCAGTGAGATAGGAACTAGGCCCGGCGTACTTAGTGAGATGCGAGCAGGACATAAATAGGCCCAGACATACTCCCTTCCATTGCAAAAGTACATCTATTTGTTTCCTTCCCTGAAGCAAGGTGCTTTTGTTCCGTCTGTTGCTGTTTGTAGGTTTGTGTCGTGTCAGTGTGTTTTTTGGATTGGGTGTTTTTGAGAGATGTCAGAGAGGAAGAGGAAGTTGAACTACCCAGCGGGAGAAGGCCATTATTTTGAGGGCCATCACCCACTTTGGTCGGTGTCTGCATGGGCCTGAGAGTGGCAACACCACCCCGGCCAGGAGGAGGCAGATCCTGCCGGACATTGCAGATGATGTCAATGCATTGGGGGGTGAGACCAGGACCCGCAATGAGATCCAAAAAAAGATCAATGATCTCAGGTGCATGGTCCGTGGGAAGCTGGCAAAGATTTCAGCTCATGCCAGGGGCACTGGAGGGGGACCTGCATGCACTATCAGGCTCAATGCTGAGGAGCGTGTGGTTGCCCAGTGCTTCCACAGGCAGCAAGTGGAGGGCCTGCCTGGCTTTGACTCCATTTAGGAGGTCTTGAGGACAGGTAAGTGTTTTTTTTTTTTTTCTATCTGGTGTGTAGCATGTGTGGGGGGGGGGGGAATATGTGACAAGTGTGTGGATCCTCCAACCTGTGAATGTTTTGTGTCATCCACAGATGTGCAGGAGGGTGCTGGGCCATCTGGCCAGTCCGCAGCCTCCCCCGGACATGAGTCTGAGGCAAACCCCCAGCCAAGCCCGGAGTCCTCTGTGCAGGGGAGTGGCCCCCAGCTCACCTCATGAGGAGGTTGAGGAGGAGGAGGTGATGTCAGGGAATTAGCTACTTCTCCATGTGGAGGAGTCTCCCCCTAGGGCTGGCAGCAGTCAGGCCTCAATCAGGGGTAGCCCCTCCCACTCCTCCCCCAACAGGGCTTCCCCCCCAAGGGGCTCCCCTTCTCCCAGGCCACAAGCCTCATCAGGAGGCAAGAAGGCGACCCACAAGACCGGGGATGTGGCAGAGGTTCTGCCGGAAAATCTTAGGAGGGACCAGGCCCGTCAGACCCGCCATCTGGGTCAGGTCACCCAGACTTTGAACTGGATGGAGGAGAGCCTGGCTTCCATCAAGGAGTCCATGCAGGACATGAGCTGCAACTCCCTGGCTGTGATTACCTGCTTCCAAGACCTGCAGACCGCCACAGCAGGCGTGGGTCAGGAGGTGCGTGCCCTGACCCAGGCTGTCCAGGCCAACACGGCAGCCCTCAATGTGGGCCTCACGAGGGCAGGCCGTCAGGTGGGCAGAGACCAGGGGATGCTCCTCCTTCCCCTGATTTCCCCCCCCCCATGAGTCTCCCCTGAGGAGCCGGGGCCGTGGGTTACGCCAGCGGCATTAGGTTTTTGTGTTTTTTTTTCTGTGTTTTATGTTTATTTGTGTTTTTACTGTGATTATGATTTGGTTTCTTTTTGTGAATGATGTTTGATTGTGGGGGTGACATTCCTGCCGGAAAAGGGGTGTCACCCTCGGTTGTGGTAGAGAAGGGATCCCCAGGACCAGGGAGAAGTGATCCCCAGGTCCGTGTGAATGGTGTATGAATGTACAGTGACATAATTGGAGACTTGGCGTGGCGTTGCTGCTCCCAAGTCCTGCATGGTGGGCTTGTTCTAATCCAATTAGATGAGGATGTGGGGTGTGTGTGCTAGGGACCACAGTGGTGTGCATGCGTGCATTTTCCTTGTGCCATGATGAATGTGTGTGTTTAATGTGCAAATATGCCTAATGCGAGGCATCTCCTGACTGCTCTACCCTCAGAAGATGGGGTAGCCTCGGTCAGGGGGAAATTGTCTGGTAGGGGGGTCAGGTCATCACGTAGGTCAACCTCCAGGCCCTTTCTCACGGCGAAGTTGTGCAGCAGGCAACATGCACCGATGATCTGGCACACAAAGTTTGGTGAATACAACAGACTTATCCAGGCATCGGAAACGGGACTTCAGGAGGCCAAAGGTGTGTTCCACCACTGCACGGGTACGTGCATGTGTTTCATTGTATCTTTGCTTTCCTGGGGTTTGGGGATTCCGGAATGGAGTCATGTGATGGTGTCCCAGTGCATATGCAGTTTTACCTGGAAGGGAAAAGACAGGAGGATGTTAGTCGTGCGTGTGTCCCCTCGTGATGTGTGCATCATGGGGGGGGACAGTCATGCCTGCCACCCATGTCACTCACCAACCAGCCAGCTGTCCCCATACACGTTCTGTTCGAATTCCATTGAGATGGGGCTCTGACGGTATATGTAGCTGTCGTGGCTGGACCCGGGGTGTTCGGCACGGACGTGCCATATGAGGCATTGGGCATCGGCTATCACCTGTACGTTGATGGAATGCCAATGCTTCTGATTGCGGTATAGGTGCTCTGTCTCATGGGGGGGCCGTAGTGCCACATGTGTGCAATCAATGGCCCCCACGGTGCGTGGGAATCCTGCAATTCTGACAAAATCCCGCATTGCCTTCACCCGCAGGTCCTCCTGGGTGGGTCTGATGATTTGGTTGGTCATGCGTCTGAGGATTGCGGGGATAACCTGGTGCACACATCTGCTAATGAAGGATTGTGCCATCCCAGCCACCTGTCAGGGCATCAGAACTGCCCGATCAGGCCGTTTACCGTGGTATAGGCGCGCGGCGCGGGCGCGCGCACGGGCGCGCACGGACACGCTCCCCATCTGGCCAATCAGTGGCTTAGGCGGGCTATTTAAGCCATCCTCTTCCCCCTGTCTGGTTGCTGGCTTGTCACAGCTTCTGAGTGCATCTGATACTTACGACCTTTTGATCCTGAACCTTCTGACCTTTGGCTATTGTTACCGGACTGCTGCTGCCTCCTGCCCTTGACCGTTGGCTTTGAACTATCGGACTTCCTGATCTCTCCAACCCTCCTGACCACGGCCTGTTTCCCGGATTAATCTTCTGCTTGTTCCCAGCTCCAGCTACCTGGACTTCCGGACTACCTCCGTGTGCTTCCTCGGCTGACCTCAGCAACCTGTTTCCGGTTCAATCTCTGCTCCACGGATCCAGTCCTCGTCCGCCTGTCGGTACCGGTGCCTCCTGGTGCGTCCGTCCCTCTGTCCCCACTCCAGGGGGCGGATCGCGCTAGGTCGTAAAGGGAGCCGCCCTCAGCATCTTGGCCTTGGTGAGTTTATCCTTTAATAACCGTGATAGTACAAGCCAGCCAGATGTCCGAGGCCGACAGGGTGCGCTCTCCCTTTGAGACTCTCTGCCAACAAGTCTCAGCGCTAACTGACGCGGTACAGAAATTGCAGGAAGGATATTTACAAATGGATGGTCGCCTCCAACAAATGGCTGTCACGCCTGGACCTGCGGCCCCTCCTGCGGCTCCAGCCACGGAAGCATCCTCCTCCCAGTCATCCCCAGGACCAGCGATGGTTGTCACTCAGCCAGAACCTCGCGTCCCAACACCTGAGCGTTTTTCTGGCGACCGCAAGAAATTCCGAGCGTTCAAGAATGCCTGCTCACTATACCTGGCCTTACAACCTAGGACTTTCTGTTCTGAAGCCGTGAAAGTAGGTTTTGTAATTTATTTTCTCGCGGACGAGCCATAAGCCTAGGCACACAGCCTAATGGAGCGGAGGAGCCCAATACTGGACACTATAGACACCTTCTTTAAAAACATGTCTGAACTCTATGATGATCCCCTGCGCTCCGCCACGGCCGAAGCTACTCTCCACCAACTGAATCGGGGGAGGAGACCGGTGGAGGACTTCATTGCGGAATTCCGCAAGTGGTCTGCGGACACAGGGTGGAATGAGGCCGCCCTGAAGTATCAATTCCGACTCGGCCTATCAGAGTCCCTCAAGGACAAACTAGCCAGAATTGATCCACCTGCCACCTTGGACGCATTAATTCAATCAGCTACCCAACTTGACAGACGCCTACGAGAACGACGATCAGAACGCTTTCAAGTAACTCGGTCCAGCTGGACCCCACCAAGGTTCCCTCCAGCTCCGCCGCCTCTCCCAGTTCCGCCCGCCTCCTCGCTTCAGGATCCGGAGCCCATGCAACTCGGTCTAGTTCGGGCTCCCCTCACGTCTGAAGAAAGGCAGCGTAGACGCCAGTCAAATTTGTGCCTGTATTGTGGTGGAGCAGGCCACTTCCTCCGCACTTGTCCCATTAGACCCAGTAAGTCTAGATCTCCATCCTCCTTCAATTACCACATTACCAACTTACCTCAGACTTATGTTGTCCTCTTTCTCTCCCTACAGCTCCCGGAGGGGGCGACCCGGCTGCCGGCCATCGTTGACTCTGGGGCCTGCAGCTGCTTTCTGGACTCCGCCCTGGCCCAAAAGCTGCATGTCCCCTGTCGTCCTAAGGACTCTCCCTTACAGATCCATCTGGCAGACGGCTCACTCCCCCGCTCAGGACTTGTTACCCAGGAGACCCTACCTATCTTTGCCGTCTCAGATACCGGACACCAAGAATACCTGTGCCTGGACCTTATCCCGTCTCCACTGGCCCCCATCATCTTGGGGCTCCCATGGCTACAAGTACACCAACCCAGTATAGACTGGTGTGAAAAGGAGGTCGAATTCCCCTCAATCTACTGTGCTCAACATTGTCTCGTACCCACTAAACCCGCTTGTTCTACCGTGATGACGACGTCAAAAGACTTCCAATATGTTCCCTCAGTCTACTCAGAATTTAAAGATGTTTTTGACAAACAGCAGGCGGACCGGCTTCCTCCACACCGGTCATACGACTGTCCCATTGACCTGTTGCCTGGTTCTAAGATTCCCTTCGGGAGAATCTTTCCTCTATCAGAGACTGAATTAGTAGCCCTCAAGGCTTATATCGACGAAAACTTAGAAAAAAAGTTTATTCGTCCTTCTTCCTCTCCAGCCGGGGCAGGAATCTTTTTCGTCGAAAAGAAAGATGGCTCCCTCAGGCCTTGCATCGACTATCGGGAGTTGAACAAGATTACCATCAAGAATCGGTATCCGTTACCCCTGATCCCGGAACTGTTCCAGCGATTCCGTTCAGCCCGGGTCTTCTCCAAACTCGACCTCCGGGGGGCCTACAACCTTGTCCGAATCCGGCCCGGGGACGAGTGGAAAACGGCTTTCAGGTCAAGGTTTGGCCACTTTGAGTACTTGGTGATGCATTTCGGTCTCTGCAACGCCCCTGCCACATTCCAGCACCTGGTAAACGACATCTTCCGCCAGTTCCTGGACGACTTCCTGGTCGTCTATCTAGATGACATCCTCATTTCTCAGTCTCCCTTGAAGTGCACCGGGTCCACGTTAAACAAGTCCTGACCATCCTTAGACAACACAAATTATACCTCAAAGCGGAGAAATGTGAATTTGAAAAGACCACAATTCAGTTTTTGGGCTTTATCATCTCAACCAATGGGATATCCATGGATCCACAAAAAGTCAAAGCAGTCCAGGACTGGCCAGCACCGGCCGACAAGAAGGGGGTACAGCGGTTTATTGGCTTTGCCAACTTCTACCGAAGATTCATTGCCAGCTTTTCATCCACTGTGTCCCCTATTACCAAACTAACCCAGCAGGGGTGCCGTTTCCACTGGTCTCAGGAAGCACAGGAGGCATTCACAAAACTCAAGACCTTGTTTTCTTCCGCACCTGTTCTAAAACATCCAGACCCAACCTTGCCTTTTCTCCTGGAGGTGGACGCCTCGGAAAATGCTATCGGAGCTATCTTATCGCAGAGACAGGGACCTAAGTCCTTGCTACACCCTGTAGCTTACGCTTCACGAAAACTCAGCGCTCCAGAAAGAAATTATGACGTTGGAGACCGGGAACTATTGGCCATTAAGTTTGCCCTGGAAGAATGGAGATATCTCCTGGAAGGTGCCCTTCACCCCATTCTGATCTTTACGGACCATAAAAACCTGGAATACCTACGATCCGCCAAACGCCTAAGACCAAGACAAGCTCGCTGGGCCCTGTTCTTCACTCATTTTCATTTTCACATTACCTTCAGACCGGGGTCAAAGAATGGGAAAGCAGACGCCCTTTCCAGAATGTTCACCGAAACGCCCGATCCACTTGAACCTAGTACCATCTTAACCCCCAGGAGCTTTCTATTAATCTCTCCAGTTGACCTTCTGACCTCTCTTAAAAGGGCCTCCGACCAATGCACCGACCAACTGGCACTCTCTCTGGAGAAACAAGACGGCTTACTATGATCACGGGGCAAAGTCTTTGTACCTGCGGAAACAAGGCAGTTAGTGCTAAGCACGTTCCACGACCACAAGCTGGCGGGCCACTTTGGAGCACAGAAGACCTCGGAGCTGATCGGACGCTCCTTCTGGTGGCCAAAGTGGAAATTAGACTGTAAAACCTATGTGTCCTCTTGTACCCGCTGCCAGCGCTGTAAGGGTCCGAACACTAAGTCCTGGGGCCTACTCAAATCTCTCCCTGTTCCAGAACGCCCTTGGACAGATATTTCAATGGATTTCATTGTGGATCTGCCTCCTTCTGAAGGTTTTACTACGATCCTAGTGGTAATTGACCGACTGTCCAAATTAGCACACTTCCTGCCCATGATTGGTACACCCTCTGTGGCTGAGACAGCCAAGATTTTTTTTAAGGAAATCATAAGACTCCATGGGGCACCCAAGAGCATCGTGTCAGACAGGGGTGTGCAGTTTACTTCCAAGTTCTGGAAGGAGCTCTACAAGTCACTTGAAATTAAGATCTGCCTCTCGTCTGCCTACCATCCGCAGTCCAATGGCCAGACAGAGAGGACCAACCAAACGTTGGAGCAGTATCTCCGTTGTTTTTGTTCATCATCCCAAGACGACTGGGTATCTTTGCTGCCATCGGCAGAGTTTGCCTACAACAATTCCGTTCACTCGTCTACTAACCAAACCCCGTTTTGGGCCAACCTCGGATACCATCCCTCCTTCCTTCCGGACTCTATTCCCGAAATATCGGTTCCAGCTGTCCAGGAACGCATAGCTGCTATGCAACAAAACTTCCAGAAACTCCAGGAGACCATGGAGCAAGCCCAAAGAAGTTACAAAAATTTTTACGACAGGGGGAGGAAGGAGTGCCCGGGGAAAAGGTCTGGTTATCGGCCGCAAACCTCAAACTACCAATTCCTTCCCGGAAACTCGGCCCTAGATTCATCGGCCCGTTTAAGATCAAGCAGAAAATCAACCCCGTGGCTTTTGAATTAGAATTACCGGACTCCTACAGGATCCACCCTGTCTTTCATGCATCCCTGCTCAAGCCTGTCATACCAGACACTTTCCCTGAGAGAGAAGAACTCCCACCTCCTCCGGTGGTGATCGAAGGAGAAAAGGAATTCGAGGTGGAATCCATCCTGAGTTGTCGAAAAAAAGGGAGGCAACTTCAGTACTTAATCAAGTGGAAAGGTTATCCCCCTGAGGACAATTCCTGGGAGCCTTCCAGAAATTTACATGCCCCTCGGCTGATCCGAACTTTCCATCGAGACCATCCGGAGTTGATGGACAGTTTGGGCGTCCGGAGCCCGCCCCTTGGGGGGGGGGGCACGGTCAGGGCATCAGAACTGCCCGATCGCGGCCGTTTACCGCGGGCGCGGCTCGGGCGCGCGCATGCATGTCTTAGGTGCGCGCGTGCGCTGTATAGGCGCGCGGCGCGGGCACGGGCGCGCACGGAACACGCTCCCCATCCGGCCAATCAGTGGCTTAGGCGGGCTATTTAAGCCATCCTCTTCCCCCTGTCTGGTTGCTGGCTTGTCACAGCTTCTGAGTGCATCTGATACTTACGACCTTTTGATCCTGAACCTTCTGACCTTTGGCTATTGTTACCGGACTGCTGCTGCCTCCTGCCCTTGACCTTTGGCTTTGAACTATCGGACTTCCTGATCTTTCCAACCCTCCTGACCACGGCCTGTTTCCCGGATTAATCTTCTGCTTGTTCCCAGCTCCAGCTACCTGGACTTCCGGACTACCTCCGTGTGCTTCCTCGGCTGACCTCAGCAACCTGTTTCCGGTTCAATCTCTGCTCCACGGATCCAGTCCTCGTCCGCCTGTCGATACCGGTGCCTCCTGGTGCGTCCGTCCCTCTGTCCCCACTCCAAGGGAGCCGCCCATAGCATCTTGGCCTTGGTGAGTTTATCCTTTAATAACCGTGATACCACCACTCCACTTTGAAAAGAGCCACTGGCAAGGAAATGGAATGTTGCCACTACCTTGACAAGTAGCTCCACTGCATGTGAGCGGTGTGTTGGGCTGGTGATGTCATCTTTCAGGGTTGTGGTTAATTCCAGGATGGCAGTAGGGGTGAATCTGAAGATGCGATACACCTCTGAATTACACATGTCAAAGACGTTTATGCGAGGTCGGTAGATCCTCTCCAGTGCCCTCCTCCTCCTCCTCCGTGCCCTCATCCTTCTACGCACATCTAAAGCCAGTAGTATAGCTATGACCATGGATGCCCCTGGCATGTTGGCATACAGATTGTTGTCCTGCAAGTGTGGCTGCTCAGCTCGTCCCTAACGGTGTTGCTTTAGCTGACCTGCACACGTCTGGTGCAAAGTTACAGCTGCTTTTGTAAGGGGTAACTTTAGACCGGACATACAGCTAATGCACACAGCGCGTAGCCTGCGCCGGACAAACGTACTTTTATGGATCGCCGTATCTCTCCCATTTGCATATTTGCATAGCAAAACAATGGTGTGTCTAGCGTATTTTTGCGTCCACGATGCGCCGGTGTAGAAAGATTACGTCGGTCGGAAAAATCAAGTTTTCAGGCGTATCTCATTTTGGGGATACGGCGCATAGATACACCGGCGCATATTTAAACTTACCCCGCGCATCTCGAGATACGCCGGCGTAAGTGCTTTGTGGATCTGGCCCTAAGAGCGCAGAGGGAGCACACAAAGACGAATCACAAGGAACCCGATGCACAGGTGTTTATTGGGATGTTGGGATTGGGATGATGTATTTTTTGTTTTGCAACACCACACTACACTGTATTAGATACTGTTACACCGCCTGAAGTGTACCTTAAGAAACTATACACCACGGAATGCACTGTATATATAGGCTACACTGAATGAAGAGTATATACAGTATATATATATATATACAGTGCCTTGCGAAAGTATTCGGCTCCTTGAACTTTGCGACCTTTTGCCACATTTCAGGCTTCAAACATAAAGATATAAAACTGTATTTCATCGGATATGTCTCCTGGAGATTTTGGTCTGATGTGTGTACACATGATCAAACCAAAATCCCCGCGGACGGACAGCGCGGTGACGTTGACGCCGCCACGTCACCGAACCAGGAAGTAAAATACTTCCACGCATGCGTCGAATCCATTTGGCGCATGTGGGGGATTTATGTCCGCTGGTTAGGCGTACTAACCAGCGGACATGTCGGACAGACGGGTTTCCAGCAGACAAGTTTTAAAGCATGCTTTAAAACTTTTGTCTGCTGAAAACCTGTCTGCTAGCCCGTACACACGATCGAATCTGTCTGCTGGAACTGGTCTGCGGACCAGTTCCAGCAGATATGTTTGATCGTGTGTACGCGGCCTATCAGTTTTGCACATCGAGAGACTAAAACTTTTGCCCATTCCTCCTTGCAAAACAGCTTGAGCTCAGTGAGGTTGGATGGAGAGCGTTTGTGAACAGCAGTTTTCAGTTCTTTCCACAGATTCTCGATTGGATTCAGGTCTGGACTTTGACTTGGACATTCTAACAACTGGATATGTTTATTTGTGAACCATTCCATTGTAGATTTTGCTTTATGTTTTGGATCATTGTCTTGTTGGAAGACAAATCTCCATCCTAGTCTCAGGTCTTTTGCAGACTCCATCAGGTTTTCTTCCAGAATGGTCCTGTATTTGGCTCCATCCATCTTGCCATCAATTTTAACCATCTTCCCTGTCCCTGCTGAAGAAAAGCAAGCCCAAACCATGATGCTGCCACCACCATGTTTGATAGTGGGGATGGTGTGTTCAAGTTGATGAGCTGTGTTGCTTTTACGCCAAACATAACGTTTTGCATTGTTGCCAAAAAGTTTGATTTTGGTTTCATCTGACCAGAGCACCTTCTTCCACATGTGTGGTGTGTCTCCCAGGTGGCTTGTGGCAAACTTTAAACAACACTTTTTATGGATATCTTTAAGAAATGTCTTTCTTCTTGCCACTCTTTCATAAAGGTCAGATTTGTGCAGTATACGACTGATTGTTGTCCTATGGACAGAGTCTCCCACCTCAGCTGTAGATCTCTGCAGTTCATCCAGAGTGATCATGGGCCTCTTGGCTGCATCTCTGATCAGTCTTCTCCTTGTATAAGATGAAAGTTTAGAGGGACGGCCAGGTCTTCGTAGATTTGCAGTGGTCTGACACTCCTTCCATTTCAATATTATCGCTTGCACAGTGCTCCTTGGGATGTTTAAAGCTTGGGAAATCTTTTTGAATCCAAATCCGGCTTTAAACATCTCCACAACACACCTGCCTGGTGTGTTCCTTGTTCTTCATGATGCTCTCTGCGCTTTAAACGGACCCCTGAGATCACAGTGCAGGTGCAATTATACAGAGACTTGATTACACACAGGTGGATTCTATTTATCATCATTAGTCATTTAGGTCAACATTGGATCATTTAGAGATCCTCACTGAACTTCTGGAGAGAGTTTGCTGCACTGAAAGTAAAGGGGCTGAATAATTTTGCACGCCCAATTTTTCAATTTTTTATTTGTTAAAAAAGTTTGAAATATTCAATAAATTTCGTTCCACTTCATGATTATGTCCCACTTGTTGTTGATTCTTCACAAAAAATTACAGTTTTATAGCTTTATGTTTGAAGCCTGAAATGTGGCAAAAGGTCGCAAAGTTCAAGGGGGCCGAATAGTTTCACAAGGCACTGTATATATATATATATATATATATATATATATATACTAGGGCTGCGGAAATTAACAATTAATCCTTCGATTACTTATTATTTTTTTGATCGATCAAATTTATTTTACGCACCTCTCCGCCGTCTTCCGGGTCTCCACTGGTCTCTGCTGCCTCGCCCATAGGAAAGTCTGCAGCTTATATATATATATATACTGTATATATATATCAATCACACTGCCACTAACTGAGTAACCTGCCTGCTTAATCTAACTCAAGCTATCTCTCTGTCCACACCAACAACACTACACATGCCCACTATGTAAGCCGCCTTATATAATGTGGGGTGTGAGATGAGCCATGATTGGCCAAAGGAACCCTGCCTTTGGCGAATTTTAAGCTCTCTTAGCAGAGCGTGCTGTGATTGGCCAAAGCATGCAGGTCAGGTGCATGCTTTAGCCAATCATCATACAGCAAAGTAGTGCGATCTCGCAGTGCATTATGGGATGTTCCGCAGTGCTCAAATTTTCCGCAAACACCCCATATGTTTGGTTAGTTGTAGAACAAATGAACGTCCGATGTTCGAGTTGAACTTACGTTTGACTCGAACCGCTGGCTCATCCCTATTAGAGACCATCAGAATGTTACAGGTATGACTACTGCAAGTACTCAACATAAATTTAGCTTTTTTGCATTATGATATTACCATTTCTACTTTTATAAGTGCATACCATAAACTTAACATTTTTGCTGATGACATTCTTTACTACCCTCCCTAACCTCTTGGATGTGCTGTCCCAATTCACTACTGTGCCAGGACTTTACATAAACAACCACAAATCTAAGGTGCTTAATGTCCTACTCTCACCGCAGACACTCCTTAACCTTTAATAGACCCACAATATTCAGTGGGCCACAAACATACTTCCCTATTTAGGAATCCACCTGACCTGACCTTATGAAAGCCTATATGTGGTCAATTACCTCTATTTCCTGCAGAAACTGAAAAATATGCTCATTACACAGGATAAATATTCAACATCTTGGCTAGGCACAATAGCTGCTATCAAATAGCTACTTTTCTATCACTTTAGGGCTCTGCCACTAGTTGTAGCGACACATACTGTATTTACAGTACTTTATTTTAAAGTAATGGTAGCAGCACAACACACTCTTGTAACAGACTACACTGAGGGTTAGGGCTTGCTAAGTTTAAAGAAGTATTTAAAGAGAAGTATGGGCCCCTTTGAGCGGCTATGTATGTCATCTGCTGCTATACCCCATGCCATCTATTTGTTGTATAACTTGCTACAGGCCCTGCGAACTGAAGGGAAGCCAGGTTTCATACGGGAGTGGGAGAGGGACCTCCAGCACGTCTTCACCGAGCCCCAGCTGGACCACCTGTATAGACACACACACACATGAGTACCGTGGATACGAGAATGCAGGAGAATAGCTATAAGGCCCCGTTCAAATATGCAAATTAGGGAAATACGGCAATTCACGAACGTACGTGCGCCCGGCGCATGCTACGCGAGGTGCGTGTACGTTTTACATCCGGCGTAAAGCTATTCCCCATAGATGAGGCGCAACCCAGCAATAGACATGCAAAGGTCTGCACCAGAGAACACAGGCCGGCGTATTGGGCGTACGTTACGTTCACGGCGTACATGGTGATCCGACGTAGCTTAGGCAGTTGTGCCGGCATGGTTGTGAGCATGCGTATAAGGGTGCTGTTTCATGCTTTCACGTCACGGCGCATGCGCAGTTCGTGATACGCCGGGCGTAAAACACTGCACCATGCTCAGGCCATCATTTGCATGATCACTCCCACTTCCACCTACGCCGGCCTGCGCCTTCGAAACTTACGCCACGCCAACACAGCGTTGGGAGCAATAGATTGTTGAATGCAGTGCTTGCCTCTCTGCTCTGCGTCGGCGTAGCGTACAGCGTTTGCGCTACGGCGGCGTAATGTGCGCCCAACTCTCTGTGAATCTGGGCCGTTGTGTTTTTTCAAAATTGTCTCTCTTTTTTTGTTTATAGCACAAAAAATAAAAACCGCACAAGCTCTATTTGTGGGGAAAAAAGAACATAAATTTTGTTTGGGAGCCACGTCGCACGGCCACGCAATTTTCATTTTCATTTAAAGCGTGACAGTGTCGAAAGCTAAAATTTTGCCTGGGCAGGAAGGGGGTGGTTAAATGCCTTGTGCAGGGTAACTGGTCCCATAGTCTCCTGCAGGCAGCTTGTAGTGGGTGAAACTGATGGGTATACCGATTTCCAAGCACAGCTAGATAGCTGATCACGGTGTGCTCTCTGCAAGGGGACTAGAAGTAGCACCAGGGATTTCACTCAAAGGAAGCAATACACAGAGAACAGGAGACTTTCCCATACAAATACATGGTACAGTAAGCACATATCAGAAATATGAAATGTTGGGGAAACAAATGCTTTAAGGGCCTGGTAGCCCACTTTAAGTAAAACTGCAGAAAGCAAAACAACATTGCAAATGTCCCATGCAGGGGATCTTCTTCAGCTCTAAGAGAATTCAAAAACTGTAATGTAAAGGCGCCACCCTCCCATCCGGACACATGGATTTCAAAGTAGCATCAAGGTGCCCCTATCTACAGTAAATTAGCGAAAATGGGGAGTATGGCTTCATTTAAAAAACATAATGAGAATATAACAACGTACCATCATCCAAATTACTTAAGTAGAACAAGGGGAGAGTGGAAGCAAGGGAGTAGTGGCTGAGGTTACCCCTATATGGTCCCCACTCAAAGTGGTTTTCCTGGACTATCTCATACTAGATATAACAATGTACAATAAAATATAGAAAAAATATAATTTATTATATAATATAAAAAATAGAATATACAATTGACATGTTAAAAGAAACAATTAATAGATTGGTCGAAGTCTCGACTAGTTTTGCGGTTGCCCGCTTCTTCAGGAGAGCCAATCTATAGAGCAAATCATACAAAAAAAAAAAAAACACATGAATAAACAAACAATAAATTAATATAAATTACAAATACAGCGGACAATATGCAGAGATATACAATTAGGTAGCTTACCCAATAAATGGAAATGTGTGCGGGCAGTGGTCGCCATGCAAGATCCCCTGCGGCGGACAAGTGGGATATGGGTGGATTCCTGGGGTGTAAAGTATAACCAATAAATGCGTATAGAGATAATAAAATTGTATTGAAGGTATATAGTGCAAGGCGACCAAGGAGGGAGGAAGGGGGAGGGGGAGGAGAAGGGGAAGGAAGGGGGAAAAAGAGAGGAAAGGGAAAACAAGAGGGATGCAAAGAGGGAAGGAGAGGAGAAGGGTGAAGAAGGAGGAGAAGAGGGGGAAGGGGGGAAAGGGGGGGAGGGGGGAAAAGAAAGGGGAAGAAACTATGGAAAGAGACAGAGGGAGATGGGGGGGCGGGGGGGAAGGGGGAGAGAGAGGGAGGGGAGGAAAGAAGGGAGGAAGGGGGGAAAAAGGGTACGAGGGGGGGGGGAAGGAGGAGGGAAAAGTAAAAAGATAGAGACAGAGAGGGAAAGAATAGGGAAGGTCTGCCAAGACTGTTGAATGGTTACAGAGAATTAAAGAAACTGACTCACCCCAATGTGTATGTTCATAAGAACAGTCCAGGGGACAAGAAAGCCTGGTGGGGCTGAAAGACAGGTGGACGGGAGATGGTAGGTTGGGCAGCTTACGGGGAGTGTTGGGGGAATGAAAATAATAGAGACTTCCAAGGTTGCTGGTGAAGACCCAGCAACAGCTTGGACTGGTCTGGATATTGGTAGAATTGGGTAAACGCCATGGCGGCATGGTAATGCCTTAGCTGAGGCGAGAAGTAAGGGTCCCCAGAAATAATTCCCAAGCTGTCCATGACGTCCGTCCTGTGTGTACCTTATCACAGCCGTAGCCAGTGAAGGAATCCACCGTGCTCATCCATGGGCACTAAGGCCCCTTAATGAGCTCCCCGACCGAGGGACAAATTAACAAAATAAAAAGGGATTAACAAAATAAGTAAATAAAGAAAAAGATACACTCTGCCTCCTCAGTATCGGGAGCATCTGTTGACCTAGAAGCCCCGAGAACAATCAATATTATATCATCAGGTGATCAATAACATAAACTAGAGTTAGAATAACAACAAATAGAAATATAGAAGCACTCCAAGGATGGGAAAGGGGGGGTGTGTTATCCACCCATAATATATGCGTATTTGTTGTTATTCTAACTCTAGTTTATGTTATTGATCACCTGATGATATAATATTGATTGTTCTCAGGGCTTCTAGGACAACAGACATTCCCGGTACTGACGAGGCAGAGTGTATCTTTTTCTTTATTTACTTATTTTGTTAATAGCTGTCTAGCCGTAATCTTATAACTACGGCAATTGACACAACAATTAAACAATACAAACCTTTCCCCTCCCTCCTTGATGATATGCAGGATGCAGGGTCTACTCAGTATAGATGCATTCACCTTTACCGTAGGTTGCTTGCATAAACGGACTGGAATTACCTCCAGCCGAACTTGATCTGTGGGTGTTACCACATCTACAGCTCGAAAGAGATGCTGAATCACTATAACATTCTATTCTCCTTGCCTCCCTCAACTGTATCCAAAACGTTGCGTTATCTCCTATGGCATATCTTTTGTACTTATTTAGAAACTTAGCTCCCCCAACTACTCAGGGGCCCTGTGTTTAGTATACCCCCACATTTGCTACTCTGTTTCCAATATTTGGGACGGTTAGCCAGTACCTTTTCACCTTTTAGTTAAATAATTTCTACTCGCCCTTAACATTTTTTCAATAGCCTCACAATCTCCCCACTTCCCTCCCCGTTCGCGGGTTCGTTTCACCCTTCTCCTTTTTATTATCAACCTGTGTTGTTTGCACCCTTTACCCATCAGCGATGACTCCTCGGCGCCTCTATCCCTATTTAATTCCATGGCACCCTGCACCATCCCTTACACCAATTAAACACTACATGCCCCTCCTTTCCTGCCCCTACTGGTGCCATGTCTTTATGTCATGGCTCTGCACCTTATCCTTTAGCCATCAACCTTGCGACAGTCAATTTATGTCAATCATTATAGTGATCATCATGGTGGACACTACCTATGCCCACCTGCCTATTTTTACTTATGCCTAATAATTGTACTTAATGTCTTTTTTCTATTGTATCAGTGCCCTAAAATGGATCGTCCGATCTCTGGACGCCTCAGTTTCCTCCAGTGGTGGACATGTATTTCCCCTGGTGTGGATGCCTCACGCCATTCATGCCTCACAGCTCTGGCTGCGCCGTGGACTTCATGCCCATCGGCTCAATCTAGACGCACATGCGCAGTCCGCCGGCTAGCGTCTTGGTGACGTCAGACGCCGCCGGCTAGCGCCGTCGGCGTTCCTCGGTTGGTGAGCTCATTTAAGGGGCCTTAGTGCCCATGGATGAGCATGGTGGATTCCTTCACTGGCTACGACTGTGATGAGGCACACACAGGACGGACGTCATGGACAGCTTGGGAATTATTTCTTGTAGGGTTGTCCCGATACCACTTTTTTAGGACCGAGTACAAGTACCGATATTTTTTTTCATGTATTCGCCGATACCGAATACCGAAACTTTTTTTAAATGTGTCCCCAAATGCAGCCATGTCCCCCCACATATATCCAGCCATGTCCCCCCACATATATCCAGCCATGTCCCCCACAAATGCAGCCATGTCCCCCACAAATGCAGCCATCTCCCCCACAAATGCAGCCATGTCCCCCACAAATGCAGCCATCTCCCCCACAAATGCAGCCATCTCCCCCACAAATGCAGCCATGTCCCCCACAAATGCAGCCATCTCCCCCACAAATGCAGCCATCTACCCCACATATGCAGCCATGTCCCCCCAGCCATGTCCCCCAGAGAGAGGCAGCGTGTAATGCGTGTATAATCCTCAGACAGCGGCCATCCAGTGTACAAAGCCGCGCCTCCTCCTCTGTGGGAGAGAGAGGCAGCGCCAGCATGTAATGCCTGTGTACCTGTATTATCCTCCTCAGACGGCAGCCATCCTGTGTTCAAAAGCCGCGCCTCCTCCCCTGTGGGAGAGAGAGGCAGCACCAGCGTGTAATGCCTGTGTACCTGTATTATCCTCCTCAGACGGCAGCCATTCTGTGTTCAAAAGCCGCGCCTCCTCCTCCTCATCCTCATCTGTGATAGGGGAACACTCCCAGCAAGTGAGTCAGTGTTCTGCTTATCACGGACACCCTCTCATCCTCATCCCATGGACGAGGATGAGAGGATGTCCGTGATAGGCAGAACACTGACTCACCTGCTGGGAGTGTTCCCCTATCACAGACGAGGAGGAGGCGCGGCTTTGTACACTGGATTGCTGCCGTCTGAGGATTATACGCGCATACAGGCATTACACACTGCCTCTCTCTCCCCAAGGTATGCCGTCTGATGCAGCGTGTAATGCACACAGGGACACAGGCTGCCTCTCTCTCACTGGTATGCTCAGCTGTCTGAGCATTACACGCTGCATCGCTCTCCCCAAAGTATTCTATTTAGGCATCGGGAGTATTTGCGGGAGTACAAGTACTCCCGCAAATACTTGGCATCGGTCCCGATACTAGTATCGGTATCGGGACAACCCTTATTTCTGGGGACCCTTACTTCTCGCCTCAGCTAAGGTATAACCATGCCGCCATGGCGTTTACCCAATTCTACCAATATCCAGACCAGTCCAAGCTGTTGCTGGGTTTTCACCAGCAACCTTGGAAGTCTCTATTATTTTCATTCCCCCACCACTCCCCGTAAGCTGCCCAACCTACCATCTCCCGTCCACCTGTCTTTCAGCCCCCACAGCCCCACCGGGCTTTCTTGTCCCCCAGACTGTTCTTATAAACATTCCCATTGGGGTGAGTCAGTTTTTTGAATTCTCTGTAACCATTCAACAGTCTTGGCAGACCTATTCTTTCCCTCTCTGTCTCTATCTTTTTACTTTTCCCTCCTCCTTTCCCCCCCCCCCCGTACCTCTTTCCCTCCCTTCCTCTCCCCCTTCCCCCCCCCCCCGTACCTCTTTCCCTCCCTTCCTCTCCCCCTTTCCCCCGCCCCCCATCTCCCTCTGTCTCTTTCCATAATTTCTCCCCCTCCCCTCCCCTTTCTTTTCCCCCCTTCCCCCCCTCCCCTGTCCTCTCCTCCTTCTTCACCCTTCTCCTTCCCTTCCCGCTTCGCGTCCCTCTTGTTTTCCCTTTCCTCTCTTTTTCCCCCTTCCTTCCCCTTCTCCTCCCCCCTCCCTCCTTGGTCGCCTTGCACTATATACCTTCAATACAATTTTATTATCTCTATACGCATTTATTGGTTATACTTTACACCCCAGGAATCCACCCATATCCCCCTTGTTCGCCGCAGGGGATCTTGCATGGCGACCACTGCCCACACACATTTCCATTTATTGGGTAAGCTACCTAATTGTATATCTCTGCATATTGTTCGCTGTATTTGTAATTTATATTAATTTATTGTTTGTTTATTCATGTGTTTTTTATTTTTTTGTATGATTTGCTCTATAGATTGGCTCTCCTGAAGAAGCGGGCAACCGCGAAACTAGTCGAGACTTCGACCAATCTATTAATTGTTTCTTTTAACATGTCAATTGTATATTCTATTTTTTATACTATATAATAAATTATATTTTTTCTATATTTTATTGTACATTGTTATATCTAGTACCAAGATAGTCTAGGAAAACCACTTTGAGTGGGGACCATATAGGGGTAACCTCAGCCACTACTCCCCTGCTCCCACTCTCCCCTTGTTCTACCACAGTAAATTAGCCTCAGAAGCTGTGTAATTTATACGTGTTCAGGTTTGATGAGGATAAGGTGGCCACCCTAACGTAATTAGAGCGAGAGGCTCTAATAGGATTCAAAACAGGGTGGGTTTGGGGCGCAGAGTACTGCGCCCTGAGCCCACTAAATTGTGTGACAATTAGAAAATTAGAAAATCAGAAAGTCAAAAATCTAAAATTTGAAAATTCAAAAATCTAAAATTTGAAAATTCAAAAATCTAAAATTTGAAAATTCAAAAATCTAAAATTTGAAAATTCAAAAATCTGAAATTTGAAAATTCAAAAATCTGAAATTCAAAATTCAAAAATCTGAAAATTCGGAAATTCCAACATTCAAAGTCCTGAAATTTAAAAATGTAACTGGTTGCTGACCGCCCGCCGTCATTTTACTGCCTGGGCGAGAGCCCGTAGCTATACGTCCGCTCTTTTTGCGCCCGCCCCTGCTCGACCCCGAGTCCCGCGCGATTGCTCGTTACAGAGCGGGGACCAGGAGCTATGTGTGTAAACACAAAGCTCCCAGTCCTGTCAGGGAGAGAAACGCTGATCTTCTGTTCATACAATGTATGAACGGAAGATCAGTGATTTCCCCTAGTGAGTCCACCCCCCCATACAGTTAGAACACACCCAGGAACATACTTGACCCATTCCCCGCCCCCTAGTGTTAACCTCTTCACTGCCAATGGCATTTTTATAGTAATCCAAAGCATTTTTATAGCACTGAAAAAAACGCTGATCGCCGCCATTACTAGTAAAAAAAAAATATTAATAAAAATGCCATAAAACTACCCCCTTTTTTGTAAATGCTATACATTTTGCGCAAACCAATCAATAAACGTTAATTGCGATTTTTTTTTACGAAAAATATGTAGAAGAATACGTATCGGCCTAAACTGAGGAAAAAAAAAATGTATATATTTTTTGGGGATATTTATTATAGCAAAATGTAAAAAATATTGAATTTTTTTCAAAATATTCGCTCTATTTTTGTTTATAGCGCAAAAAATAAAAACTGCAGAGATGATCAAATACCACTAAAAGAAAGCTCTATTTGTGGGAAAAAAAGGACGCCAATTTTTTTTGGGAGCCACATCGCACGACTGCACAACTGTCAGTTAAAGCGACGCAGTGCCGAATCACAAAAAGTGCTCTGGTCATTGGGCAGCAATATGGTCCGGGGGTTAAGTGGTTAAAGATTGGAAACGCAGATTAGAAATGCATAAATTCCAAAATCAAAAATTTGTAAAATCGAAAAAGTGGAAATTCAAAAATCGGAAATCAGAAATTCAAAAATCAGAAATTCTAAAATTCAAAATTTGAAATTTCAAAATTCGAAAATCCAAAACATTTGAAAATCAGAAATTCAAACATTTTACATTCAGAAATTTCAAAATTCATGAATCGGAAATTTGAAAATTCCAAAATCAGAAGTTAAAGTGATACTGATTTTCTTTCTTTTTTTCAGATTTTCAAAGTTCAGAAATTTGAGAATCGGAATTTGGAAATTCCAGGAATTTGGAAAATTCCAGGAATTTGGAAATTCCAGGAATTTGGAAATTCCAAAATTTCAAAATTCGAAATTAGGAAATTCAACATTTTTGAAATTCAAAAATTTGTCAAATTTTATTTGTATATCCGAAAATGTGAAATATTAAAAAATTTGAATATTTGAAAAGCGAAATTCCCGAGAATTAAAAAATTTGGAGAATTTGTATTCGCTAACAGCCACATTTTAAAGGAAATTAAAAATTTGAAAATCAGAAATTCGAAAATTCTAAATTCCAAAATCGGAAATTCAAAAGTTGTATATTCGAAAATCAGAAATTTGATATTCGAAAAGCGGAAATTTGAAATTTCTAAATTCTAAAATTTGAAAATCGAAAATTCTAAATTCAAAAATCAGAAATTCGAAAACCAAACATTGCAAAATCAGAAATTCAAAATTTTACATTCAAAAATTCTAAAATCAGAAATTAAAGTTATTTTACTGATTTTCTTTCTTTTTTTCAGATTTTCAAAGTTCAGAAATTTGAGAATCAGAATTTTCGAAATTCCCGAATTTTGTAAATTCCAAAATTTGAAATTAGGAAATTCAAAATGAATCCAAAAACTTGAAAACATTTTAAATTCTACATTCGAAAAGCGGAAATTCCCAAAAATTAGAAAATGTGTAAAATTTGTATTGTCGTTCACGGAATCACAAATTTTTGAATTTCTAATTTTCAAATTTTGGAATCTCTTATTTTTAAAAAATTCCAAAATTCGCGATTCGAAAATTCGGAATTCGAAAATCCAATACCAGAAATTTCAAATTTGGATTTTAGAATTTACGTTTTTTTTTTTTTTCAAAAATAGCAAAAAATTTATGAAACAAAAATGAACACATTTTCCTGCAATGCACATGTCTATTAGGTACCTTTGACCATTCTGTCTCTTGGATTTTGGCTGGGGCCCCCTGACCCCTGGGCGAGACCTTCCATCTCCCACACTGGGATCGGTCTCCAAACTGGAAGCTCTGAGCTATCTTCAACCTAAGTATATAATGACCCTGCACACCTGTGTACTCAGTCAGGTTGCAAGTGTCTAGCAAAACCCAGACACAGGATTAAATGTTCCGATCCAGCACTACAGGGTTCGGAGACACAGCTTTCTCTGCCCAGAAAACAACTGGTCTGGAACGTTGCACTTACCCTAAATCCGAATACTGTGACATACCGAATACCGAATACCTCCTCATCCTCTCACACCCAGGCTCAGGGTACTTTGTCTGGCAAAGCAGCTGCCAACGCGGCCTCTTCCCTCTGCTCAATGGCATCAGTCACTCCTTCCCCCACCATATCCTCCTGAGGAGTCCCCTGAACTGTTTGACCACAGTGTTGGGTACATGCTGCAGGAGGATGCGCAGCATTTTGATGGCTCCGATGGTGGTACACAGCTAGAGGAAGGCAGCAACATGAGCCCAGAGAGAGGGGGTGCCCAAGAAGGACAGCAATTTGGCAGTCATGTTCCCCCAGCTGCAGCATACTGCCTGGTTTGCTACAGTGATGAGGAGGGAGGGGATAATGAGGTCACTGACTCTACGTGGGTGCCTGATAGGAGAGAGGCAGAGGAGGAGTCACATCTCCAATGAGGCAGGATGAACTCCAGCTTAAGGGCAGCACACCGACTCCATCACAACGCAGAGCTATGCATGTGCAGGGCACTGCTGTCTCTCAGCGTTATTCCAAAAGTTCTTTGGTGTGAGCCTTTTTTGAGATGAGTGCATCAGATCGCACCGCTGCTATTTGCAACATATGTCTCAAGCGTAACTCGCGTGGCCAAAACATCACCCGCTTGGGCACCACATGCTTGATCAGACATATGTCAACCTGCCATGCAGTTCGTTGGCAAGTGTACCTCGAAGACCCACACCAAAGAACAAAGCGGACCTCTCTTTGCTCCTCATCAGCTGGGATCTCCAACCCCACTATACCCTCAGTTCTCTCTGAAGCCTGCACTGATAGGACTGAAGGTGTAGAATTAGGTGTGTCACAGCCAAGTACTTGCGGGCAGTCAACTATCGGTACACCGACGTCAGATTGTACCAGACAAATTTCCCTGCCCCAGCTGCTGCAGCACCGAAAGAAGTTCTCTCCCAGCCATCCACATGCCCAGCGGTTGAATGCTAGCTTAGCTAAATTGCTAGCACTTCAACTTCTGCCTTTTCAATTGGTAGATTCTGCCCCCTTCCGTGAATTTGTGGAATGTGCGGTACTTCAGTGGCAAGTTCCCAAACGCCACTTTTTCTCACGGGAGGCGATTCCGACTCTCTACCGGCAGGTGGAAGGCAATGTCCATGCCTCGTTGGACAGGGCAGTCAGTGGTAAGGTGCATATTACCACTAATTAATGGTCCAGCAGGCATGAACAGGGACGTTACCTATCTTTCACGGTGCATTGGGTGACTCTGCTGGCAGCTGGGAAGGATGCAGGACAAGGTACAGTAGTGTTGGAGGTTGTTCCGGCACCACGCCACTAAAATGCTACTACTGAGATAAAGACAAAAAAAATCTGCGCTAAAACAAAAAGCATAAGTGAGCTGCAACTAAAAAGTGATATACACACCAAAATACAAGAAAAAGAGAATATAGTTGCGCTAAAAAAATGATAATTATGTGATAACTTATATGAAAATGATATGAAAAATTATAAGTGAAATTGATAAACAAAGTCCAAAGTGCTGAATGAAGCAAGCAATAAAGTCCAAAAATTCCAATATTCTTGGTTAACATGAGTATAAACCAGTAAAGCAAAAATGGAAGTGACCACCACCAACAGGAAGCACCATAGGAAATGCACGCTTACCAGAAGGCAAGCATATAGGGCTTGCGGCTGAAACCCCAGCCAGGGCCTTTAAACTGGAACTGCCACCAACATCAATGGTTAAGGTCCTCCAGGTTTTCTTGGATATCAATAGGCCCCCGGAAAGAAGTAAAACTCACAATAGTGATGTACCGTAAAAAATAATAAATTTAATGTAAAAAATGCACTTACAGAAATGACTTTCTTAAAAGCATGAAAGGATAAGCCGGCCGGCTTTCACGAACTCCCGTCCTCATGGACCGTAACGCCACACGTCAGCACGTCTCCTTGCCCGACGTACGTTTCGTCATACAATGACATCGTCTGGGGAACGGGCGACGTACTGACGCATCGCGTATTATAGTATTACATCGGGACCAAGCCTCATTCTGAGTCAAGGTCTCCTGGCGGCATATTGCCGCGTCACACATTAAGCTAATTACCCGGAGCCAAGCCTCGTCGTGAGTCAGGATCTCCGGGTAAACAACTATGGTGGCCCATGATGACCAATATATTAACTCACACATTACCCCTATACAATAACAGAAGCACGGCCTCGATCTGAGTCAGGTCTTCGGATATCAACAATGACGACCATTAAAAATTAAAATTAAAATGTAAAAGGAACACAAATAAAAATGGATGGATAATTTAACTCCTCAAATACAGAGTTCCCATTTAAATTAAAAGAGGGAATACCGGATTAGTTATAATAAATGAATATAAGAATTAAAAACTGCCTATAATGGACAAAAAGGCATACCTATACAGTTATATGAACGTATGAAAAAAGTATTAAGGACATAGTGGTACAAAAATTATTCTAAAGGTACTCTCAACTATTGAATAACAATAGAACCGATAAATATAACATTTTAAATTCTAGACCTGTATTCAAAATATATTTATGTTATGTTTGTGACCAGGAAAGAGAAAGGAACCCAAAATGTCCAATAAAGCCACACTGGGATATCTCAATATATAAAGAGAGAAATTAATTTCTATAGATATGTTATTTAAATAAATCATATCTTAGATATCAAAAATAGATGAAAATTGCAAATAAATAATATTTGATTATCATAAAATTGTTAAAAAATATTGAAAAACGTATTGAAAAAATGATTGAGAAAAGGCCCCAGCAAATGGACGTACTCCCACCCCATGAGGATACCGTTATAGATTGAGGGCCAACCTTGACTCAAATCAAGTTCACAAAAGAAGAAACAAAGAAAAAATGGATAAACAGTAAATTTATGAGTTATCTATAAAAGCATTCACATCGGCCTCAATGTTAAGACCATGGGGGGTATAACATTTTACTTTATGTATCCAGGCCATCTCAAGTTTAGAGATGCTTCTCACCAAAAAACTGCCTCGCCAGTGTGGTGTATATTTATCGATCCCCAAAAAAATAGTTTTAGAGGGGTCTTTGTTATGGGCCAAAAGATAATGCTTTGAGACTGAATGATTAGGGAACCCTGCTAGAATATTGGTAATATGTTCATTCAGTCTTACTGAAAGAGGTCTTTTAGTCCTGCCGATATATTGAAGCCTGCAAGGACATTGACGT
Source organism: Rana kukunoris (assembly GCA_029574335.1). Taxonomy (NCBI): domain Eukaryota; kingdom Metazoa; phylum Chordata; class Amphibia; order Anura; family Ranidae; genus Rana; species Rana kukunoris. The sequence goes on from CM056049.1 coordinate 416,152,100, forward strand.
AAATAAACGACCCCTTCAGTAGAACAAGTTATAAAGGGTTTAATCTTGAATTCTTGTAGTGTAGACGTGGAAACAAAATTGTACGTGCGTCTATGTGTACACCCATTAAGAGAGCAGACCCGACAATTCCTACACTGGTAAAATCCAGTGAAGGAATTAAGGAACGTCATCCTGGCAGGGGGTGGTTCTAAGACATTAGGGGCCAGCCTATGTCTCAATCACCTGAGGTGTGGCAGGTAAGGTGGAACCAAGAATTGAGTCATTTTTAAGAATATGCCAATGTTTTTTAATAAGATTCTTATTATTAAAATGTTGGGCCGAGTAGGTGGTTAAAAAAGGGACCACAGGCGGTTCCCTATCGTGTGAGGGCCTGCTAATAAGAAGGTCAGCTCTGTTTTTTAATTTGACTTCCTCTAGTGTAGCCATAAGAGAACTTGCTTCATATCCTTTTTGTAGAAAAAGTTAGGATAGTCGCTTGATCTAAGAATTCACTCTCACTGGTACAGTTACGCTTGATTCGTAGGTACTGGCTCTTAGGCACAGACTTCGTCCAGGGCTTATGGTGACAACTATCTACCGGTATGTACGAATTGCGATCCGTACTATTAAAGTGGGTCGAGGTAGTGTATTCATTCTGGGAGACGGAAATTTTTAAGTCTAGAAAGTTGATACTAGACTGGCTCGCCTCAAAATCCAGATGTATACATCTGGAATTATTATTCAAGAATTGGATAAAGGACTGTAGATCTTCTAATGATCCGTCCCATAGGAGGAGGATGTCGTCAATGTACCTCACCCACAACTTGAGTTGGGGTTTCTGGCTAACATAGACGACATCCTCCTCCCACAAGGCCATAAAGAGGTTGACCAAACTGGGGGCATACTTGGCGAAAAAATTGGTTTTGGAACCAAAAACAGTTCCTAGAGGCAGCAAAATGAAGCAGCTCCAAAATAAAACAGATCTGCTCATCAAGTAGACCTGAGTCTCGCCTTAGATAGTATTCTCCTGCAAACAATCCTAAATCATGTGGAATTATAGTATATAGTGATGTCACATCAGCTGTGACAAGCCACATGTTATCAGTGGGTTTTAGATCTGATAAAATATTTAATACATGACGAGAATCCTTAAGATGAGATGGCATAATAGACACTAAGGGTTGGAGAAAAAAATCTATACCTGCCCACCCGGGAAGTGAGAGAATCAATCCCGCTCACTTTGGGGCGTCCCGGGGAGCAGGTCTGATTTTTGTGGATTTTGGGAAGGTAATATATAATAGGTGTCCTAGGGGCTGTAGGGATAAGGTAAGCCTTTACTTTTTTATTTAGAATCCCTTCCTTAAAACCCCTCTTCACAATATGTTCCAACTGTTCTAAGTAGGATCCTACTTAGAACGGTTGGAACGTATTTTGAAGAGGGGTTTTAAGGAAGGGATTCTAAATAAAAAAGAAAAGGCTTACCTTATAAAAATCAGACCTGCCCCCCGGGACGCCCCATAGTGAGCGGGATTGATTCCCTCACTTCCTGGGTGGGCAGATATATAGATTTTTTTCTCCAACCCTTAGTGTCTATTATGCCATCTCATCTTAAGGATTCTCGTCATGTATTAAATATTTTATCAGATCTTAAACCCACTGATAACATGTGGCTTATCACAGCTGATGTGACATCACTATATACTATAATTCCACATGATTTAGGATTGTTTGCGGTAGAATACTATCTAAGACGAGACTCAGGTCTACTTGGTGAGCAGATCTGTTTTATTTTGGAGCTGCTTCATTTTGCTGCCTCTAGGAACTATTTTTGGTTCCAAAACCAATTTTATCGCCAAGACAGAGGGGTCGCAATGGGGGCTAAGTATGCCCCCAGTTTTGCCAACCTCTTTATGGCCTTGTGGGAGGAGGATGTCGTCTATGTTAGCCAGAAACCCCAACTCAAGTTGTGGGTGAGGTACATTGACAAAATCCTCCTCCTATGGGACGGATCATTAGAAGATCTATAGTCCTTTATGCAATTCTTGAATAATAATTACAGAGGTATACATCTGGATTTTGAGGCGAGCCAGTCTAGTATCAACTTTCTAGACTTAAAAATGTCCGTCTCCCAGAATTAATTCACTGTAAGAGTACGGATCGCAATTCGTATATACCGGTAGATAGTTGCCACCACAAGCCCTGGTTGAAGTCTGTGCCTAAGAGCCAGTACCTACGAATCAAGTGTAACTGTACCAGTAAGAGTGAATTTATAGATTAAGCGACCATCCTAACTCAGAGATTTCTAGAAAAAGGAGATGAAGCAAGTTCTCTTATGGCTACACTAGAGGAAGTCAAATTGAAAAACAGAGCTGACCTTCTTATTAGCAGGCCCTCGCATGATAGGGAACCGCCTGTGGTCCCTTTTTTCTTTTTAAGTGTATTTTGTGTGTGTACTCGAGAGAGGAGCCTGCGCTTTGAAGCCCAACGGGGCAGAGGGACTCCCCTATGAGGGAGTGAGAGGATCTAGCCCGCTCAGCCAGCCCCGTTAGTCCTTTGCCTCTCTTTTTTAGAGACCGCGTGGCCAAAGTGCGTGCATGTTAACCCAATTTCGAGTGCGTGTAAGTGTGGTGTTTTTTTGTGGGAGGGGGGTGGGCGTACTAAGCGCAGGCTTACCTTGCACAGCACACCCACCGGGAGACGGGCTGAGACCACCAAACTCAATTCACATGCAGCCGAGACCGGGATCCGAACCCTTAGCTGCAGAGGTGAACGGCTTGTCAGCACAGTGCCAATCTCGTTGAGCCACCGCAGCTCCTGTGGTCCCTTTTTTAACCACCTACTCGGCCCAACAATTTAATATTAAGAATCTTATTAAAAAACATTGGCATATTCTTAAAAATTACTCTGTTCTTGGTTCCACCTTACCTGCCACACCTCAGGTGATTTTCAGAGAGTCTTCGGCATTGAGACATAGGCTCGCCTCTAATGTCTTAGAACCACCCCCTGCCAGGATGACGTTCCTTAATTCCTTCACTGGATTTTACCAGTGTTGGAATTGTCGGGTCTGCTCTCTTAATGGGTGTACACATAGACACACACACAATTTTGTTTCCACGTCTACACTACAAGAATTTAAGATTAAACCCTTTATAACTTGAAGGGGTCGTTTATTTACTTCAATGTCCTTGCGGGCTTCAATATATTGGCAGGACTAAAAGACCTCTTTCAGTAAGACTGAATGAAAATATTACCAATATTCTAGCAGGGTTCCCTAATCATTCAGTCTCAAAGCATTATCTTTTGGCCCATAACAAGGACCCCTCTAAAACTATTTTTTTGGGGATCGATAAATATACACCACACTGGCGAGGTAGCTCTTTGGTGAGAAGCATCTCTAAACTTGAGATGGCCTGGATACATAAAGTAAAATGTTATACCCTCCATGGGCTTAACATTGAGGTCGATGTGAATGCTTTTATAGATAACTCATAAATTTACTGTTTATCCATTTTTTCTTTGTTTCTTCTTTTGTGAACTTGATTTGAGTCAAGGTTGGGCCTCAATCTATGACGGTATCCTCATGGGGTGAGAGTAGGTCAATTTTCTCAATCATTTTTTCAATAATTTTTTCAGAATTTTTTAACAATTTTATGATAATCAAATATTATTTGCAATTTTCATCTATTTTTTATATCTAAGATATGATTTATTTAAATAATATATCTATAGAAATTCATTTCTCTCTTTATATATTGAGATATCCCAGGGTGGCTTTATTGGACATTTTGGGTTCCTTTCTCTTTCCTGGTCACAAACATATTTTGAATACAGGTCTAGAATTTAAAATGTAATATTTATCGGTTCTATTGTTATTCAATAGTTTAGTTTATTATAACTAATCCGGTATTCCCTCTTTTAATTTAAATGGGAACTCTGTATTTGAGGAGTTAAATTATCCATCCATTTTTATTTGTGTTCCTTTAACATTTTAATTTTTAATGGTCGTCATTGTTGATATCCGAAGACTTGACTCAGATCGAGGCCGTGCTTCTGTTATTGTATAGGGGTAATGTGTGTGTTAATATATTGGTCATCATGGGCTACCATAGTTGTTTACCCGGAGATCCTGACTCACAACGAGGCTTGGCTCCGGGTAATTAGCTTAATGTGTGACGCGGCAATATGCCGCCAGGAGACCTTGACTCAGAACGAGGCTTGATCCCGATGTAATACTATAATACGCAATGCGTCAGTACGTCGCCCGTTCCCCAGACGACGTCATCGTATGACGAAATGTACATCGGGCAAGGAGACGTGCTGACGTGTGGTGTTACGGTCCATGAGGACGGGTGTTTGGGAAAGCCGGCCGGCTTATCCTTTCATGCTTTTAAGAAAGTAATTTCTGTAAGTGCATTTTTTACATTAAATTTATTATTTTTTACGGTACATCACTATTGTGAGTTTTACTTCTTTTCCGGGGGCCTATTGATATCCACGGAAACCTGGAGGACCTTAACCATTGATGTTGGTGGCAGTTCCAGTTTAAAGGCCCTGGCTGGGGTTTCAGCCGCAAGCCCTATATGCTTGCCTTCTGGTAAGCATGCATTTCTTATGGTGCTTCCTGTTGGTGGTGGTCTCTTCCATTTTTGCTTCACTGGTTTATACTTAAGTTAACCAAGAATATTGGACTTTTTGGACTTTATTGCTTGCTTCATTCAGCACTTTGGACTTTATTTATCAATTTCACTTATAATTATAAGTTATCACATAACTATCATTTATTTAGCACAACTATATTCTCTTTTTCTTGGAAAATGCTACTACTGGTTGTGAAACATCTCTCTTCTCCACCTCCTCCTCTTCTTCTTCCTCTGTGGCCTCTTCCTGTGCTGATGTTTCCTCGGAACCAGAGGTGCTCCGTAGGCGTTCAAGGGGCTACGCAGGTAGCACAAAATTAGCACTTTTGATTTCGAACGTTCGAGTCCCAAAGACTTCAATGGGGTTCTAAAGTACACGCTAACGATCGGTCCGTTCGAAGGTTCTGGTGCGAACCGAACAGGGGGGGTGTTTGGCTCATCCCTACTCCTGAGCACACTAAAAGACCAGGAGATGCAAGATGACACCCATGTGCAAGGGGCCTAAAGCTTTGTTCTAAATGCAGGAGAAGTTATCAGGGAAGTGTAAAGGAAATACCTTTATGCTTCTCAGATCATGTTTTCCTTCATTTAAATGTTCCTGCTTTAGGCGGGTTTAGCTGCATATAGGCGTGTTTAGCCATGCTTAGAGCATCTAACTAGATCCTGGATGCACAGAATTCTATTTCCTCTAAATGCAACTAAACTGTCTGCACCTAAAAATCAATAACTTAATTTATACGCATTTAGAAGTGTCCTCTAAATGCATATATACAGATGTCTAATTAAAAATATAGTTCTGTATGTTTTTATTCTTTTGTTTTTAACGTACAGTGACTTGAAAAAGTATTTATACCCATTGAAATTTTCCTCATTTTGTCATGTTACATCCAAAATCATAAATATATTTTAATGGGGTGTTATGTGATAGACCAACAAAAAGTGGCACATAATTGTGAAGTGGGAAAAAAAATGGTTTTCAACATTTTTTATAAATAAATCTGTGAAAAGTGTGATGTGCATTTGTATTCAGCCCCCCTGAGTCAATAATTTGTATAACCCCCTTTCCCTGCAATTACAGCTGCAAGTCTTTTTGGTAGGATGTCTCTACCAGCTTTGCACATTTAAAGTGACATTTTTGCCCATTCTTCTTTGCAAAATAGCTCAAGCTCTGTCAGATTGGATGGAGAGCGTCTGTGAACAATTTTCAAGTCTTGCCACAGATTCTCAATTGGATTTAGATCTGGACTTTGACTGGGCCATTCTAACACATGAATATGCTTTGATCTAAATCAGGGGTCTTCAAACTACGGCCCTCCAGTTGTTCAGGAACTACAATTCCCATCATGCCTAGTCATATCTGTGAATGTCAGTGTTTTACAATGCCTCATGGGATGTGTAGATATGCAGCTGTGTTTCATGCGTTTTTAGGCATGTTTTTCAGTGCATTTTGCATTTTAAACCAGCATTTTTTATGGGTTTTTGCATGCAATTTTCATGCATTTTGCTTTTTTTCTTTAAACGCACTGTAAAACACACTGTATAAAGCCGTTTGCTAAGGAGGGGCCGGGAAGCCAGCCTCCGTGTCATGAGTCATCAGCTGTCAGCAGGAATCCCACTAAATTGAAAAAAAAAAAAAACTTGCCGGCAAACACATGGGTTCTCAATGTTGAAGAGGACAAGGGCCTCTTGCCAACAACCCTTGGCCAAGTGGTTGTCGGGATCTGCAGGTGGGGGGACAATTGGAATCTGGAAGCCCCTTTAACAATGGGACCCCCAGATCCCCGCCCCCCACCCTATGTGAATGAGTATTGGGTACATCGTACCCCTACCCATTCACCAAAAAAGCAGTGAAATGTAAAAAAAACAAGAGATAGTTTTTGACAATTCCTTTATTAGTAAAATAGCTCTGAGCCGCAGTCTCTCCCAATATCATCTCTGCTGATGTCATCACTCTCAATGCCCTCGCCTTCTCCCGCTGCCTTTTCCCCATGCTGTCATCTCTCAGGGTCATCGTTTTCTGTCTCCCCCTCGTGACGCCGTTGTTGCCGCCGCCGCCTTCTTCTTCCTTGCTGCCTTCTTCTTCCTTGTCGTCGCCGGTTACCAGCTAAAAAACAACAAAAGGCTGCAGAAGAAAGCGAGGCCACCGGGAGAGATGACATTGGGAGAGACAGCAGCTCAGAGCTATTTTACTAATAAAGGAATTGTCAAAAACTGTCTCTTGTTTTCTTTACTTTTCACTGCTTTTTTGGTGAGTGGGTAGGGGTACAATGTACCCGATAACCGTTCATATAGGGTGTGGGGTGTGATAGGCACTCAGGTGCAGGCTCTGCTGGGATCAGAGAACAAACTAATAAGCCTGGACGGCAGCACTCCAATACAACACATTTATTAAGTTAAAATCCAGCTTATTCACCAGGCAAGGGTTGTCGGGAAGAGGACCTTGTCCTCGTCAACATGGGGGCAAGGTGCTTTGGGGTGAGGGTTTATGGTGAAATCTATTAGTTGCAGATCGCGGGAGTCCAGACTCTTATCAAAGCGCACCGACCACAAAACGCATAGATGTGAATTAGTACCATAGGAAACCATGTCAAATGGACTGTAGTGTGTTTCTGCATACTGCAAAACACACAAAAAAATGCATAGGTGTGAACGTAGGCTAAGACTGCTTTAAACATCTCCACCACTTTATCCCAGACCTGTCATGGTGTGTTCCTTGGCCTTCATAATGCTGTTTGTTCACTAAGGTTCTCTAACAAACCTCTGAGGGCTTCAAAGAACAGCTGTATTTATACTTAGATTAAATTACACACAGGTGGACTCTATTTACTAATTAGGTGACTTCTGAAAGCAATTGGTTCCACTGTATTTTAGTTAGTAGTTATCAGAGTAGTGGGCTAAATAAAAATGCACGCCACACATTTCATTTATTAGGTTTTAATTTTTCTTTTTTTTTTACAAATATTTATCATTTTCTTTCCACTTCACAATTATGTGCCACTTTGTGTTGGTCTATCACTAATAACATACATTTAAGTTTTTGGTTGTAACATGACAAAATGTGGAAAATTTCAAGGGTTATAAATACTTTTTTGAGGGCACAGTATGTCTGCATATCTAAGCCTATTCTGTTGCCCTAAGATTCCACATTTTCCCATTCACTGAACATGAATGGAACCTTTTTTTGAGACAGCACATAGAGACCCCTGGTGGACAAAATATATATTTTAATAAAAAAATTGAATGATAGGGAGCCCATCTAACTAACTTATTGCTTCTGATAAAACATTTTTTTATCAAATACTAATACAAAATAAATTTAAATACACATAAGAGGCTCTTTAGCAGTGTACATTATACATCAGTAAAAGGATCAGACAGTTGGATCAAATGGAGTAGAACCTTAGAGAATGAAAATAGGAAAAGTGGATAAGTGGGGCAGTACTAGGAGAAAGAGGGGGAGGGGGAGGAAGGGAAAAAGGAGGAGGAGAGAGGGTGATTGGGATGTGATGGGTAGAAACAAATAGGGGAAGGAAAAAAGGAAAAATGGGCAGTGGGGAAGAAAAACAAGGATATAGTACCATCCCACTAGCCTTCACATTAGTATCACAGCATGTAGTATACAGTGGCCTTTACCCATTCTCCCCAGATCTTGTTAAACTGTTTAGGCCTGGGCGCAATGTGATGACGTCACGTCCGGGTACCCGTAAGTAAACAAAGCCGCAATTGTGGCTAGTAAGCAAGAGATCTGTGAATTTTTTTTCACAATCTCATGCTTTCCAGCCTGGAGGAGAGATGTGGGGTCTTATTGACCCCACATCTCTCCTTAACCACTTGATACCCGCCCGCCGTCATTTGATACTCTATTGTCCTGATAGGACTTCATATGACTTCCTGTCATATAAAGCTGCTAGGGGCGCACGCGCGCGCCGGCGGTGCACCCGTCGCGTCACTGAGAACACCGTGCGTGTGCCCGGCGCACTAGACACTGCACCAAAACCAGTAAATGTGATTTTTATTTTGTGTTTATACGGCGGCAAGCGCGAGAGCCCGTATTCGTAGGCATTGTCGCTGTAGGCCAAGCGATCGCTGCTTCCTCAGCGGGGGAGCCTGGCCAGAAGAAACTACCATTGTAGAGTGATGCAATGGCCCAATGCATCATTGATCGCTAAAAAAATGCCTAGTGAAAAGTGTCTGGGCAGTACTGATCTTACTACCATAAAACTAGAGCATAGGCCCTCAATAAACGCTACGACACGTAAATGCAGTGCAGTTGCAGTGTGAAATGCCGTCGTTGTCACGACATGGGTCATTTTTCGGCATTGTTGTAAAAACACAACTATTTGAGTGATGCAGGCTCTACGTAAGCAAAACACACACAAATGCAGTTTTGTTTCACACATTGAAAAAACAACATCTCTATTTTTTTCAACTTGATCATTAAAAACGGCCTTGCCTACACACGATCGTGAAAAAAAATGCTCTAGCAAAGTGCGGTGACGTACAACACGTACAACGGCACTATAATGGGGGCGTTCCATTCGGATGACGCCAACCTTTGGGCTGCTTTAGCTGATTTCGTGTTAGTAAAAGACGATTTGCGCTTTTCTGTCTGTTACAGCGTGATGAATGCGCTTACTCCATTATGAACGGTAGAACAAGGTTTGTGAGGCACAGATTGTCAAATCAAGACACCACATCCTGTGAAGAAATTAAACAGGAAAATGGGAGGGGTCAAAATCTACTATCAATAAATCAAAATAGATATGTAAAAAGACAAAATGTATTGTTTAAACATATACAAAATTGTTTAAAAAATATATATAAACATCATTTGGTCCCAAAGGACACACAAGGCTCAAAAGAGAGCCACCATGAACCCTGTATGAAGAATGCCCAACATGTTTCGCTCGGTTAGAGCTTCATCAGGAGCACATACAGGACATACTGGAAAGATAGAGAGAAACAATATCGTAAGAAATAAAGCATTCAAGCACTAATTATTCATTACATGTTCATTAAGAAAAATGCATTGATTTCAACGGAAATATAATCACATAATCATTTTAGAGAGGGAAAACAGTTTTATGATAACAATGTTGGATACACATAAAAGCACAGATGTGCTATCTTTCCAGTATGTCCTGTATGTGCTCCTAATGAAGCTCTAACCAAGCGAAACCTGTTGGGCATTCTTCATACAGGTTTCATGGTGGCTCTCTTTTGAGCCTTGTGTGTCCTTTGGGACCAAATGATGTTTATGTATATTTTTTAAACAATTTTGTATATGTTTAAACAATACATTTTGTCTTTTTACATATCTATTTTGATTTATTGATAGTAGATTTTGACACCTTTAAAGTCCCGGGGTTGTTACCCCTCCCATTTTCCTGCTTCATTATGAACGGTAGTTTTACCAGAACGAGCGCTCCCGTCTCATAACTTGCTTCTGAGCATGCAAAAAAATTTCACGTCGTTAAAGCCCACACACGACCATTTTTTACAACCCGAAAAACGTTGTGAAATTTTTTTCGAATTTATTTTTTTTTGCCCATTTTTCAGAACCCGAAAAATGCTCTGAAGCCCACATACACAATCGTTTTTAATGTCATAAAAAAAAACGTAATTTTTTACAACCCGAAAAATGATTGTGTGTACGCAGCATTAGGCCTTGGTCAGAACAGAGGAAATATTCTGGGCCTTGTGTAGTCCCCCCAGTTGCAGTGTAGTAGGCCCTAGTAAGGACCCAAGAGAAATGCTGGGACTTGTAGTCCTCCCAGTTGTAGTGTAGAGGGCCCTAGTAAGGACAGAAGAGGAATGCTGGGAGCTGTCACTTCCTGCTGAGTGAGAGCGAGGCCTGGGACGCATGCTAATACAGGGGAACATACGCAGATACAGCTACCCATACACACTGCAGGAAAGGCTTGGTGCCAGCCTGGTGGCACATAAAATTGTGATCCCAATAGTCTTTTAACTTTTTTATTAATAAACAGTAGATATACTACGCAATGATTGCTATTTATTTTCCTATCCACAAATTGGTGGAACAATAGTTGTGTTGGATCACGGATGAGGGATGAAGACACAGGAAAAATTTGAATAACACTGGGACTCATATATTATTTATATATAATTTATTTATTTACACATTATTGGTTTATTATGATCTTTTTATAACACTGTACATTTGTATAATTTTTATATATATATATTGTGAGGGATTTGCTTGGTAGCGGGTGTGTGTGACCCCCTGGATGGGTTCAATACACGCTGAACTGTACAAAAAGGCAGTTGAGGATGATTGAAAACAAATGATATGGTTTATTTTTCCATATTGCTGGATACACGTGCAAGCATCAAAACACCAAACATAAAATAAACCCTTGCCACTTGGGGCGTCTACCTTCCCAGCACAGGAACATACCTATGGAGTCTGGCACAGCCTACTGCTGGGCAGACACTGCTGGTCCTACAGCAGAAAACAAAAAGTCTCTTTGATATTTATCACACAGAAATATCAATCAGCACCTCACCTCTTCAGTACTGTTTGTGACTGCTCCTTAACTCCCCAAAGCCTTTAAGATGCAGCAATCAGTCGTCATCCTTAGGCTGTCTTTATAGAGGCTTTAATTGATTCATTCTGAACAGGTGAAGCCTTCCCACGCCCAAAACCTCTCTGGCCATCTTTGCAGCCGACGCCTAAGGCGGCGTACAGACGATCGGACATATCCGATGAAAACGGTCCGCGGACCATTTCCATCGGATATGTCCGATCGGGAGTTTGATCCGATGGCGTGTACACACCATCGGATCAAATTCCCCGCCGCCGGACGGCGCGGTGACGTAGTGGTGACGCGGCGGTGACGTTGACGCTGCCGCGTCACCGCACCAGGAAGTAAAACACTTCCGCGCATGCGCCGAATCCATTCGGCAGCGGCGCGGCGGCGGTGGGGGCCGACATGTCTGCTGGTAAGTGTACTAACCAGCAGACATGTCGGGCGGACAGATTCCCACCGGATAGATTTCAAAGCATGCTTTGAAATCTGTCGGGTGGAGAAATCTGTCCGCTAGCCCATACACACGAGCGGAGATGTCTGCTGAAACGGTCCATCGGACCGTTTTTAGCGGACATATCCCCTCGTGTGTACGCGGCCTAATAGTAATTGGTGTATTGTCTAAACAAGGCAGAAATATATCTCCCGTCTGTGACAACACACACAGATTTACCTGACTTCCTGTCACATACCCCCCCTCTTGTTTGAACCATAGGGTTGGGACACAGGTTGCCAGGCACGCATGCACTCGGGACAAACAATCTGCATTCCCCATTTTAACACTGGGGCGATGCGTTACAACAAAACTAAATTCCTGAAGGGCCAGGAACCACCTATTTATTCTCCTATTGGTCTCCTTGTTCTGTGCCATCCACTTCAATGGGGCATGATCCGTCACCAGTTCAAACTGTCTACCCAGGAGGTAGTACCGGAGAGAATCCAAAGCCCATTTCACTGCCAAACACTCAATGGTGGCATAATTCTCTTCATGGGCCTTCAACTTTCGGCTAAGGTAGTGGTACATAACAGGGTGTTCCTCCACGTTGATAACCTGGGACAGTACAGCTCCTAACCCCACATTTGACGCATCTGTCTGAACCACAAAGTCCCGTGACAAATCAGGCGATTTTGAAACTGGCTGACTACATAAGGCCTGTTTTAAAGCCTGAAAAGCTGCTTCTGCTCCGGGAGTCCATTTGGTCATGACAGATTCCTTCCCTTTGGTCAAATTGGTCAGGGGAGCAGCCTGTGAGGCAAAATGGGGGATAAAACTGCGATAATATCCTGCGATTCCCAAAAATGCACAAACCTGTTTTTTGTTGGTGGGATGTGACCAATCCTGAATAGCCTCAACTTTTTTTGTTTGGGGCTTGATTAGACCTCTCCCAATGGTATACCCTAGATCAGAGGTGGCAAACACAAGGCCCGCGGGCCGAATGCGGCCCTCCAGGCCATTTCATGCGGCCCTCGCACCTCTCCAGTCATCCTCCAGACCCTTACTTTCTGCTTTCAAGCAATGCATCTAACTTCCTCCCAGCAGCAGCATAAGGAAAGAGGGGTGCACTGTGATGTAAGGGAGGGTGGGGGACTCGACTTCTGATGGTGGGGTGGCTCTTGACATCTAATGTAAGGGGAGGGGATGCGCTGGACACCTAATCTTACAGATACAACTGGCCCTTTTGAGAACAATCATAATGCTAATAAGGCCCACCATGAAATTGAGTTTGACACCCCTGCCCTAGATACTTCGCCTCTTCTAGCCCAAGGGTACATTTTTTTGGATTGCCTGTAAACCCGGCTTTTCAGATGGAAGTCAACACAGCCTTAACTTTTGGTAAGTGTGATTCCCAATCCTCACTGTGGATGACCACGTCATCGAGGTATGCAGCACCATAGGCTCGATGAGGCCGAAGGGTCTTATCCATGGTGCGTTGAAATGTGGCGGGAGCATTCTGTAACCCAAAAGGCATCCTCCGATATAGGAATGATCTGTCTGGAGTTACAAAGGCTGTTTTTTCCCTGGCTGACTCTGAGAGAGGAATTTGCCAATAACCCTTGGTCAGGTCTAACGTCGTCATGTACCGGGCCGTGCCTAGGCGATCAATCAGTTCATCTATGCGGGGCATAGGATAGGTGTCAAACTTAGTGATTTTATTCAGGCAGCGAAAGTCATTACAAAACCGCCAACTTCCATCTGGTTTGGGCACTAAGACAATGGGACTGGACCAATCACTATTTGACTCTTCTATCACCCCCAGCTCAAGCATTTTTTTTTACTTCCTGGCGAATTGCCTCTCGCCGGGCTTCTGGAATTCTATAAGGCTTCAACTTGACCTTCTCCCCTGGTGTGGTGATAAAATCATGTTCTACCCCAGAGACCCAACCTGGCAAATCTGAAAACTTCTCCCTATTACGGAGCACAAATTCTTTAGCCTCCTGTTGCTGAGTTTTGGACAGAGTCTCCGATATCCCAACTTCAGGGACAGCCAGGTTAAATGGAGCAGAAAATCGGGTAGTCTCAGCGACCAAGGACTCTCTATCCTTCCATGGTTTCAACAAGTTCACGTGATATATCTGCTCAGGTTTTCGTCTTCCCGGTTGGCTAATTTTATAATTCACCACCCCCATTTTCTCCAACACTTCATAAGGACCCTGCCATTTGGCTAGGAATTTACTTTCGACCGTGGGGACCAACACCAACACCCTATCACCAGGTGCAAAGGAACGGACCTGGGCCCCACGAACGGACCTGGGCCCCACGATTGTAAATCCTCTGTTGAGCCAACTGGGCTTGGGCTAAATGTGCCTTCACAATCGGCATCACTTGGGCAATTCTATCTTGCATTTGTGCCACATGTTAAATCACACTTCGATGAGGGGAACTCTCACTTTCCCAAGTTTCCCTGGCAATGTCCAGCAGGCCCCAGGGGGTGCCTCCCATACAGTAGCTCAAACGGAGAGAACCCTGTGGACGACTGGGGAACCTCTCTTATGGCAAACATCAGATAAGGGAGCAGATAATCCCAGTTCTTTCCGTCTTTATCCACCACCTTCCTCAACATTTGTTTTAAGGTTTTATTAAACCTTTCCACTAACCCGTCTGTTTGTGGGTGATACACTGATGTACTTAATTTGGTCACTTTCAGGAGTTTACAAAGTTCTCTGGTCACCCTAGACATAAACGGGGTGCCCTAGTCAGTTAGGACTTCCTTAGGAAGACCCACGCGGCTGAAAACCTGAAATAACTCTTTGGCAATGGTTTTAGCAGAGGTGTTTCGGAGAGGAATCGCTTCTGGGTAACGGGTGGCATAGTCTATTATTACCAAGATGTGCTGATGCCCTCTAGTGGACTTCAGTAAGGGGCCAACCAAATCCATGGCGATCCTCTCAAAAAGGACCTCGATAATGGGCAAAGGTACCAACGGACTGCGGAAATGTGGCATGGGTGCAGTAATCTGACACACTGGACAGGAAGAGCAGTACATCTCCACTTCCTTAGTGATCCCAGGCCAATAAAACCTCTGGGTGATTCTCTCCCGGGTTTTTTCTGCTCCCAAATGTCCCCCAAGAATGTTCCCATGGGCCAGTTCCAAAACCATCTTGCGGTACGGTTTAGGCACTACCAGTTGCTCAATGGTGTCCTCTATCCTCTGTGACACTTGATATAACAGGTCCCTTTCAATAATGAAGTAAGGGAGGGCAACCCTCTCATCAGGGTTAACTAACTCCCCATCTATCTTCACTACATTTTCCCAGGCTCTTAGCAGTGTGGGGTCCCTCAATTGCTCAGTGATGAAATTTTCTCTGTGCACCTCGAGGTCATCAAACCCTATCGGCCGCTGTTCCTCTTCTGAGGTAGCAGGCTCCTCCCTAGGGACTGGTGTTTCCCCTGCTAAGACTGAGAACGGAAACTCAGGAGAGTCCTCACAGTTAGAGGTTTCTGGAGTAGCGGTTTCAAGCTTAGAAGAACCACTTACTGGGGAATCTGGGCAATCCCAGAGCTCCCGGAACTTTGGGAAATCCCTTCCCACAATGGCGTCATGTGGCAGTTGGGGAACTAAACCCACTTGGTGACACAAGTTACCGAGGGACGTTTCAAAGAAAACCGTAGTCACCGGATATTCTCGAGTGTCCCCATGTACACAAACTACAGCCATTTTCCTAGGATGTAAGGTTTTTCCCACCACTAGATCACTTTTCACTAAGGTGACCAGGCTACCTGAATCCAACAATACCACAACATCTTTACCATCTAAGCACATTCTACATAAAGGTTTCTCATTCCCCTTTACTGCAGTGCATGTGGTTGTAAAGAAGGACTGTTGTCTCTCTGTCAGAAAGTCACACTGCATGGGTTCATCAACCGCTGGGCAAACGGCTGCTACATGTTCCTCTTCCTGGAAACGGAAACAAATCACCCTTCTGGTCCTCTCCTGTGGGATGGGTCTTCTAGGCCGCACTTGCCAATCATTAGCAGTAGTCCCGATAACACCTCTAGTTGCTCTTTGGTCTTTCTCTCCACCCCCATCCCTTGATGCCGTTTTACCTACAGGTGGGGATGGTCTGGTCTTGGGGTGAAAAGTCTGTGCGTCTCTGGGTGAAGAGGACAAATTCTCAGTTGCTAGGTACCTTTCAACCAGGTCTACTAGTTTGTCTGCAGTTTCCGGACCACCATGGCTCATCCACTTCTGCAGGGTGTGAGGAAGAGACCTAAGAAATTTGTCCATGACTACTCGCTCCAAAATTTTTGGTCCGGACAGAGTTTCTGGCTGCAGCTATTTCCTAGCCAAATGGATGAGGTCATACATCTGCGACCGAGGTGGTTTCCTCAGCTGATAACTCCAATTATGGACCCGCTGAGCACGGACTCCAGGGTTACACCAAAACGTGCCAATATTTCCTCTTTTAACCGATCATAGTTTTTTGCATCTGCAAACTCCAAATCAAAATATGCCTTTTGGGCTTCTCCATATAATAGGGGGGCCACTAATCCAGCCCACTGTTCCTTAGGCCAACTCTCTTTTTCCGCTGTTCTCTCAAACGTGGTCAGAAACATCTCAGGGTCATCATCTGCAGTCATCTTTGGCAACAAGTGGCTTACCCGAAAAGTCGATATGTTACTGGCCTGACTCCCAGCCTCGGTCTGCTGTCTCAAGCTGTTTCACAATGGCCTCCATTTGCTGCTGGTGTCTCTGTTCGAAGCGTGCAATGCTCTCTTGGTGAACCTGTTGTTGAGCTGCAATGCTCTGTTGGTGAGCTGCAAGGCTCTCTTGGTGAACCTGTTGTTGAGCTGCAATGCTCTCCTGGTGAACCTGTTGTTGAGCTGCAATGCTCTGTTGGTGAGCTGCAAGGCTCTCTTGGTGAGCCCTTTGTTGAGCTGCGTGAGCTTCTTGTTGAGCTGCAAGGCTCTGCTGCAAACCTGCATTAGTCTGCTGTTGATTTGCATTTGCTGTAACCAGCTGTTTTAGCATCTCCTCCATTTTGGGTTTACTTTAACTGCCCGCGGCACTCCACCATGTGTGAGGGATTTGCTCGGTAGCGGGTGTGTGTGACCCCCTGGATGGGTTCACTACACTCTGAACTGTACAAAAAGGCAGTTGAGGATGATTGAAAACAAATTATATGGTTTATTTTTCCATATTGCTGGATACACGTGCAAGCATCAAAACAGCATAAACAAAACCAAACATAAAATAAACCCTTGCCACTTGGGGCGTCTACCTTCCCAACACAGGAACCTACCTATGGAGTCTGGCACAGCCTACTGCTGGGCAGACACTGCTGGTCCTACAGCAGAAAACAAAAAGTCTCTGATATTTCTCACACAGAAATATCCATCAGCACCTCACCTCTTCAGTACTGTTTGTGACTGCTCCTTAACTCCCCAAAGCCTCAGGATGCAGCAATCAGTCGTCAACCTTAGGCTGTCTTTATAGAGGCTTTAATTGCTTCATTCTGAACAGGTGAAGCCTTCCCACGCCCCAAACCTCTCTGGCCATCTCTGCAGCCGATGCCTAATAGTAATTGGTGTATTGTCTAAACAAGGCAGAAATATATCTCCTGTCTGTGACAACACAAACAGATTTACCTGACTACCTGTCACAATATATATATATATATATATATATATATATATATATATATATATATAGCCCTACCCCCAAAGGAGCCGCTGGTTGATTTGGGATCTACTCTCTTTTGGGTCAGCTCACCCCTGTTTAACTGACTCGAACCCTCCCTTGACACATTAGAAGTCTGTCAGTGATGTATTGTGACCTCTGCTGGGCTGGGGTCACAATGAGAGGCCTACTAGGTGCAATGACAATGTACCAATGGATTACCTGCTGTAAAGGACGGTCCCTTCAGATGAGAAAAATGCACTCCACACCGTGAATTTTATTAAATATAAGAAGGGAACAACAGGCATGGATTTTTAGCATAACGCAACTGGCATATACTAACTCAGTCCGATTCGCAAGAGCCCTTGCAAGAATCAGCAATTAAAGTAAATGAACAATGTTTAAACCTGGGAATGGTACCATTCGACTAAACTGAACAGGCAGTCTATATTCATGGGTGCCCCTAGTGGGCAGTGTTACAGAACAGTCAGGTTCTACGTTGCGGCCAGTTGGTGCACATTAACAAAATTGTAATCCACGGGTCATAATTATTGGAGGAATCCACATAACCAAATGTCTAGGACAGTAGAATGTTAGTGAATCGATCGTTCATCAGCGTCGATCACTTCGATGAAGTGGGAACAATTTACTAGGCCTCTAAGTTTAGCTACGGGCCGAACGTATGTCTGTGGCATGTGAGGTGGCACTATGTATCTATATGAAACAGCGAGTCAGGAGTTAAGCGTGTGCTCTCTCACCCAGCAGGCGCAGGCCGATTCGCCTGAATTCCCCTCAGAAGGCAGGTTGGTAAGTCACTGCTCCATAGCACGAGGATCCCGGACAGGGGGGTTTTGTTCCACTGTTGCAGTCGTCAGCTGGATTTCCTCTCTGATTCCCGGAAACAAGGGCTGGATCCTGGAGCCTTGCTTCCTTCTGAACGGCCAGTCTCTCGGTGAATTTAAGTCCAGGCTTCTGTCTCAGCATCTCCGCGTAGGGGAAGAGACTGGTCCCGAGAGAGAGAAAAGGCGCCACTCCCTCTCCTTAAGTAACCTCCCCCACAAGTCTGTGGAGAGGCGTCACATGCTGCAACAGGGCAAGGAATTGCGGGAAATGTAGTCCGCTTCTCCTAAGGCCGCGTACACACGATCGAATTTGTCCGCTGAAAACGGTCCGATGGACCGTTTCAGCAGACATCTCCGATCGTGTGTATGGGCTAGCGGACAGATTTGTCCACCCGATAGATTTCAAAGCATGCTTTGAAATCTATCGGGTGGGAATCTGTCCGCCCGACATGTCTGCTGGTTAGTACACTTACCAGCAGACATGTCGTCCCGCACCGCCACCGCACCGCCGCCGAATGGATTGCGCGGAAGTGTTTTACTTCCTGGTGCGGTGACGTCAACGTCACCGCCACGTCACCGACACGTCAGCGCGACGTCTGCTGGTGGGGATTTTGGTTTGCTCGTGTGTACACGCGAGCAAACCAAAATCCCAGCAGACAGATTTGTTCAAATCGTGTGTATGGGGCCAAAGAGTCAATGGAGTCCATATCTCCTTGCTACTTGTAGTCCCGCAATGCATAACTTCATAACAATGTCTAACATATTTACAAATGGGAATGTAAGTCCAGCGAGGATGACCTGTCGTAAGGCTTTGACAAGATGACCCCGCTACATATATATATATGCATATATATATATATTATATATATATCTTTTTATATATAATTTTTGCACGGACTGTAGTTTCCAGATTTATAAGGTTTTGAGTTAAGTTGTTTGGTGGTTGATGTTTGGAATACAAGACATATCTAACTAATGCTTCACTATTGAACGGGAATATGGCGAGTATTTGGTTATAATTTTTGTAATAGTTAATCGGTTTATATTCCCTGCCATAGTAGAAATGTTGCAACACACACACTTATTTAGTAGTTAGCGCAGTTAGCACTTTTCCTTCTAGTCGTCGCCCCCCCCCCCCCCCCCCCCCCCGATTGCAGTGTAGAAGGCAGAGGGAATGCTGGGACCTGTAGTCCCACAGTTGCAGTGTAGTAGGCCCTGGTAAGGACAAAAAAGGAATGCTGGGCCTTGTAGTCCTCCAGTTACAGTGTAGCAGACCCTTGTCAGGAGAGGAATGCTGGGACCTGTAGTCCCCCCCCAGTTGAAGTTTGGCAGGACCTGGTGAGAACAGAGAGGGATGCTGGGCCTTGTAGTCCCCCCAGTTGTAATGTAGCAGAACCAGATTAGGACATACAGTGCCCTAAAAAAGTATTTTATACCCCTTGAAATTTCCCACATTTTGTCATGTTACAACTAAAAACGTAAACTTATTTTATTGGGATTTTATGTGATAAACCAACACAAGTGGCACAAAAATAGGATTTTTTAATACAGCTTACCTGTAAAATCCTTTTCTTGGGAATACATCACGGATACAGAGCCTTAATTACTTGATGGGTTATGTAGTCAACACAGGTGATCGGACACTGGCAAACCCAATTAAAATTGAGTTCCTCCCCTATATAACCCCTCCCAAATGGAGAGTACCTCAGTTTTGTAGCAAAGCAATAAGTGTTCCACGTTTAACTCCGAAGAGAGGTGGGAGCTCTGTGTCCCGTGATGTATTCCCAAGACAAGGATTTTACAGGTAAGCTGTATTAAAAAATCCTATTTTCTTGATCATACATCACAGGACACAGAGCCTTAATTACCAGATCCATGCACGTCAACCTTGCTTGATGTCGAAAAGCCCAGGAGGCACGAATCGCCCTGGTCGATTGCGCCGTGACAGGAAAGGGAGGCGTCCGTCCTTTTAGGTCATAAACCTAAATCACAATCTGTTTGATCCACCAAGAAATGATGGCCGATGAGACCGCCAGGCCTTTCTTTGGACCAGTCACCAACACAAACAGTGAGTCTGACCTCGGAAATGGAGCCGTAGCAGACAGATACACCCGCAGAGCACGTACCACGTCTAAAGAATGTAACGCAACCTCTTTTAGATATGACTAAGCACTAGTTTCAGTGCGAAACGCATCAGCTGTTGGGTTTTATTTTACTTTGCTGTGACATGTAGTGCTGTCCTTCTTTTAATAAAGGCTACAATTTGTTCAGAGTGCGGCTGTCCAGAGACAATTTTTGTTCCTGCTTAACCTCTTTGTGATGCGACGGACGAGGACACAAGAATGGAAGTACAATGTCCTCATTCAGATGAAAAGCCGAAACCACCTTCGGAAGAAACGAAGGCTGAGGGCGTAGCACCACTTTATCCTTATGGAGGATCAAGTAGGGGGCCTTGCAAGACAAGGCCACCAACTCAGAAACCCTCCTGACAGATGTAATGGGCACTTGAAAGGCATCTTTCTAAGAGAGTGTCAAAAGAGGAATCTCTCTGATGTTCTCAAAAGGGAGGTTTCTAAAGTACCGAGAGCACTAGATTCAAATCCCACAAAGGTAGTGGTGGTCGAACTGGAGGAGCCACATGTCGGACCCCTTGCACAAATGTACTCACCAGTGAATGAGCCGCCAGGGGTCATTGAAAGAAAACAGCCAAGGCTGAAATCTGCCCCTTAATGGTGCTTAAGGCAAGTTTCTGATCCACTCCACGCTGTAGAAACAGCAGGATCCTGGAAACTGAACATGCCCGTGGACGCCACTCCATCTCCTCGCACATAGAGATGTAGGCCTTCCATGTGCGATGGTAGATCTTCCAAGAAGATGACTTCTGTGCCCTCAGCATAGTGCAAATTACTGAATCTGACAGCCCTTGGTCCCTTAGTACCTGGCTTTCAATAGCCATGCCGTTAAAGCCAGCGACTGTGAAGCAGGATGAAGTATGGGACCTTGCGACAGAAGGTCTTCTGGCATCAGCAGTCGCCAAGGGGCATCCGCCACCAGACTCACCAGGTCGGTGTACCGGGGTCGCCGAGGCCAATCTGGGGCAATTAGGATTACCGGAATCCCCTCAGCATCCATTCTGCAGAGCAGAATACTGTTCGCACAGGGCCACCAACGCGTCCATTGTGTCCTCCCAGGGATCTTTTGACCTGGCCACAAACCTCACTACCTTCTTATTGAGTCGAGAAGCCAGGAGATCCACATCTGGCGTGCCCCATTTTAGGCAAAGGAGTTGAAACTTGTCCGGTTGTAGCGACCATTCTTCTTGGTCCAGCATCTGGCGAATTTGGTAGTCCACCTGCCAGTTTTCTACCCCCGGAATGTATACAGCCGATAGAGCCGTCACGCTCCTTTCTGCCCACCACAGGATGTGAGTGACCTCCAATGCTGCAGCCAAGCTCCGCAGGATGTGAGTGACCTCCAATGCTGCAGCCAAGCTCCTTGTTCCTCCTTGATGGTTGACATATGCCACCGCCGTGGCGTTGTCCGACTGGATCCTGACTGGACGCCCCTGTAGCCTCTGTGACCATGTGGAGAGGCACTGCCTGATCGCCCGAAGTTCCAGTACATTGATCGGCAGGTGGAATTCTTCTTGTGTCCAGTGACCTTGTGTCGACTGGACCCCCCAAACACCCCCCAACCTGTCAGGCTGGTGTCCAGTAAAAGGGAAGAATCGACTTTCCGGACTGAAGGGCCGGAGATGTCAGCCACCAGATCAGGGAAGTCCTGACTAGTTGGCTCACCCGGATTTGACAATCCAGGGAGAACGAAAACTTTTTCCACTTGGACAGGATCTCCTTCTGCAAGACTCGAGTGTGGAATTGAGCATACGGTACCGCTTCGTTATAAAAATGTACTGATCAATGTAAAAATTACACTGGCAGGGAAGGGGTTAACACTAGGGGCGATTAAGGGGTTAGGTGTGTTCTAATTGTCAGGGGGATGGGCTGCCAGGGACATGACAGAGATCACTATTCCCGAACACTGGGAACAGTAGATCTCTGTCATGTCACTAGGCAGAATGCGGATACGCCTTGTTTACATTCTGCCTCTCCTCACCGTGATCACAGGTTGCCGGCAGATATGGAGTCCACGGGAACCATGTGTACCCTCCCGCTATCCTCCTTGCACGGACTGACCTACAGGTACGTCGATTCGCGCAGGAGAGCCGACCTTTCACACTATATCTGCGTGAGCTGGTTGGCTTCTGGTTAAACAACCCTAAAAAAACATAAAACAAAACAACAAAAAAACACAACACAAGTGAACTGTAATTTAAAGAGGGTCTTAGGATAAATGCAAGATAATAAGCAAAATGTTTGAAAAATACATGCTTTTCTTAGTTTCTGTTATAGGTATAATTATTGAAAAAAACATTAAAGACGTTTTTACAGCTGCTGTTTTTGGCTTTAGACATTTTTTTTCTACAGTCAATAAACTCTCCAGCATGTTATCCTATGTGTCCATGCACACATAGGCTGTTACTAACTTGTTTTTGTCAGGGGTCTTTTTTGGCTGAAAAAAACAAAACAAAACTAGTGGGTTCTGAGAGGAGTTTTCCGCTGTAAAAATGTTTAATATTGTTTGATCACATTGAAAAAAACACTTAAAAACACTAAAAACGCTATTGCAAAAACCCCCAAAAACATTGAAAAACTCACTGCAAAGCTTCTGGCATTTTATTGATGTGTATTTTACGGGTAAGCAAAAATTAAAACATACATACATGTTCCTTGCTTTCAAGCATCAGGTTGCGTTGTCCAAGAAGGAAATGCAAGAAAGTAGCAGTCCCTGAATTGTTCAATAAGAAAAGAGATGTAATGATCTATCCCCAAAAAGTGCATAGATAGATAGATAAAATCCAAAACACTGCAACATCATAAATATGCAAGGAATACATTGTGAGGCTTCCTACGAAATAACATTATTAACCGCTTAACGCCTGCCGCACGCCTATGTACGTCCACAGAATGGCACGTACAGGCAGATGGGCGTATATTTACGTCCCTGCCTTTAAGCGGGTCGGGGGTCAGATCGGGACCCCCTCCGCTGCGTGCAGCGGACAGCTTACCTTGGGGAGCGATCCAACTCGAGGGGGCGGCTGTTCGTTTCTCTCCGCCCCCTCGTGATCGCTCGCAGCCAATCCTGTGAGCCGCCACCGTGTCACTTCCTCTGCCTGTAAAATGTAAACATAGGCAGAGGAAGTGATGCAGCTCTCATATCAGCGGTATTTTCAAACCGCCAAGATGAGAGAAGAGTCACAGTAAGTCGCACCTAACACTACACTGACACCAGTACACATAAGCACAATTAAACCCTTGCGATCACCCCCCCCCCCCGCCACCCTGTCACACTGTCACTGAATGTAGTGATCATATATGTACTGATCACTGCATTTAGTGTCAGTGTGACAGTTAGTGTGACAGGCAGTTAGTGTTAGGTCCAGGGTAGCCCCGTACCCACCCTAATAAAGTTATAACCCCTTGATCACCGCCCTAGTTAACCCTTTCACTCCCTATTGCCAGTGTCACTAAGCGATCATTTTTCTGATCGCTGTATTACTGTTGCCGCTAGGTAGCTAATTTTTTTTTTTATTGCGATGTTTTTTTTTACTAAAGACATGTGGCTGAATAAATTTTGGCCTAAATGTTTGACTAAAATTTAGTTTATTCAATTTTTCCTATAACAAAAAGTAAAAAATGTCGCTCTATTTTTGTTTTTAGCGCAAAACAAAAAAAATCGCAGAGGCAATCAAATACCATCAAAAGGAAGCTCTATTTGTGGGAAGAAAAGGATGCGAATTTTGTTTGGAAAACACGTCGCACGACCGCGCAATTGTCTGTTAAAGCGACGCAGTGCCGAATTGTAAAAAAGCCTCTGGGCATTTAGCAGCGTAATGGTTCGGGGCTTAAGTGGTTAACCAGTTAAAGCGGATGTCCGCTGAGAAAAATAAATATTAACAGCCAGCAGCTCAAATCCCCAAACCGGGAGGGATGGCGTGCACGTAAGGACGTGACGCGCCGCGAGGTGGGTGGGGCGGTGAAACGCATGTGAAACGCGGCTGAGCTGGAGGAGCTGGGACGGGATGCTGCACCCCCGGAAGACGGGTCTGACATCCAGAAACGCCGCGGAGGTCCCATCGCAGTCTCTCCGGGATACCATCGCAAACGGGCCGCGAACCGCCCGGCATGACATGGGGAAAGACCGCGGCATAAGCTAAGGACGCCGCGCTGCGCGCTCCCATAACAGGACACCACCAACCCCCCTTCCCCATTAAGGCTGGCTTCCCCGGGAAATCCTCCAGTGGATACCTCAACACGGAAAGCACCTAATCCTCGGAAATAGCTGACCCCCCTCTGTGACAAGCAGGTAGTATTTGCAACAGATCCTGAAGGTAAACTAAAATGTCTATTCATCAAAAGCCTCAATTGTCTTCTGGAAAAATCAGACTTTTTAGTCATGAAATTGAATAAGGTGAAATTAATTAATACAGGATTAATTAATACAGGAAGAGAGGAGGCACAGAAGGTGATGCATGGTATTTTAAATGTAATATAAGGACTGGTATCTACAATGAAAAAATCAGGTCTACTACAATGAATGAGTTGTTAAGGAGGATTCTTCTGTAAGATGGTGTGACGGTCACAAATTGCCAAGCTGAGTTCCTCCACAGGATGGTGTAAACATTGAATGCATGATTGCAATGTATTAAAAGCTAATGAAAATTTCCCTCCACAACGGTGTGTAGCATAGAAACGGTGGAGGTCAGGAACAGGCGATCTCCACCTGAGAATAGTAGACCGTAAATGACTCTGAAGGCAAAATCTCCAATGAATTCTTTCTATCTGAAACCTGAGGTAGAATGGATGTTGTATTCTTGGCTGAATGAGCTGCAATGGAATAAATGTTAAGGGGTCACAGAGGGAAATATATACTACCTGTTGGGTCCGTCTGGACATAGGCCCTAAAACATTAGGACAAAATAACACCTGGCCTCGATACACTAAATAAATTGCCAGAAGGTGGTTTCCGGTATAAATGTGTGAGTGATTGGATGCTTTTCTTAGGATTATATACAATTAAATTAAATCAGTATTACCAGGGAAAGGATGCACCAGTGGGGGCGCACTAGAGGCACAAGTATATTGTTTGTTTTTCTCTTCCGTTTCTGTTGCCGGCTCCCCTTCTGCCCACTACTAGCGTGACTCTCCTCTTTTGAAGTGTATTTCTGACTAAAAATCCTATAAAACTTTAGAGGAAGTCTTAAAAAGGCTTTAGACATAAAAGAGGACAGAAGGGGCCCCATAAAGAGTTTACCAACAGTATTTCTAAACCCTGTTAAGGCCCCCCTATATGCGAGATAGGAGCCCTCCCCTCCGGAAAGGATAAGAACTAACCTCAGGGGATAAGGGGGAATCCTGTAAACTATAAGAAGTAAACCGGAATCCATAAAAGCATTACCAACGGTACCAAATAAGGGGAAAACCCAGACCCAGAGGTAGTAAGGAAGTAAATAAGTTGGCAACCTGGGGAAAAGAATCAGAAAAGTGAAGAATAATGTCCAGAATGTCAAGTAGATCAACAAAGGGAGGAACCTCAAAGACACCTGGAACTGCGGCAACATCAAGTACAATCCAACAATACATGTCTAAAGCAACAAGCTCCAGAAATATAGGATCTCCAAAATCCTCACAAGGGAAAACAGAGAAAAAAATGGACGAAAGAAAACCTCAGAAACCAACCCAAGGGGATACATCGGGGGACTTAAGAGAGGACTCAAGAGAGGAAGAGACCAGAGAGGGGGATGGAGAGATGAGCAGAAGGGAAGAAGAGAGACCTGAAGATCAAATTCCAACCAAGGGCGATATGGAAAAGATGCTGATGCGACTTGAAAACGCTATTTAAGGAGAGATACATAGCTTAAAGCGGAGCTCCAGCCGCGAAACATTTTTTTTTTAAAGTCAGCAGCTACTAACAGTGTAGCTGCTGACTTTAAATAAGGACACTTACCTATCCTAGGCGCCCGTGCTGACGCCCCCCCCCCCCCCCCCCGATGACGGTCCCACGATCGCTCCGGGTCCCGCGCCGCCATTGACACTATGGGAAACAGGCAGTGAAGCCGTATGGCTTCACTGCCCTTTTCCTACTGCGCCTGCGTGAGTCTCACGCTGGCTTGTGAATGGGCGCGCTGCTCTGTGAGAACACACACAGTTCCCAGAAAGCAGCGCGCCCCATTCACAAGGAGAAGGACAAGAAGAAATCAAACCGCGGAGTGGAAGAGGCAGATTACGGACTTCCGCATAGCAACAGCTATTTCGGGTGAGTATTTTTTTATTTATTTTTTCAGGTTTTTTTATTTTTATTTTTTTAAACAACATGGCAAAATGTTGTTTTCCTGGGTGGAACTCCGCTTTAAAGACGGATTTTGGCCATCTCCTTTCAAGGGTAGAGACGTTGGAGGAACAGCTAGAGAAACAAAAACAAGAGTCAATCGAGTTAAAGGAGCAAATCTCCCAGCTTCACCTCCAACAGCGAAACATACACTACAAACTGGAAGATCAGGAAAATAGATCCAGAAGACAGAATTTGAGAGTTAGAGCAGTCCAAGAAGGAAAAGGGGAAGATTTGAGGAAAATAATCGGGACAATTCTAAATCCAATATTAGGCAAAACCGCTGAAGACCCGATTGGAATCGAGAGAGTCCACCGGGTGGGAAGACCAAATAGAAGTGATACAGAACGGCCCCGAGATGTTGTTGTTAGATTTCACTTGTTGGAAGAGAAAGATCAAATATGGAAGAAACTGAGGGGACTCCCCCCCCCCCCTCATATATGAAGGGTCTTCCCTTCAGATTTATGCAGACCTGGCCTCTGAGACGTTGGCTAGAAGACGACTATTAAAACCTCTTCTAGAACAACTAGTGACTAAGAAAATTAAATATAACTGGAGATTCCCAGCGTGCTTGGTAGGTTCCAAAGAAGGGAAATCAGCACTATTGCGTTTCCCTGAAGATCTGAGTGAATTCTGCAAAAGATTAGACCTACAGATACCAGACCTACCTGGATGGAGTCAATAGGGGGAGACGGCAGACGGGAATTTAAATTTCTTCGTTGTATATCTTTTTTTTCCCTTGTTTGTTGGGGGAGGGGGGTGGGTTAAAACAACATGGTGGTCCCATTACTCCAGAGAAACTCAGCGTCTGCCACCCTTTTCTTTTTTTTTCCCCCTTCTAAGCTAGAAGGGGATTGTGAAAATAGGCCCCACCCCAGAGGGAAACTAAACCAAGGGATAAAATTGGTTTAGAGGCCTATTTCTGGCCAGGGGGGGAAGGGTTAGGGAGGTGGGGGAGGGGGGGTGGGAAGAGGGAGGGGGGGAGGGAGGGGGGAGGGTTAGGGGGGAGGGGGGGGGGGGGGATGGGAAGAGGGAGGGGGAGGGGGGGAGGGGGGAGGGGGGGGGGATGGGAAGAGGGAAGGGATGGGGATGGAGGGGAGGGAGATACACCACACCAAAAAGACTGATAGAGAAAGTATATGAATCTAGGTCGAGGTTAAAACTTGAAACAAAGAGGAGGATCCCCAATTCCAGATAATGCCGACAATAAAATGCGTATCATATAACGTAAAAGGTCTAAATAGCCCCACAAAGAGACACAAAGTTTTAAAGGAATTGAAGAGAATCAAAACCGATGTAGCTTATCTACAGGAGACCCATCTTACCTTAGACTCAAACGTGAAATTAAACTCAATGGACTTTCCTATATGGTATTATGGGGACACTGTCTCAAAACGCGCAAGGGGAGTAGCTATTGGGTTCGCCAAAGGAGTGAGATTCCGGTTAATCGATAGACTGACAGACCCAGAGGGGAGATTCCTCATACTAAAAGGGAAATAAGAAGAGACAGAATGCACCCTAGTAAATATTTACTCACCTAATAACCAACAGATAAAATTTTTAATCGAAATTTTAGGAAAGATAAAGGGACTTTAAAAAAGGTAGGGTTATACTGGGAGGTGATTTCAACTTTTGCATGGACCCAAAGGTGGACAAGACAATCCAGATAGCAGGGACTAACATAAAACAACTAAGAAAACTAAAAAACAACCTGCATAGTAGTCAACTAGTAGACGCTTGGCGCGTGCTAAACCCGGCGACACGAGATTATACCTTCTACTCTCCTGTACACGGATGCTATTCCCGTATCGATCATATCCTCGTTGACCACTACCTATTGGAGGAGGTGGTGAATGCGACAATAGAGCCCATGACTATATCAGATCATGCCCCAATAAGTGTGTCCTTTAACATTTCAGGTAACCCAAGGCCACCCCAAATTTGGAGGCTCAACGAGGAACTATTAAAAGATACAAATAGCCTAACCAGGGTTCAAAATAAATGATACAAGTGACATATCTAAAGCCACATTATGGGATGCCCACAAGGCCTTAATTAGAGGCACGTTAATATCAGAAGGAGCAAGAAAGAAAAAAGAGAACCGGCTTCAAAAGGAGAAAATAATCAAGGAGATAGACAAGCTAGAACAAAAACACAAAAGAGGGGCTCAGCAACAAGATCTATATCAAGAATTGGTTAATAAACGCAACCAACTTAAAAATCTTTTATTTCAAGAAACTAAAAGAGATTTACAGATAATAGCAAAAGAAAGATACATGGGAGGCAATAAATCCAGTAAACACCTGGCAAAGTTGGTTCAGAAAAAGAAAGGAAGAAACTATATAGGAAAAATCAAAAACGAACAAGGGGAGGAGGTGTATAAAACAAAAGATATAGCTGAAACCTTCCGAGTTTATTACGAAAATGTATATGCAGTTAAACAAAAAAATTGGGAAAATGAGGAGAAAAGAACCAAAACCTCAGACTTTCTGCAGGGGGCGGGACTACCATCAGTAAAACCTATAGATGCATTAACTATGGACAGGCCGATCACGGAAAACGAAGTACAATTAGCGTTATCAGGTACAGCATCAGGGAAAAGCCCTGGGCCTGATGGCTTCACCGCACTCTATTATAAAAAATGCAAGGATATTCTTATACCTCGATTATGTCAATATTTTAATGGTCTCGGAAAGGACTATACCCTGAGTAGAGAAGCCGCCGAGGCAACAATAACAGTCATTCCTAAGGAAGGCAAGGACACCAGGATTTGTTCGAGCTATCGGCCAATATCTCTGTTAAATACAGATTTAAAACTGTTCGCAAAGATACTGGCCGAGAGAATAAAGCGTGAGATGGCGGGGCTGATACACCCCGACCAGACAGGTTTTATTCAGGGCCGAGAGGGAAGAGACAACGGGGTAAGGACCCTCCTCCTGATTCAGGAAATGAGGAGAAGCGGAGTCCCCAGTCTACTCCTGTCGATCGACGCCGAGAAAGCGTTCGATAGGGTAGACTGGGGATTCATGTTACAAACCTTGGAAACTATGGGATTCGGAAGTAGGTTGATGGGGTGGATTAGAACCCTATATAAAGCCCCAACGGCTAGGATTAAAATAAATGGAGGCCTCTCCCAATATTTCTTAATGGAAAATGGTACGAGACAAGGGTGCCCCCTTTCACCATTACTATTCGTGCTGTCTCTCGAACCTTTTCTATCTAGAATACGTAAATGCCCTGAAATAAATGGAATTAAGGTGGGAAAAGAAGAGCATAAGTTGGCGGCATTTGCAGACGACGTGCTCTTTTACCTGACCAATCCTAAAACTTCTATCCCAGAACTATTAAATGTATGTAGTCAATATGGGGAAATTTCAAACTTTAAATTAAATATTAACAAAACGGAAATATTAAACGCCAGCACACCTAGGAAAGAAATGCAGACCCTCAGATTAGAACACAAATTCCCATGGGTAAAAAAGCTCAAATATCTTGGCATCTATTTGGCGAGTACGGAAAAAAGAATCTATGAAATCAACTACATCCCCTTGATAGAAGAAATTAAAAATGAAATAACTAGAATAAAAAATAGACCAATTTCATGGTTTGAACGAATACATTTTTGTAAAATGATGTTGATACCTAAGATTTTATATAAGTTCCAGATGGTCCCGATTAAACTCCCAAAACAACTGATCCGTATTCTCCAAAAATTGATTATGAATTATATCTGGGGAAACAAGAAACATAGGATATCCTTTCAGACCCTCAGACAGACTAAAAATAAGGGGGGACTGGCTATCCTGGATCTTAAAAAATACTACGATGCAATAATCCTGTCGAGAGCAGTGGAATGGGCCAGAGTAAACACAGAAAAAAGATGGGTTAGTTTGGAGAATATTCTTGCAAACGTGAAATTAGAAAAAATAATATGGAATCCTCCACAATTCAGAGCACTAGGCACAGCAACACATACAATCACAAAGAATGCACTTAAAGGGGTGTTCCAGCCAAAAAATGTGTTTATTAAAAGTCAGCAGCTACAAAAAGTGTAGCTGCTGGCTTTTAATAAACACTCACTTACCTGCTCCTGCGTTCCAGCGATGCGCCGACCGGGGCTCCGCTCCTCTCCCCCCCTCCCCAGTCGGCGTCTCCATCCCGACTGTGGGCACCCAGCCGTGACAGCCTTCGGCTTCACGGCCGGGCACCCACTGCGCATGCGCGAGCCGCACTGCGCATGCGCGCGCGGCGCGGCTCGTCGCTGATTGGACAGGTGATTGCCTAGGACCTGTCAGTGTCCTAGGCCATCGCCTACAAGGAGGGGCTGAAATAAGGCGATTACGCCTCTCGCCTTATCAGCCCCTCGGCGGAAGCAGGAAGTGGGACAGGAAGTCCCACTCCTACTGAAGCCCCCACTTCCCCCCAAAAAAAATTACATGCCAAATGTGGCATGTATGGGGGTGAGGAGTGGATTAAGAGGAAGTTCCATTTTTGGGTGGAACTCTTCTTTAAGGTATGGGATGATACACAAAAAAAAATAGATAAAAATTTCAATTCTCCCCTCATCTTCCTAAAAGATAATGACTACTTCCCCCCGGGGAAAATAGAGGTGGGGGGAAACTGGATCAAAAATGATAGGGCACAAGTAAGAGATATTACACATCAAGGACACGTATTAGCTTATAGGCAAATAGAGCAAAAAGAAAACTTTATGACACTTAATAAATGGAGGTACCAACAGTTAAACCACTTTATTCAAAAACTTCCCCAACCCTTAAGAACGGAGGACCAACTTTCTGAAGGGAACTATATCTAAGATTTATAAGATCTTAATACAGTGGGAGGAATTAGAGGTACAACCCTTCATTAAAAAATGGGAGAAGGAATTAGGAACACGGTGTGATAGGACCACAATAGATACATTTTTAAAACTGACCCATACCTCGGCTTCCGACAGTCGATCCGCCGAAATGAATTTTAAATGCTTATCAGGCTGGTACATAACACCAGAAAAACTCAGTAAATTTAAGACCGGCCAGTCAGCAGATTGTTGGAGGGGCTGTAAATCACCCGACACCATGGCCCAACTTTGGTGGGAATGTCCAAAGGTTAAAACTTATTGGGAAAAGATCTTGAGGATAATAGAAGAGATTACAAAGGAAAAAATAAAAATAGAGCCTTGGACGGTTCTTTTCCATGGAGGGGGAGAAGCGATTAAGAAATATAGGAAATCTTTGGTACCACACTTATTAAATGCCGCCAAAAGGCTGATTCCAAGGAAGTGTCAGGAAACAGAATGTCCCACGGTATGGGAATGGATAGATACCGTGGAGGAAACATATATGATGGAAGACCTTAGGGATAGT
Source organism: Rana kukunoris (assembly GCA_029574335.1). Lineage (NCBI taxonomy): Eukaryota > Metazoa > Chordata > Amphibia > Anura > Ranidae > Rana > Rana kukunoris. The sequence continues at coordinate 416,184,039 of CM056049.1, forward strand.
TTCGAAGATAACTGGGATAGTACAAAATGGGAAAGTTGGAGAGTTTTTAAAAGATCATGGAGCTATGTAGAAAATCTGCGGCCGGGGGCACAAACTAGCCCGATAAGATAAGAGAGCATCAAATTGTGTGGTGGAGAGGAGGGAAGGGGGGGGCGGGGGGAGGTGAAAAGGGGAATAAATGTAGTTATAAAATGTACAAAGTGCAAAAATTTTATAACATATATATATATAACAAACTTAAACGAAGAGGGAACAAAAAAAAAAAAAGAGGAAACTTCCACAAATGATGCAAACCTGAAACAGAGACGAAAACTAAGCACTCCTACCATGAGCTGGTCTCTTGTGTGCAATAAAGGCTGACTGTGGAAATAAAAGAAAAAAAAAAAAGCCAGCAGCTACAAATACTGCAGCTGCTGACTTTTAATATTAGGACACTTACCTGTCCTGGAGTCTAGCGCCGTCCGCATTAGAGGACGAGCGATCGCTCGTCACTCTGCTGCCCCCCCGCAATCCTTGGTGAGGGAACCAGGAAGTGAAGCGCTCCGGCTTCACTGCTCGGTTCCCTACAGCGCATGCACGAGTCGCGCTACGCCTGTCGATTGGCTCCCGCTGTGCTCTGGGAGCCGAGTGTTTCCAGAACACAACGGGGGGGGGGGGGGGGCGGGAGTTGACGTCATGGCCGCAGTTTACCCGAGACTGTGTGGCCGGAAGTGCGTGCAAATACCTGTCTTTAGACAGGTATCTGCACCCCCCTGAAAGGTGTCAAATGTGACACCGGAGGGTCCTGATCAGCGGGAGTTCACTTTAGGGTAGAGCTCTGCGCCCGAGGGACCTGATCGCCGCCGCTGTCCCACGATCGGGTCACAGAGCTGAAGAGGTTAGTGTAAACAAACCTCTTCCCGTGCTTCCTAGTGAGCCTGTCACTGATCGTCTGTACCCTGTCATAGGGAATGACGATCAGTAACATCACACGCCCAGCCACGCCCCAACACAGTAAGAAACATACATTAGGGAACACTTAACCCCTTTAGCGCCCCATACAGGTTAACTTCTTCACTGCCAGTGTAATTTTTACAGTAATCAGTGCATTTTTATAGCACTGTTTGCTGTAAAAATGACAATGGTCCCAAAATAGTGTCAAAAGTGTCCGATGTGTCCACCATAATGTCTCAGTCACGATAAAAATAGCTGATCGCCCCCATTACTAGTAAAAAATTGATTATCAATAAAAATGCCATAAAACTATCCCGTTTTTTTTTTTTTTTTTACCAAAAATATGTAGAAGAATATGTATCGGCCTAAACTGAGGAAATTTTTTTATTTTTATTTTTGGGGGATATTTATTATAGCAAAAAGTAAAAAATATTGTTTTTTTTTTTTTTCAAAATTGTCACTCTATTTTTGTTTATAGCGCGAAAAATAGGGTGATAAAATACCACCAAAAGAAAACTCTATTTGTGGGAAAAAAAGGACGTCAATTTTGTTTGGGAGCCACGTCGCAATTGTCAGTTAAAGCGACGCAGTGCCGAATCGCAAAAAGGGGCCTGGCCCTTTAGCTGCATAATGGTCCGGGGCTTAAGTGGTTAAATAGGAACTTCATTATAGAAAGAAAAATAAATAGATAAAAAATAAAATAAAAGTCAGCAATTCAGCTACCACATACTGTATATTGTAGCTGCTGACTTTTAACCAGTTCGCTCGTCGCGTCGCATCACTTAGAACACCGTGCGTGTGCCCGGCGGCCGCGATGGCCGCCGGGCACACGCGATTGCCGACAATTGAGCTGGGACGTGGAGCTCTGTGTGTAAACACAGAGCTCCACGTCCTTGTCAGGGAGAGAGGAGACCGATGCTGTGTCCCTTGTACATAGGGACATAATCGGTCACCTCCCCCAGTCAGTCCCCTCCCCCCACAGTTAGAACACAATGTAGGAGAAACATTTAACCCCTTCCCCGCCCCCTAGTGGTTAACCCCTTCCCGTTACATTTATACAGTAATCAATGCATACAGTATTTATAGCATTGTTCACTGTATAAATGTAAATGGTCCCAAAAATGTGTCAAAAGTGTCCGATGTGTCCGTTATAATGTCCCAGTCCCGAAAAAAAATCGCAGATCGCCGCCATTTCTAGTAAAAAATTTATAAAAAATAAATCATAATTATGTCCCCAATTTTGTAGGCAATATAACTTTTGCGCAAACCAGTCACTATACGGTTATTGCGATTTTATTTTTTTATTTTTTTTACCAAAAATATGTAGAAGAATCCATATCGGCCTAAACTGGGATAAAACATGTTTTTTTTTTTTTTAAATGGGATATTTATTATAGCAAAAACCAAAAAATATTGTGTTTTTTTAAAATTGTCGCTCTTTTTTTGTTTATAGCGCAAAAAATAAAAACCGCACGGGTGATCAAATACCACCAAAGAAAAAGGACGTCAATTTTGTTTGGGAGCCACATCGAACGACCGCGCAATTGTCAGTTAAAGCGACGCAGTGCCGGAAGCTAAAATTTTGGATGGGCAGGAAGGGGGTGTAGGTCCACAGTAGGCAAGTGGTTAAATGCACATTTTCTGGAAAAGGTATAATTAAACAAATTTTAGTGCAAACACATATAATTTTAATACAATTTTTTTGGTAAAATATAAAAGATGAGGTTGCACCAAGTAAATAAATACCCAATATTCTGTCCTAACTACACGTTTCCCTACACGTTTCCCTGTGTGTAACTTCACATGCAGCTAAACCATCCTATTCTGCAATAAGCCCAACTAGATGTAATTTTAAATCTTTATTAACAAAACAGGGTAGGCGAAACTATTAAGAAATAACAGAAAGGTACATATAATCAATGTAAGAACATACAGAAAACATAATTGAGAGTTATTCTATAATGGCAAACCTACCAGCAATGCTGCCTTTAGGGTATGCAAAGAAATACAAGTTCTAGTCCAACATGTGCTCTGATAGCTAGCTCCTTCTTTCTGGTCTCTAAGATGGAGTTTGAGCTCCCAGAAAGCACTGTCTCCTTTTCTTGCACTGAAGGATTATGGGAACTTTTATTAAAGAAAAACAGTTTCTAGTTTCTGTAAAACAACAAATTTATTCTGGGCTCCATCCAGTGGTCAAATGTAATATTGCAGGTAGAACACCCAAATAACATGTATATAACATTACATTCTGCATACTTCCAACATGTACAGTATCCTGTTTATTTAGTTTTTTGGCTCTACATAAGGTATTATTGCTATTTTCCACCCGGCTTCCGAATACTCGCTCCTGCGGGAGTAGGCGTTCCTATGCAGACGCACAATGTCATCTAGGACTTCGCCCAGATGATTGACGTGCTTGAGAAAAACTTCCCCCCGGCAGATAAGGCGTGTCACGAGTTTCCCAAAGTAGCAGAACGACGAGTCAACTCTATACGGCGCCTGTGCAGCTCCTAGTTGGTGCGCAGGCGCCGTATAGCGTATAGAGCTGACTCGCAGTTCGGCTAATTTCGAAAACTCGTGACGCACCTTATCCGCCGGGGGGGAAGTTTTTCTTAAGCACATCAATCATCTGGGCGAAGTCCCAGATGACATTGAGCATCTGCATAGGAACGCCTACTCCCGCGGGAGCGAGTACCCGGGAGCCGGGTGAAAAATAGCAATTATACGGTAAGTAGAGCCAAAAAGTATAAAAATAAACAGCATACTGTACATGTTGGAAGTATGCAGAATGTAATGTTATATACATATTATTTGGGTGAACCTCCGCTTTAAAAGCGATTGCTGCCCCAACACTTAATATTCCTGATATGTGCCTGCTATACCATGTTCTTTCATGAGAAAGTATCCTGTTTTCTTTGTATTTGTTCCTTTATGTGAAATAAGTGTTCCTTCTAGTCTCCTAAGCAAGAGAGCGCATCATGGTCAGTTCTCTAACTATGCTGGGATACTCGGTATGCTCTCCTCCAATGATCAGACTGCTGCACAGTCATTCACTGGGAAGATCAGTCTACTGCTGCTTCTCCTCCCTCCAGCTCTTATGCAGCTGAGAACAGAGGGAATGTGATAACTTATAAAAAAGGAAAAAACTATTTGAAAATTAATGGGTTGTTTTACAAGGTGATTGTTTGCAATCACTTTAATTAATCAAAACAACAGTGGTGAGTGTGCTATGGGTTAAGCAGCTGTTCCATTTCTAAGGCCCTATTCACACCTGAGCATAGCGTTTTCAGGCAGAAAGTCACACAAATTTACCACAATTTTTGCCGCGTTTTTTACCGCGTTGTACAACGCCCAAATCTGCCTAAAAAAAGTCCCAGAACTTGTTTGAGCTTCAGGAATTTTGGAGCTTCTGGCTTCAGGCGTTTTGGAGTGGAAATGTGAACCATCTCCATTGAGAATAATGGATTTTTTTCCCCTCCAGCGTTTTGTAGCTTGATGCTTCAAGCTACAACATGCTCAGATGTGAGTAATGGGGTCTTAATATCTTGAAGAAAGAAGAATAACCCATGGGAGTTTGTTGCAGCTATTAAATTCCAGCAAGTGGTATTTTTTATCTAAACATTGGGGGCCAGATTCAGAAAGATCATTGGATCTTTCTGCTGGCGTAACGTATCCCTGATACGTTACGCCGCTGTAACTTTACGCGCAAGTTCTGTATTCAGAAAGAACTTGCGCCCTTTTTTACGGCGGCGTAATGTATGTGTTGCGGCGTAAGGCCGCGTAATTCAAATGGGGATGTTGTGGGAGTGATTCATTTAAATTAATCATGACCCCATGTAAATGACGTTTTTTTTGGACGTGGCATTGCGCCGTCCGTGGACGTTCCAAGTGCCCATGCGCCAAATCACGTCGATATCTCTCAATGTAAACGACGTGACCGTAACCTACGCCGAGCCCCTTTCTGAATCGACTTACGCAAACGACGTAAACGACATACAATACGACGCTGTCCCGACGTCCATACTTAACATTGGCTGCGCCTCATATAGCGAGATGCAAGCTAATATTGCTCATATATACTCTGTATACCCTGTTTTTGTATATTTTATTCTTTGTTTTTGGATTTTATGATATATAATTAAATATTTTTTCTTAACTTTTATGTCCTTGTGATTGCCTGAAAAAGTCCGCCTCTCTACTACCCTATGTAGTAATTTTCTATTTTTGACTCATATAGCAGGGGTAACTTTACGCCGGTCCGACGCCTTACGTAAACGACGCAAATAGATACGCCGGGCGCAACTACGCTCGTGAATCGTGCCGTATCTAGCTCATTTGCATATTTGACGTGTAAATCAACGGAAGCGCCACCTAGCGGCCAGCGTAAAATACCAATTTTGGTGGCTAGCTAATCGATAGAATATATATATATATATATATGGTATTTTTGATGTATATATGAGATCCTTTTACTATTAGACCAAAAATTCGACTGTATGGTCTCATGCACATGGAGAATTAAAAAAACAAGCTTCAAAGCTAGCTTTGATGCCAGAAAAAAAACAGCTTTAACCACTTCAGCCCGGACCATTTTGCTGATCAAAGACCAGGTCACTTTTTGCGATTCGGCACTGCGTTGCCCTAACTGACAAATTTGCGGTCGTGCGACGTGGCTCCCAAACAAAATTTATATCCTTTTTTCCCACAAATAGAGCTTTCTTTTGGTGGTATTTGATCACCTCTGCGGTTTTAATTTTTTGCTCTATAAACAAAAATAGAGCGACAATTTTGAAAAGAAATTCTATATTTTTTACTTTTTGCTATAATTAATATACCCCAAAAACATATAAAAACATATTTTTTTCCTCAGTTTAGGCATACGTATTCTTCTACATATTCTTGGTAACAAAAATCGCAATAAGCTTTTATTAAATTGGTTTGCGCAAAAGTTATAGCATCTACACAACAGGGGATAGTTTTATGGCATTTTTATTATTATTTTTTTTAATAGTAATGGCGGCGATCAGCGATTTTTATTGTGACTGCAACTTTATGATTGACACATCAGACACATTTTTGGGACCATCGTCATTTTACAGCAACCAGTGCTATAAAAATGCACTGATTACTGTAAAAATTACACTGGCAGTGAAGGGGTTAACCACTAGGTGGCGCTGCAGGGGATAAGTCAGTACCAGTGAGTGATTCTTACTGTTAAGGGGCGTGGCTACACGTGACACGTCACTGATGACCGTTCCCGATCACGGGGAACTGTCATCAGTAATAGTGTCACTAGGCAGAATAGGGGAATGCCTTATTTACAAAGGCATCCCCCTGTTCTGCCTTTGCAGACCGGGACCCATGTGCACGCTCACGAGGCTGGTCGGCAAATTTAAAGGGACGTACCTATACGCTAATGTGCCTGCCCGTGCCATTCTGCCGACGTACATCTGCGTGCGGCGGTCGGCAACTGGTTAAAATTTTAGCAGCGTTTTGCACTGGTGTTGTAACGGGAGTCGCTTTTGGGGCATTATATCAAATTACATGAGATGGGACATTACTGATAATTCATGTAATGCAGGATATCTTGAGATATTACAACTTGTTGGCTTATTCTGACCCTACCAGTCAATAGTGACTCATTCCTCTGTGTAACCTAGGCTGTTGAGATGTCTGTACTGGGGTGATGTGGATTGGAGCTTGGTAGACAGCCTGGCTGCCTATTATGGGATGTTAAAGTGTTAATTAGGTCTGCTTCCAAAACCTGTTCATTGTGTATGCTAATGACACTGTTTTGTGTAAAAGTCTATGGATGATTAGGTGTGGAATGTGACTTCTCAGGTGTAGTAATTAGGTCATGTTAATTATGTCAGACTGGTGCCAGAGTGTCTATCTAAAATGTGTATTGAAGCCCCATTGTGTCATGAGGGGGTGGAGAGTTTCATTGTCCCTGTGATTAACTGTGACATGTTTGTAACTGTATAAGAACCTGAGAGTTTCCCATTAAAGCATTCATACATTTTGAAACCAGAAAGAACAGAGCTTGTGTCTCGTCTTAATTCTGGGGAATGGAATGGATCGTGTCTACCTGGATTGTCGGAGTGTCGGATAAGCTGTCCTGGGTTGATGGAAGATCGTACACGGTGGTGACCGTTACAGGCTTCAATGGACGTTAGCACTTAGCAGCGTTTTTTTTCTATTTTCCACTCACAAATTACCCACATGCCAAAGAAAATAAATAAAATATGTTAACAAGCATGTGTCAGTGCCATTTTGGTTGGAGAGAGAGAGAGAAGAGAGAGAGAAAGGAGAGAGCATTTGAGAGCAGTGGTAAATTAGTTGGAGTTTTATTGAAGTTTGTGGAGTTTTTTTAGAGTATAATTCTGAATGATGCAATCTTGCCGATTGTCTTGCCGAGGCTGCGGAGGAGACAGTTGGAGGAGGAGTGAAGCAGCAGATGTTGTCAATTCTGGACGCATCCAATAGTATCCCAGCGTCTTTCTTCTGGGTACTTTAACAACATGTATGCCTAAATTTGCATGGATCTGGCAAAATTCCAAACATTTACATGGATGCCTGTGCCGGTCTTTGATGACCTGTTGAAGAGGCTCAGGCCAAGGCTGGCAAGGATGGACACTATGATGCAGAGCAGTGCGTCACCGGAGGAACAGCTGCATGTGACACTCAGGTAAGTGAAATTTAATGTACACATATAGTTTAGGGGTTAAGAGTTAGAGTTCAGGGGTTAGGGGTTAAGGTTTAGGGGTAGGATTAGGGGTTAAGTGTTAGGGGTTAAGGGTTAGGACTTGTTATTTGTATTATGTTTTTTTTTTTCAAATGTAATGTAATTTTAGGTTCCTTGTCACAGGACAAAGCTTTGTGTCCTTGCACCATTACTTTCTCCTTGGCGTCTCAACAGTGGCCAAGGTAACAAGAGAAACCTGTGTGGCAATATGGGAGGAGTTAAAAGAATGTGGTAATGCCAAAGCCCACAGATCTCTTGGAAGCAGTTGTAGATGAATTTTGGGAGAAAACTCAGTTCCCCAATTGTATAGGTGCCCTTGATGGCAAACACATTAGGGTAAAGAAGCCTCCACACTCAGGATCTTTGTATTACAACGACGCCATTCTCCACGCTACCCAATGGATATATTTGTGCATAGCAGCCCTGGCTATGTTTTTTTTTTTGCAGCTCAAACACGCCTATGCCACTTACAGCTCATAAAAGCCTATGTGTGCATGAGGCCATAGAATAAAATGGAGAGGCATTTTTAAGCTGCAAAAAAAAAAACGTCTCCTAAAAGCGGCTATTAAAACGCCCTATGTGCATGAGGCCCAAAGATCAGATGATATTATTTTGTTGTATAAATGAACTTTCTATTTTGTTTTAAAAAAATACCACAAAGTCCCATGGCAGATACTTCTTTGTGGAATCACTTTAATAAATATCCTGTTTGAGGCAGAACACTCAACATGCCAAGTCTTAGGCCTCGTACACACCATCGGACTTATCCGATGAAAACGGTCCGCGGACCATTTCCATCGGATATGTCCGATCGGGAGTTTGATCCGATGGCGTGTACACACCATCGGATCAAATTCCCCGCCGCCGGACGGCGCGGTGACGTGGCGGTGACGCGGCGGTGACGTTGACGCCGCCACGTCACCGCCACGTCACCGCACCAGGAAGTTAAACACTTCCGCGCATGCGCCGAATCCATTCGGCGGCGGCGCGGCAGCGGTGGGGGACGACATGTCTGCTGGTAAGTGTACTAACCAGCAGACATGTCGGGCGGACAGATTCCCACCGGATAGATTACAAAAAAATGTAATATATATTTTATTATCATTTTGGTTTTTTTAAAGTGATTTTATTTTTTATATTTACTTGATTGCTATCACAAGGAGTTAAAGGGGAGTTCCAGCCTTTTTATGTTTATTAAAAGTCAGCAGCTATAAAAAGAGTAGCTGCTGGCTTTTGATAAACGTACACTTACCTGTTCCACTGTCCAGTGACGTGCCATCGGGGGCTTCATTCCAGTCCCCCCCTTTACCGCTGGCGCCTCCATTGCAACTGTGGGCACCCAGCCATGACAGCTTTCGGCTTCACGGCCGGGCACTCACTGCGCATGCGTGAATGGCGCAGCGCTCCCTGAGTGGACAGGTGATTGCCTGGGACCTGTAACGTGTCCCAGGTGATCGCCAAGGGAGGGGCCATTAAAAGGCCATATGTCGTATCGCCTTAGTGGTCCCTGGGTAGAAGGAGGAAGTGGGACAGGAAGTCCCACTCCTCCTGAAGCCCCCCCCCCAAGAAAATTACATGCTAAATGTGGCATGTAAGGAGGGGTGAAGTGGATTAAGCGGAAGTTCCACTTTTGGGTGAAACTCCGCTTTAATAAACCTATGTGTGATAACATTGGGCAAGTAACAGGTTCTCTTTTTGGACCCCAATGTCATCCCTGCCCTTTACACCATCTAACCAAGCCTTGATTAGATGTGTTCCCCGGCTGTACCAGCCAATAAATGGTGGATCTGGAACATGTAGTGACTAAATCATCGTCGCTTCCAGTTGTTTACATGTGAAATTTAAGAATGAAATTGCCTCTGTCTCTCATCACTCTCCCCCCTGAAGTTGGCAGTTGCAGTCTCGGGCTTCCAATAGGAGTGGGAGAGCCCAGGAAACAAAGGTGGGTGTGTTCCACCTGCGGGAGGGGTAGCACAGAATCGCTGGCTCTGTGGATGTTATTGTGCTACTGCAGCCATCAGCTTGTGATTAAGCTGAACTAGTTAATTAAAGAATGCTTACCTGTCCAGGGATCCAGCTCTGTCCTTTCTTGGGCTGGTTCTTTGCTGGTCTTTGGGTCCCCAGTATGGGAAGCTGACTGTGACTCCTTGCAGCTTCACAGCCAGCTTCCCACTCTGCATGCGTAAGCTACCCTATGTGAATTGATCCCACAGCCTCCCAGGACCTGTGACGTGTCCCAGAAGGCTGCAGGCAAAGAGATGTAGTAGGAGCAGGTACCTATCAAAACTAGCTACCCACTCCCTCTCAAAAAATGTGCCAAAATTGTTAGTTAAAGCAACACAGTGCCGTATTGCAAAAAATTGCATTAAGGGGGTAAATCCTTTTGGGGCTGAAGTGGTTAAACCAAGTAGTGCAAATGCCTGCTTGATTGCATACAAATTGAACGTTTTTGGACCTCATAATGTATGGTTTTAATAAAATCTAAAGGAAAATTGTACAAGAAAATTGTATAATGTATGGCCAGCCTTATGCCGCGTAGACACGATCATTTTTCGGCATAAAAAAAAGGTTGTTTTAAAAAAAATGTCATTTAAAATGATCGTGTGTGGGCTTCACATCATTTTTCGAGTTCTGAAAAACTAAAATTTTTTTTTCCGAACATGCTGCATTTTTTAACGACGTTTTAAACGATGTCGTTTTTCGGGTTGTGGGCTGGTCGTGTGTGGGCTAAAACGATATTAAAAACCCACGCATGCTCAGAAGCAAGTTATGAGACGGGAGCGCTCGTTCTGGTAAAACTACCATTTATAATGAAGTAAGGACATTCATCACGCTGTAACAGACAGAAAAGCGCAAAATCGTCTTTTACTCACACAAAATCAGCTAAAGCAGCCCCAAGGGTGGCGTCATCCGCATGGAACACCCCCTTTATAGTGCCATCGTACGTGTTGTACGTCACGGCGCTTTGCTAGGGCATTTTTTTAAAAACGATGGTGTGTGGGCAACGTCGTTTTAATGATGAACTTGGAAAACCGTGTTATTTTTCTACATGCCGGAAAACGTTGTTTTTTCTCATGCCGAAAAATGATCGTGTGTACACGGCATTAGATTTGCAAGGTTGAAGAAAACCAAACAAGCTGCAAACGTGGAGGCTGACAACAAGCATTGGTCAGGATTTGTTATTGTGTAGTTAGTGCCTAGACATGACTAGGATTTTGTTTTGGAAAAGAAATTCTGTTTACCTCACTGTACAGCACTTGTAAATAGCACAAATAAACACACCACTGTTTGCCACTACGCCACTGGACTGGTATCTATGCCTGAAAGTGTGCTCACCCCAGGGAGCTTTGTGCCCGCATACTCCACTATATGTGAGCTGGGAAAAAGTAGCAGGTACTGAGCTCCCTTGGGGTGAGCACACTTTCAGGCATAGATACCAGTGCAATGGTGTAGTGGCAAAGAGTGGTGTGTTTATTTGTGCTATTTTTAAGTACTGTACAGTGAGAGCCCATTCACACAGGGGCGGCACGACTTTGGGGGTGACTCGGCAAGGCGACCTGAAGACGACTTCAGAGGCGACTTGCAAAATTACTTTTGTATAGAAGTCAATGCAAGTTGCCCGAGTCGCCCCCAAAGTCGTACAAGAACCTTTTTCTTAGAACGGTTCTATTGAACAAAGCGGGACGTGACTTGTCAGGCGGCTGTCGCCCATTACAAATCACCCCTGTGTGAATGGGCTCTAAAGTTAACAGAAAAAAGTTCTACATTTTTGACTTTATAACCAATTTAGCCAGCAACAAGTTTCAAAATTGTGAGCCACCTTTATATTGATTGTGTGTTGGCGACTGTAGTTGGGATTGTGCTTTTTTTTCCATATTAGGGAATCACATTTAATAAATATTCCTAAGTCTTGTTCCTGGGACACCTCCAATGGTTCTCTAAATGTAATTCCATGCAATCAAACAAGCTCATAGTTGATATAAAGATTTTTTAGTTATAAGTTATTCTAATAGTGAATACATACTGTTGAGAGTTTTTTTTTTAAAGCGGTTGTATACTGGCACAAAAAAAAAACTGTAAGGCGGCGTACACACGGCAGGGAATCTCGACGGGCAGAACACATCGTTCCGCCCGTCGAGGTTCCCTGCCGGCCGTCGAAATCGGCGACCCGCCCGTCGGGAATGGCAACCCGCCTAAGGCAAGGGCAAAGATAAAGCAACCATCATATGTAGAGAAATTTAAGAAGAAACACTGCTTGGGCCAGAGAAGCGTGACAAAACCCAAGCCAAGTACGGTGATCAGCTACTGAATCTGCACTTACCTTAGTAACTCTCTTCTTCCCTGAATATACTCTTATGGCAAGGTTAGTTTCCCATGCTTTGATTACCTATATTCTAGGGCTGTGCAAATTACCTTTTAATTAATCGATTAATTTTTAATTTTTTTGATCGATCAAAATCTTTTTGATCGATTAAAATTTTTTGGATTGGTACTCACCTCTTCGCCGGCTTCTGGGCCTTCAGGGCGTTCCGTCGGAGATCCGGTAATGTCACAGACACCGGCGGGGCTTGCCGTGTCCATCTGAAGGGCTCCTTTGCTGTGCCTTCATATCTGCATGCCGGCGGGACCTTACTATCTGCCACACACAAGGGCTGTTACACTTCCCTCTATCAACCTGGGATTCTACAGCTATCCACTGGGAGTTGTGATAGTTCCCTTCATGGGACATCTACATGCCGATAGACCAGGGGTGGACTGACCATTGAGTCACTCAGGCACTGCCCGAGGGCCCCATGCCACTAGAGGGCCCCATCAGGGTTGCCAGGCTCAGTAAAACCAGGGACAGTATGTAAAAATCTGTCCCTGATATGTCTGAAACCGACATGCTTTTGATGTGAAAATCCAGAGATTTTAGCTGCCCCGCCTCTGCACTGCCTCCTGGTGTGGTAGCCATCTGTAAGCCCAGGGGCCCCATAATCTTCTATTGCCCGGGGGCCCCATGAGTTGTCAGTCCGCCCCTGCGATGGACTGATGTTAACCTCTCCTCATCTGGATTCAGCAGTGGTATCGTTGTACACCTTTTTATACCAGTATCATACTTACCTACATGTTTTTATGACTGCTTTTGGTACTGTTTGGTATTACTCGCACCATTTTTAAAGTTTATGTAGCTACATCGATTTTATCTCCAGTGCAATATTTATTTGATTACCTACTTGAAGACTATACAAGTTTTAATGCTATTCCCATCGAGCGCTGCCTTTGCGTGTTTTTTGTATCCTGATATCCATTTTTCCAGTGGTTGGGAGCTGCACTGGGAATCAGCCTGCAAGGAGATCAGCTAAAAGTAGTTGGATCTGTATGTGCTTTATAATTAATCGAAATTAGTCGATTAATCGATTAAAAAAAAAACGATTAATCGAACACAAAAATTTTGATCAGTAACAGCCCTACTATATTCATTTAATTTGTTCTTCTGGAAGTTAGGCTAACAATAGACATTAACATTAAAGTGGTTGTAAACCCTTTACAATCACTTTTGCCTACAGGTAAACCTATAATAAGGCTTACCTGGAGGTACCGTGAATTTCTCCTAAACTTGCACAGTTTAGGAGATATTTACTGTATACACATGTGCCGACGCCATCAGCACATGCGCACTGAAGAAACATCGCGCAGTTTCTTCAGCAGCTGTGCCATTACCATTGGCTCCCACGCGCATGCCAATCACAGCGCCAAGGCCTGCGAGCCTGGAAGTAATATTCCGGAGACATGTCGCCCGTCACAGCAGTGTACGGGGCCTGCTGCAACAGCTTCATTCTAAGGTAAGTATTTTATGACGTCTTGCAGGTTGTTTTGTTGTTGTTTTTTTTTTTATTCTAGGATTTACATCCACTTTAGCGTTAGGCTAACAATCACCACAATTCCGTTAAAAAAAAAACATGCTTGCATCTACTATGTAGTGTTGAGCGGAATACGCCATATTCGATTTCGCGATATTTCACGAATATATAGAAGAATATTTGTGAAATATTCGTTAATATCGAATATTCGTGATATTTTATCAAAAAAAAAAATTTTGCGAAATTTCGCTAATGCGAAATTGATTGCAAAATTCTCGTCCGCGAATGCCCATGCGCGCGAACAACACGCGAAAACGGAGATCATTTCCTGGATTACTAAACTAATATGTAGGGCTGTTACTGATCAAAATTTTTGTGTTCGATTAATCGTTTGTTTTTTTAATCGATTAATCGACTAATTTCGATTAATTATAACGCACATACAGATCCAACTACATTTAGCTGATCTCCTTGCGGGCCGATTTCCAGTGCAGCTACCAACAACTGGAAAAATGGATAGCAGGATACAAAACACACACAAAGGCAGTGCTCAATGGGAATAGCATTAAAACTTTTATAGTCTTCAAGTAGGTAACCAAATAAATATTGCACTGGAGATAATATCGATGTAGCTACATAAACTGTAAAAATGGTGCGAGTAATACCAAACGGTACCAAAAGCAGTCATAAAAACATGTAGCTATGTATGATACTGGTATAAAAATGTGTACAATGATACCACTGCTGAATCCAGATGAGGAGAGGTAACATCAGTCCGTCGGCATGTAGATGTCCCGTGAAGGGAACTATCACAACTCCCAGTGGATGGCTATAGAATCCCAGGTTGATAGAGGGAATTGATGGCCCTTGCGTGTGGCAGATAGTAAGGTCCCACCGGCATGCAGATATGAAGGCACAGCAAAGGTGCCCTTCAGATGGACAGGGCAAGCCCCATCAGTGTCCGTGACGTTAGCGGATCTCCGACGCAACTCCCTGAAGTCCCAGATGCCGGTGGAGAGGTGAGTACCAATCAAAATAATTTTAATCGATCAAAAAGATTTTGATCGATCAAAAAAATTAAAGATTATTCGATCAATTAAAAGTTAATTTGCACAGCCCTACTAATATGCACTAAACACTAACTCTACTTACACAAACTTATATGACTAAACTAATGCTAAATTATTATTTTTTTTTTTACTCTGACTGACAAGGACAAAGACGAGGACTACAAATAATAAACTAATATGCACTAAACACTAACTCTACTTACACAAGCTTATATGACTAAACTAAAGCTAATTTTTTTTTTTTTATACACAAAACACAGAGACTAAACACACACTAAACTAAGCTACCTTAAAGAAATGTACACTTACACTAACTACACAGATATCTATCTAACACTAAGCTACACTAACCTGGACAAAACAACACAAATCTGAGCTTTTAGAAAAGCTGTTGGGTCTTTTGCTTTGAAAAAAGCATTTGGTTTTAGAAGCAGGAAACTCAGAACTGAAAGCACTATAGGAAGCACAATGCTAAGCTCTAAGATCGCAATACACAGGAAAAACGCACAGAAACACTCCACTCTCTCTAGCCACCTTGTGAATCTGCACTGAAATACTGCTGGGAGTGATCTTATATAATGGTCGTGCAGGCAGGTTCCTATTGGTTGCTATGGAGGTTGCTAACCTCTGACAACTGTGGTAGAACAACTCTGATTGGCTCTGATGCAAAAGAAGGGCAGAGAAAGTATTTGCGAATAATCGTAATACGAATATTCGCATTGCGAATATTCGGCAACATAAAAGGATCGCCTCAGCTACTCGGCCCAGGGTCTCTAATCATACCAGCAATGCTTTTAGACGTCGATGGAGATCACTAGGATGTGATCTGTTTTAAAAATAAATTTGAAAAAATACGAATATTCGCAATAGCGAATATTCACCGCGATATTCGAGTTATTCGCGAATACTCGAATACGCAATGCGAATATTCTTGAGCAACACTACTACTATGTTGATTTAAAATTTTGGGGCCAGATTCACAGAGCGATTACCCAGGCGTTACAGGAGATGCGCGGCATAAGTCTAAATTTGCGCATGCGTTTCGATGCGCCGCATCCCCAAAACGAGATACGCAAGAAATCTACTTTTTTTTTAACGGAGTAATTTCGATAGACCTGCGTATCCGTCCTCGCAAAACTGCGCTAGACACACCATTGATTTGTTATTCAAATATGCAAATGAGGGAGTTACGGGGATCCACAAAAGAACGTTGGTGCAGCGCAGGCTACGCCCTGTGCGCAACAGCTGCACGTCCTATCTAAAATTAGACCATAGAAAAGGTGGTATAAAATTAGACAATCCGTCTACATGTCAGCTAAAGAAACACTGTTAGTGAGGAGCTGAGCAGTCACACTTGCTGCCCAACAAAATGTATGCCAACATGCCAGTGGCATCCATGCTCATAGCTATACTACTGACTTTAGATGAGCAAAGAAGGAGGAGGGCACGGAGGAGGGCACGGAGGAGGGCACGGGAGAGGATTTTTTTTTTTTTTTTTTAATTTCTTTGCTTTTATAAACATGTTTACATGGCATGACTGTCCCCCCCCCATGATGCTGAAATCACAAGGGGCACATGCACTACTAACATCCTCCTGTCTTATCCCTTCAGGGTGACTCTGCATATGCACTGGGACTCCATCTCATGACTCCTATACGGAACCCCCAATGGTACCCTGTTGTATTCCCCAAACTTTGTATGCCAGATCATCGGTGCATGTTGCATGCGGCACAACTTCGCAGTGAGAAAGGGCCTGGAGATTGACATAAGTGAAGACCTGACCCCTGAACCAGACAATCCCCCCCTAACCGAGGCTACCCTGTCTTCTGAGGGAAGAGCAGCCAGGAGCCAGCTCACATTAGGCATCTTTGCACGTTAAACACACACATTAGTCATGGCACAATGAGAATGCATGCATGCACACCACTGTGGTCCCTAGCACAGACACATCACATCCTCATAACATTGGATTGGCACAAGCCCACCATGCAGGACTTGTGAGCAGCAATGCCACGGCTCCAATTATGTCACTACATTCATACACCATTCACACGGACCTGGGGATCACTTCTCCACCACAAATGAGGGTGACACCCCTTTTCCGGCAGGAATGTCACCCCCACATTCCAAAATCATACACAAACAGAACCAAAAAAAAAAAAAAAATTGACCAGCAAAAATAAAAAATGCCCAGCAAAAATATATTTAAAAAAAAAATAACAACAAAGAAAACACATAAAAGACAAAAATCACTCTGCAAAACAGTCCCCAAATATCTCAAAGACACGTCACAAACAAACAAACAAACGCTAATAAACAACAGAACAAAAGCACCTTGCTGTATAGGAAGGGATACAAAGGGATGTACTTTTGCAAAGGAAGGGCGTTTGTGTCTGTCTATTTAAGCTGTCTGCGTAGTTCACTAAGTTGCCCGGGTCCACTTCCAATTTCACTGATTGCGCCGTTCCCGAGTTGTGAGCATGCGCACAGAGGTGCTGACCATGGTCTGCTTCATGTGCGCATGCGCGAGCCGGCCGGCCCTTCATTTGCATGGGGTCACGGCTCATTTTAATGAAACACGCCCACGTCCTTCCCAATTTGAATTACTCCGCCTTACGCCTCGGAAATTAAAGCGGAGCTCCACCCAGGAAAACAACATTTTACAATGTTGTTTAAAAATAAAATAAAATAAAAACCTGAAAAAAAATTAAAAAAAAATACTCACCCGAAATACCTGTTGCTATGCGGAAGTCCGTAATCTGCCTCACCTGCACCGCGGTCCGATTTCTTCTTCTCCTTCTCCATGTGAATGGGGCGCGCTGCTTTCTGGGAACTGTGTGTGTTCTCAGTGAGCAGCCGCCCATTCACAAGCCAGCGTGAGACTCACGCAGGCGCAGTAGGAAATGGGCAGTGAAGCCGTATGGCTTCACTGCCTGTTTCCCATAGTGTGGATGGCGGCGCGGGACCCGGAGCGATCGTGGGACCGGCATCGGGGGGGGCCGTCAGCGCGGGCGCCTAGGACAAGTAAGTGTCCTTATGTAAAGTCAGCAGCTACACTGTTAGTAGCTGCTGACTTTAAAAAAAAAAAAAACGCGGCTGGAGCTCCGCTTTAACGTTACTCCGGCACTAATTTCTGCGCAAATACTACAAGGATACGGTGATTGCACCTCTACATTGCGCCGGTCTAACGTAAAGGAGGTGCGCTACGCTGGTCAAAAAATGCGCCAATGTACATGAATCTGGCCCTTGGTTTGCAACAAGGTGGTTAGTGCAACAATTTTACATTAGTCTCTCCAGGATCCTAAATGGAGCATATCTGTAATTGGAGATCTTGTAGAATTAGGAGTTTGATAAATGTTGGGAAGGTCAATTTTTTGTATTTACGCATTCGTGAAATTTCAGTGCAAACTTATTAGCATTAATAATCAAGCCCCTCAATCTTGGACTGATCACTGGGGCCCAGCTTGCAGAAAGCACCAGCTTCTGGCCAAAGGACCAAAGGACGGTATTGCTGCATGGCTGCTATCCTCTGACTGGAGTCCTCAAAAGTGATGACAGGCTCTAACCCCAAGCTCTCTTGCCTGCTCTTTTATTTGGTCTAGAAGGTGCTAGAATAAGAGGAGAGGAGAGGTGGAACTGTCTGGGGTATATTGAGGAGCCTTGACCAATCCTCACTTTGATTGGCAGAGGGCAGGCCTCCTTAAAACCCCAGGGTCAGCCTAGCTGGGGGAGGAGTTGTCGGGCGGAGAAGCTGGAGTATCAGGCTGTGTACTCACCGAAGCCGAGATGCCGAGGGTGGCCCACCGTTGCGACCCGGCGCCGACCGTCCCCTGGAGTTGGGACAGGGGAGGTGAGCCCCGGGAGGCACCAGCACCAGTGAGGTCCGGGTTGGTAGCCGGGATCCTGGTGCAGACTGGAACTGAAGCTCCTCCTGATGGCGGTGAGCAGAGCAGGCAGCGGAGGAGCCACAAGACAGGTGCAAGGCAGGTAGCAGAAGCTGTACTGAAGAACTGTGGAGCAGGTAACTGGAGGGGTACCGGGCAGGTGCAAGTGGATCAGACTGAGAACAGGTCCAGAGAGCAAGCCGAGGTTCAGGGGTTGGAGAGGTCAACAAGTCCAAAGTCAAGCCAGAAGTCAGGGATTATAGAAGACAGCGTATCCAGGAACAAGAGCCAAGGTCAACTTCAGGGCGAGAGGGGAGTCGTACGGAAGGACAACTTCCGGGCGAGAGGAGAGTCGTATGGAAATCCGGGTCAAAGGTTCAGGTAATCGGCAGAGAGTCCAAGCACAAGCTGAAGACAAACCAGCAACCTGCCATAAGACAGGGGCTGGTTTAAATAGCCTGGTCAGGCCTCTGATTGGTTCCCGGAAGGTGCGCGCCCGTGCGCGCGCCCATGTGCACGCTGCGTCGCCAGACCGCGCATGCGCGCGCCTTTCCCGCACGGGTACACGCCGGAGCGCCGCTCTATTGCGCATGTGCGAGGATCGGAAGACAGGCCTGGATCCCTGACATGGAGTCAGAAAGTGTGGAGGCCGTCAGGGGCCACAGGGAGCTCCCCAGTCGGAGGGGGTGACCTTGGACCAGGGGTTGGGTGCATCCAGGAGGAAAGAAGAGATCCTGGGAGAGAGGCACATGAGAGAGCAAGGCGATAACAGTGGGAGAGAACACTGCTAGGAGACTCCAGAGAGGACAACTGCTCGCAGCCTGGAGGCCTTGTGAGTGAAGCACAGTTGGGAGAATTGGGGAGGCACGCCTGAGAGAACTGAGAATTTTCAGTTTGTGGTGGGTGCTGAACAGGAAGAGTGGACTGTGGGAAGGGCAGTGGAGAGAGGTCATTGCAGCCAGGTTGGCTGGCAGGGCCTGACAGAAGCTTTCTGGGATCAGAACTTTCTATTTGCTACACTATAGGGGCCAGCAGTCACTGCCTGCTAAAGTCAATTTACTGAGGCCTGACTGAGTTATTGTCAGGCCTAACGATGTGGTGCTAGCTGGTCTAGAGGAGTAACGGTCTGCAGCAAGTGAAGTGCTGGAGGAGTAAGGGAAAGAGGTCTTAAGCAAGAGTTGTGCTGGAGAGAAGACTGGAGTGTATACACAGGAGTGTATATAGAAGTCCCAAGCAAGTTGTATTGAATCTTTCTGGGCATCCCATAATTTACCATCAAAGTTAAATCCCTACAAAAAAACAAAAAAAAAAAACAAAGCTTATGGACTGTTCTATGTCTCTGAGTGCCTGAGAGATGGATTCTGGGCTGTGGAGCATGACAGGTAAACCACAGAATTCCGCAACCCCTACAGGTGCATGGCTACATATGGCTTCACATGCAACAAGTTAAAAACAGAGTGCTTAAACAATTTCATGTTCTCCAGGCATAAACATTAAGATCAATCATTAGATAGATAGATTAGATAGATAAAGTGTAAAGCCTCATACACACGATCGGATTTCCAACTGACTTTTCCATGGATTTTGCTCCAAAAGGCGTTGTCCGTGAACTTGGTATGCATACAAAAGAAAAAATTAGTTGCGCTCGGAACCACAACCTGACATTGTGTGTGAATAATAAATGAATGAAATGGACAAATAAATTAATAAATAATGAATAAATAATAAGTGCAAAAAAATGAGTCCATAAGAATGACCCCAATATGCGTAAAAAAGATTCGGTATAATCTAAATACCATAAGAAAACATTCGGACAATAGGCAGAACTTAGATTAGTCCATGGATGATTGGGCTAATAGCAGAGGGGAGCAGTTTATAAGATCATCTCAACATACATAAAAAATGTCCAAATTATAGATTGTAGATAAAGGAGTGTAGAGAAATCCACCACCGTTCTCAGGATAGTAGGAAGGGAGTCTTGTAATCACACCAAAGGAAAGGTAAGGATGTACTCTTACCAGATCCAGGGATAAACCAGACATATCGATCCACTCAGGCAAGGAAAGAGGGACATCCTCTGCCTCCAGCTCTTTCCCAAAAGGTTGGTGTAGATGCACGATTTCCACTGGATTACCTCACCACACTTGAGACTCCAACCGCCGTTGAAAAACCCAGGAAAGAAACGAGGGCTCAAATGGTGAAGTACCATCAAATATATTTTAATAAAAATGTGCAACATATACACATAGGTTTAAAATGGCTTAAAATTGCAGGCTAACAGTCATAAAAACAAACAAACAGGATGGTAATGCTACGTGCGCCCGTGCTTACGGGGTCACGTTGACGCCCTGACCGGTTTCGTCACAAATGACGTTGTCAAAGGGCAGGGCTTTTTCAGCCAACAAACACGAACGCAGTGACGTAATAGATATACTACATGTTTTTTCTGCTCTTTACCACCACCCTTTGGGCAACGTCTGCTATTGTTGTCTGATCTTTAGCATTGGTTCTGAGCATGCGTGTTTGTACTTTGGACTTTAGTCCGATGGACTTGTGTACACACGATCGGATTAGCCGGTGTAGGACATTTGTTGCTGGAAAGTTTGTCTGTCTCATAGCGAACATTTGTACGATGAAAAAGCAAAAAAGTTTGTCCGGTGGAGCGTAACACGCGGTCGGATTGTCCCCTAAAACAGGTCCGCCGGAAATTTGTTGTCGAAAAGCCTAAACGTGTACACAGTCAACTACACTGCAGAGTGCATGAATATAATGGAAAATGTAGTTCCAAAACATCTGGGGTGCCAAAGTTCACCATCACAGGTCTAGTATATCTGGTATGGTCTAGAGCAGGGATCTGCAATTAGCGGACCTCCAGCTGTTGCAAAACTACAAGTCCCATCATGCTTCTGGGTATCATGCTTGTGGCTGTCAGAGTCTTGCTATGCCTCATGGGACTTGTGGTTCTGCAACAGCTGGAGAACCGCAAATTGCATATCCCTGGTCTAGAGTATATCTGGTATGGTCTAGTACAGTGATAGCTAGCCTTGGCACTCCAGATATTTAGGGACTAGATTTCCCATGATGCTCAACAACACTGCGGAGTGCATGAGCATCATGGGAAATGTAGTTCCAAAACATCTGGGGTGCCTATTACAGATGCAGCTGAGTAAACAGGAGATACTCCTGTATGTAATTTGATGGCACTCGTCCTGCCCCCTCCGGGCCAGTGCCAATAAATACGATAATTATCTTTTGTGGCCCTGGGGGTCACAAAAGATCTATATATACAAACCACCAGGGGGGCGATATTGGCAAAATGGCTGGATTTTGAACATGTCTGGTCTAGTATATTTGGTATGGTCAAGTCTGGTATATTTGGTATGGTCTAGTATATGATTATCTACTATGGTCGAGTTCTAGTATATCTGGTATGGTCTAGTACAGGGGTCTCCAAACTGCGGCCCAGGGGCCAGATGCAGCCCTTTGCTTGCATTTAGGGGCACTATTCATCCTATTAATATGAGACCCTCTGACTCCAGAACTGGAGCATAATTCCTGCCACTGACATCACCAATGGGACACTATTTATCCCCCTAATACCAAAGGTGGGGAATGGTTTACTCCCACAGTCCGGCCCCCTCTAAAGTCTGAAGGACAGAAAAACTGGCCCTTTGTTTAGAAAGTTTGGAGACCCCTGGTGTAGTATATGATTATCTAGTATGGTCTAGTTCTAGTATATCTGGTATGGTCTAGTTTTGGTATATGATTATCTAGTAGGGTCTAGTTAACTAGAATATCTAGTATATTTGGTATGGTCTAGTAGTATATGATTATCTAGTAGGGTCTAGTTAACTAGAATATCTAGTATATTTGGTATGGTCTAGTAGTATATGATTATCTAGTAGGGTCTAGTTAACTAGAATATCTAGTATATTTGGTATGGTCTAGTAGTATATGATTATCTAGTAGGGTCTAGTTTTGGTATATGATTATCTAGTAGGGTCTAGTTAACTAGTATATCTAGTATATTTGGTATGGTCTAGTAGTATATGATTATCTAGTAGGGTCTAGTTAACTAGAATATCTAGTATATTTGGTATGGTCTAGTAGTATATGATTATCTAGTAGGGTCTAGTTAACTAGTATATCTAGTATAGTCTAGTATATTTGGTATGGTCTAGTATATGATTATCTAGTAGGGTCTAGTTTTGGTATATGATTATCTAGTAGGGTCTAGTTAACTAGTATATCTAGTATATTTGGTATGGTCTAGTAGTATATGATTATCTAGTAGGGTCTAGTTAACTAGTATATTTGGTATGGTCTAGTAGTATATGATTATCTAGTAGGGTCTAGTTAACTAGTATATTTGGTATGGTCAAGTATATGATTATATAGTATGATCTAGTTCTAGTATATCTGGTATGGTCTAGTAATATATGATTATCTAATATGTTCTAGTACAGTGATGGGGAACCTTGGCATCCCAGATGTTTTGGAACTACATTTCCCATGATGCACTCTGCAGTGTAGAGGAGCATCATGGGAAATGTAGTTCCAAAATATCTGGGTCGCCAAGGTTCTCCATCACTGTTCTAGTATATCTGGTATTGTCTAGTACCCCAGTCCCAGTCACCAGCACTCTTCAGCCGGCACAATGGAAAACAGAAACCAAGCACCTTTCCCTCCCAGACACCTCAATCAGCCAGCAACCCCTCCCTCTATCTCCCTGTCCCGAACCTGACCCCCGCACTACACAAATACATCACACACACACACATTTGGTCCCTTCCTCTCGCCGTCAGCCGGTCGCAGCGTGTTGACGTCCCTGTGCGTCATCTCCAAGGCAGCGGAAAATGGCGGAGGCTCTACCGGAGGCCGGGCGGTACTTCTGTCATAATTGTTCCGCCGAGATAAGCCCTCGTCTGCCGGTGAGAGGGTTGGCGGGTATGGGAGGTGGGGGCCGTGTGCCATGCCGTGCAGGGATGTAGTGGAGGAATACCGGCTGTCAATTGGAATGGCAGCAGGTGGGCGGTAATGAATCCGCGCTTCGCTTGTCTATAGTGTCTGCTGTGACATGTGGAGCCAGAGGCGCATAAGGGGGACGCTGCTTCGTCACCATGTATGGCAGTGCGATGCCGCCATGTCTGCTGGGAGCACGGCGTTCTACCTGAGCTGCATTGGGAACTGTCATCTTCATGGTGCCCGAGAACGTTCTAGAGCTCCCATAAGAGGGGGAGGGGGGCAAGTCCCAGGCATGCTAGTGTATGAGGCACGATGGCGTGCCTGTTTATACAAGGGGGGGCTTATTCTGTAACCAGACTGAATGATTGTAAGGACAGTAGGGTGAGCCATCCACTGAAAGTGAAAGGACTTGTGCAGGGAGTTATGGCAGAAATCCACACAGCTCCTATACTGTGGGCTTTATTTACCTGAAGCAGTGATTCTCAAACGGTGTGCTGCGAAAAAAGAAAAATAAATTCTAGTATTTTAAAACCTTGAACATATTGAAAAAATGAAATGGTAAATCAATGTTGCAATAGTTAAAGTAACATCTATAAAAACACAAGATCTGCCAGTCTGTCATTCGTTGGTTCCTTTTGTAACACAAGACTTGAGGGAGGGAGACCATTCCATTGCAACTGTGATGCTTATGAATAAAGTTGGTTCATTGTTCAGCCATTGAGAAATAATCAAAACCGTTTGGCCCCTTTCACACGATTTTTAGGCAGATCGAATCGGGCCACCCATTGACTTTTATGGGCAGATGGATGTCAGCGGAGATGTGTCCGCTGACACCCGCCTGCCATCCGATCCGCTCAAAACAGACGGATGGCGATACAGTCGCCATCGGATGGGATCTGACGAAAACAGATGTGCTGCCCATCTTTCATCCTATTTCCCCAAAGATATCCGCAGGGCTCTGACAGGTCCGTCCCTACACAGTGAGCGGAGATGGTTCTGTCATCCGCCTGCTCAGCAGGGATCAACAGAGCAATCCCCTGCTGAGCTAGCGGAGTCACTCAAAAAAGATCCGCTCCGCGTGAACACAGCCTTAAATGAAAAGCAAGGTATAATACTAGGCTTGTCCCGATACCACTTTTTAAGACCGAGTACAAGTACCGATACTTCTTTTTTTTTTTTTTTAAGTACTCACCGATACAGATTACTGATACACTTTTTTTTTTTATGTCATGTGACAATTTGACTAATGGGCACTGATAGGTGGCATTGATGACACTTATGGAACTGATGTCTCTATTGGGCAGTCACTGAAATGCGGTGTAGTGTCACATTCCGCTCCCTACCACAGAATGCTCCGGAAGTGACGTTTCGCTGCCACCATCTTGCTACACCCCACACTCCTGCACAGTAATGATAGAGTGTGAAGGGGGCAAGCGGACATCTTGTTAAACCCACCAGAGTTTTAGATTTCAGTTCTTTTCAATACAAAACGGCGCTTAGATGCTTAAACACAGCATTTGGAAATCAGACGGATTTTACATGTTCAATTTTAAAAGCAGCAGCAAACCTGCTGACCTAACATGGTTCCTAATGTGACCCAACACCTGATTTTCACATTTAACAAGTAAACAGTACGTTGGGTTTCAAAATACTGTATTTAAGCACATACGCTCCGTTTTGTGTTGAAAATAACTGTGAAATCTAAACTCCGTTGGGTGTAAAGAAGATGTCCGCTTGCCCCCTTCTCAATCATTACTGTGTGGGGTGTAACAAGATGGCGGCGACGGAACGTCACTTCAGGAGCAATCTGTTATGGGGAGTGGAATGTGACAAGACAGCGGCACAGATTGGCAATTGCATAATAAATGACATGAATGATAAGAGGAGAGGAAGGATTCAGCAATGCTATTTGGCCTATAGCATTGCAAAATCCTTCCTTTCCTAACTTAAAAAGTGCTGTTTGATCCTGTACTCACAGATTCTCCCCTTCTTCCACCGACTCCAAAACATGTCCCGATAAGCCCACGTTCACATTGGGCCAATTTGGCATGTGATGACATGTCAAATTGGAACCTATTGGCGGTAATGGTATGTCTGAATCGGTGACATGCTGACTTTGTGGTGCTGCACCGATTCCCAAAAGTAGTTTGTGCACTGTGCATGAACACAGAGTCAAATGGCCCCCAAAGTCTGACTGACCCCTGGTTCACACTGGGCTGCGGGAGTGAAATTGTGCGAGTTCAGCTGAAATCGCGCGATTTCACTCCCTCTGGCAGTCCCGATTTCGGCCGCGATTTAGGAGACATCTGTGCAGGTTTCTGCACAGATGTCAATGTAAATCGCGTCCTGAAATTGCAAAAAGTAGTACAGGAACTACTTTTTGAAATCGGTGAAGCGCCGCAGATGCGGCGTCGCACTGATTAGGACGGTGTCATTGTCGGCAAATGCCGCCGATTTGAGATGCGATTTCACATGTGAAATCGCATCTCAAATCGAACTAAATCGTACCCAGTGTGAACCAGGGCTAATATTAAATTCAGCTGAACTTGCACAATTTCAAACCCGCCCTCAGTGTGAACATAGGATAAGAGAAAGCTACTCTCTATTGGTAGAGTGTTTACTTGGCAGATTGCATGTGATCAACAGAGGTTTAGGTGTTCTGCAGCCAGTGCAGTATGACAACTCCTACAAGCTTTAACCAGGCACTAATAAAAGTCACAAGACTGCCATATACTGCTGATGAAAAACATTGCTCAGCAGTTTATATTTACTAAAATAATTGCATTTCCATGAATTGTGGGAGACCAGATATAGATTTAAAGAGGAAGTAAACTTGCCACAAAAAAAAACGTGCAAGACAAAAGCATAATGAGCTAGTATGCATGCATAGCATACTAGCTCATTATGAATTGCTTAAAGGGGTGTTCCAGCCAAATTTGATGTTTATTAAAAGTCAGCAGCTACAAAAAGTGTATCTGCTGGCTTTCAATAAACACACACTTACCTGCTCCAGCGACGCGCCGGCCAGGGCTCCGCTCCTCTACCCCCCTCCCCGGCCGGCATCTTCATTTGTACTGTGGGCACCTGCCGTGACAGCCTTCGGCTTCACGGCCGGGCACCCACTGCGCATGCGCGCGCGCGGCTCGCCGCTGATTCAACAGGCGATCGTCTAGGACAGTGATGGCGAACCTTGGCATCCCAGATGTTTTTGAACTACAATTCCCATGATGCTCAACTACATTGCAGAGTGCATGAGCATCATGGGAAATGTAGTTCTAAAACATCTGGGGTGCCAAGGTTCGCCATCACTGGTCTAGGACCTGTCACCTGTCCTAGATGATCGCCTAGGGGAGGGGCTGCAGTAAGGCGATTAAGCCTAATCGCATTACCAGCCCTCAGCGGAAGGAGGAAGTGGGAAGGGGTTAAGTGTGTCCTAGGGAGAGATTCTAACTGTTAGGGGGTGTGGCTACGAGTGACACGTCGCTTATCACTCCTCCCGAAGAGAGCGAGCAAACGGTCAGTGTCACTGGGCAGAACGCGCAGATGCTTGTTCACACTTGCCTCTCCCGGTTCTGCAGCGCTGTGACCCAATAGCAGGACACCGGCGGACATTGAATCTGCGGGCACAGTCACGGATCTCGTGGCAGGGGTGCACGCCAGCCTGGGGGTTTTCCGCGCAGGAGCGAACACATACATGAGTAGCGCCCGCATATGTAAACGGTATTCAAACCACACATGTGAGGTATCGCCACGATCGTTGGAGCGAGAGCAATAATTCTAGCCCTAGACCTCTAATTTAAAACGTGCAACTTGTAGAATTTTTTTAAACGTTGCCTATGGAGATTTTAAAGGGTGAAAGTTTGTCGGCATTCCACGAGCGGACGCAATTTTGAAGCGTGACATGTTGGGTGTCAATTTATTTGCCGCAAGATTATCTTTCATTATTAAAAAAAGTGGGCTTGTAAGACCGCTGCGCAAATATGGTGTGACAGAGTATTGAAACGATCGTCATTTTATTCTCTAGGGTGCTAGAATAAAAATATACATAATGTTTGGGGGTTCTAATTGGAGGGAAAGAGATGGCAATGAAGACAGTAAAAAAAAAAAAAAACACGCATTAGAACTGCTGTTTTACTTGTAATGCCAACAGCCACCACCAGATGGCACCAGGTCACCGAAGGAAGCTTGGGCCTTCACAAGGCTGCAAAGCCGCAGCCTAAATTACCGGCTGTCGCGAGCCTGCCGAGATCACGTGGAGGTGAGGGCGCACGGAGACACAGAATCCTGTGCCTTCATGCGCCCCCACCTCTCCCGCTGCACCTCAATTACCCACGGGTGCCATGTCACAATTTCTTGTCGCAATTGCGATTTGGCACCTGGATTTTGTTGAGCCCTGGTTTAGGAGATATTCACACAACATGACTTAAACCTTCAGGGGGGACCATTGTTTATTTTCCTGTCAGTTTACTACCACTTTAACACCTGAGCCTAGTTTGGCATGTGTTAATAAAACTGGACATGTGCTTGCAATGACTTGGTGTGTCCAGGGTAATGATGCTGTGTGTGTGTTTTTTTTTTGATGATGTATAAAGCGGTTGTAAACCCGCAAAAAACGGCTGTAAGGCAAAGGAATAATGAGCTAGTATGATCAAATACTGCCAAAAGAAAGCTTTGTTTGTGGGGAAAAAAATGATCAAAATTTCATATGGGTACAGTGTTGCATGACCGCGCAATTGTCATTCAAAATGTTACAGCGCTGAAAGCTGAAAATTGGCCTGGGCAGGAAGGGGGTGAAAATGCCATGTATTGAAGTGGTTAAATTGCTGTATATTTCTTGCCATTGACATTACCGACCTCTATAGGTTAAAATCTATAGGTTTTTTTTTTTGCTTTTCATGCACTTGAAAAAAACGCCAGAACACAATTGGCCATGCCACTGCAGAAATTGTGTCTGTGGCTGGCTATAGTGTGTAACGGCTTTCACATTGGGAAGGGAAAGAGAACAGCCTTCTCCCAGTCAGGTGATTGAATGCTCCTTTTCTTCAGGTCATGAGGTCAGTGCAGAAATAACTATTGATTACTGTGTGCCTGTTTCCAGCAGCAGTGGCTCTCATATTAGCACAGGTTGTCAGTGTGGTTTAGAAATAGCAGCTGACTTTGCTGTAGGAGCTCCCACTTTCTGCTTCAATGGTAGGCTGAGCTGAGTGACACTCAGAGCAGGGGACAGGAGAAACTGCAGCTAGGGTTCTGTGCAGCCAGGATTCTGGTGCTTCCTAAAGTGTTGGGTCCTAATGAAGGAGACCTTTTGGGATGGTTATAAAACCAAAACGCTCATACTTGCCTTGCCTCCGTACTGCAGCATTGCTCTGATGCTGCAGTTGTCCCCTGCCAGCTCCAAGTCTGAGAACTGAACAATCATATCATTGCTGATCACTCAGTTCTTGGTCAACTCTTGACAGATACCCTGCTCTTTACTGGGGAAGATCAGTGTGGTGATTTTTCTGTGCCCTCCTATATACCCCCTCCCACCTGCAGCTGAGAACAGATTGTGATCAACTACAAAAAATAAATAATCTTATTTATAATACACATTTTTCCATTTTAAATTGAATGGGCTGTTTTGCAAGGTAAGGGTTCATAATATACTTCAAGATTTGGTGACAAGGTCTCATTAACCACTTGCTTACTGGGCACATATACCCCCTTCCTGCCCAGGCGAAATTTCAGCACTGCGTCGCTTTAAATTAAAATTGCGCGGTCGTGCGACGTGCCTTACAAACAAAATTGACGTCCTTTTTTTCCCCCCACAAATAGAGCTTTCTTTTGGTGGTATTTGATCGCCTCTGCGTTTTTTTATTTTTTTTGCGCTATAAACAAATAAGAGCGACAATTTTGAAAAAAAACACAGAATATTTTTTACTTTTTGCTATAATAAAAATCCATTTTTTTAAAAAAAATATATTTTTTTTCTCAGTTTAGGCCGATATGTATTCTACATATTTTTGGTAAAAAAAACCAATCGCAATAAGCGTATAGTAATTGGTTTGCGCAAAGGTTATAGTGGCTAGGAAATAAGGGATAGAATTCTGACTTTTTTTTTTTTTTTTTTTACTAGTAATACGGCGATCTGCGAATTTTGTCAGGACTGAGATATTGCGACGGACACATCGGGCACTTTTGACACCTTTTTTGGACCATTCACATTTATACAGCGATCAGTGCTATAAAAACGCACTAATTACTGTATAAATGTGACTGGCAGTGAAGGGGTTAACACTAGGGGGTGAGGAAGGGGTTAAATGTGAGTCCTGGGTGTGTTCTAACTGTGTGGGGGGAGGGGGGTGACTGGGGGAGGTGACCGATGCTGTCTCCCTATGTACAAGAGAAACAGCATCTGTCTCCTCTCACTGACAGGACGTGGAGCTCTGTGTTTACACACAGAACTTCACGTCCCTGCTCTAAAACTGCCGATCAGCGGGTACCTGGCGGACATCGCGACCGCCAGGCACGCGCATCGGCATCTCGGGGACGCGTCGGCGCGCGCTCCCCAGTGGCCGGAGAAAACGATGCCGTCAATTGACGGCAGCTTGGATATTCAGATCCCCTAAGCTGCCGTCAATTGACGATATGCGGGGCCGCAAGTGGTTAAACTGATGCTTACTCTGGGGAGGAAAGGATTAGCTGATGCTGGAGGTCACCCAGCCTGCAAATCAGAGGTGCTCTATCTGACTTGCTTCCACTTTTATAAGCTCACAGTGTGCAATGAGAGTGAGCAATTTCAGTACAGGCGGGGAACATGTACCGCTGCGCAAGACTGAAGGCAAGGCTTGCGTTCAATTTTAAACACTGTAATAATATTGATGTATTATTATCCGATGCAAACATCTGCCATTATTGTGACTGCTACTAAGGCCCCTTTCACACTGAACATGTGAGGTGCGGTGGTGGTATAGCGGTGCAAATTTTTACCGCCACTATGATGTCGTATTTACCGTGATATTCGTCCGCTAGCAGTGCCATTTTAACCCCCGCTAGCGGACGAAAAGGGGTCAATACCCTGCAGAGGCGCGTTGCCGGCAATATTGCCGCAGTTTCTCATTGATTTCAATTGGAAGGAGTGGTATAGGTGCGGTAAACACCCCGCTTCTATACCACTCCAATAATGCTGCTTGCAGGAGTTTGTTTTCCCCTCCTGTCAGCGCATCGCTGGGGAAGGATTATTTCAGGCGTCATTTATGCGCTATTTTTAGCGCTAAAACGCCTGAAATATGCCTCAGTGTGAAAGGGGCCTTACAGTAAAAGGATTGTTTAGCACATAAGCACTTGTATAACTCAAAGACAGTTTAGTCCCGGTTCACACAGAGGCGACCTAGCCGCCTTACAAGTCGTTCTCCATGCATTGCAATGAAACCGATCTAATAGGAGCGACTCAAGTCGCTCCGACTTAGAAAAAGGTTCCTGTACTACTTTGGGACCACTTCACAGTGGCTTGCATGGACTTCTATTAAAGCGGAGCTCCACCCTCTTTTTCAAATTTGTACCGTTCGATTTAATACTGCCCCCTTAAATATATTTGACATGATTTTTTTTTTTTTTAAACTCGCTGTGCTATGCAGATGAGTTTATTTCTTCCGCCGCGGCCGCAGCGGCATCGCCGCGTCATTCACTGCTGCTTTGCCTCCTGGGAAATGTCCCCTCTCTCCTGTGTATTACGGAGCTGCCTGGCTGGGTGTGTTTTCGGCGGTGACGCTGTAACACGGTCCCGCCCCCCTAGACTGGCTTATGTGATATTGGATCCTTCGATCCAACGGCGGACTAAGCAGGGGGCGGACCGCACCGGGTGCCACACACTGGAGGGGGGTGTCAGGCTGACGCCCCCCCTCTGCGACTGAGGCATGGCGCAGCCGCGGTGACAGCCTGATTGATGGCACGGCATGGCAGACTAGGTAAACACAGCCTGGGCTATTCGGGGGGGGGGTTTGCGAGCCGTACCCGAGTTATACCCGCCGCAATGATCCCCTTCTCCGTGGCAGTGCCGCGCCCGTGGCTCTGATACTATCGGCTGTGACTGTCTCTATCTGACAGTCACACAGCCGAGTGTGAAGCTGCAGTCGCCTCCCCCCCCTCCTCCTCCATGCAAGTGCTCTGCTCTGTGCGGCGCGCTGAGTCTGAAGGCAAGGGGGTGTCAGTCACTCTGCAGTCTGCACTATTATAAGGAGGGGGGGTTTCCTGTATATGAGGGGGGGTTCTGTATTGTGGGGGGTGTTAGTATAGAGGGGGGTTCTGTATTGTGGGGGGTGTTAGTATAGAGGGGTGTTCTGTATTGTGGGGGGGTGTTAGTATAGAGGGGTGTTCTGTATTGTGGGGGGGTGTTAGTATAGAGGGGGGTTCTGTATTGTGGGGGGGTACGTTCTGTATATGAGGGGGGTTCTGTATTGTAGGGTAGGGGGGTGGTATCTGTATATGAGGGGGGGTTCTGTATTGTGGGAGGGGGGGTACTGTATGTGGGGGGGTGTTCTGTATAGGGGGGTTCTGTATTGTAGGGTAGGGGGGGTGGTATCTGTATAGGGGGGTCTGAACTGTAGGGGGGTTCTGTATTGTGGGGGGTTCTGTATTGTAGGGGGTGGTATCTGTATAGGGGGGGTTGTATTTGGGGGGGTTCTGTATTGTAGGGGGGGTCTGCACTGTCCAGAGGTGCAGTCTAATGTAAAGAGATATAGAGGTGCTGTGTAATGTAAAGGGGTTCAGAGGTGCAGGGTGCTGTGTAATGTAAGGCTCCATTCACACCTTAGCGTAGCGATTTGCAGCGTTTTGTACCATGATTTGCCGCGACAAAACGCGTGTTTTTTTTTTTTGTACAGGTCATTGTCGGCTATGCCGAATGCCGAAGCCGCCCGACAAAAAAGGGTCCGGGACTTGTTTGAGCTTTAGGCGTTCGGCGTGGAGATGTGAACCATCTCCATAGAGAACAATGTTATTTTTCCCCTCCAGCGTATTGTAGCGTCGCGCTTCAGGCGACAAAACGCCTAGGTGTGAATGGAGCCTAAAGGGGTTCAGAGGTGCAGGGTGCTGTGTAATGTAAAGGGGTCCAGAGGTGCGGTGCTGTGTAATGTAAAGGGCTCCAGAGGTGCAATCTAATGTAAAGGGGTGTCCTGGGGCCGATGCAGTGTGCCGGGCCCGGTGCGTTGCGCTGTGATCACTGCGCTGTGCCGTGCAGATATATCTACATAACAAACGATTTAGTATATTTACTGGTTCCTGGAGGGGAGGAGAGTTTTGCATAGATAAGGGGCAACAAGTTCCTCCTGTTGCTATGGAAACCTGACCTGAAACCTATTACATTGCTTGTGCAGCACTGAGCATGTGCGACATCTGCAAGCCTGAAATCCAGGAAGTCATACAGTCTGGCGTCATGATTCCCACACTTAAGATGGCCCCAGTCAATTTCTGTTTTATAAAGTATCTAAATGCTGTAACAACCTAACAAAACGGACCTTAGTTTACAGACTAACTTTACTACAATACATTAACCACTTGCCGACCGCGCTATAGCAAAAATACTGCTATAGCGAGGTTGAGTTGCTGTGACACGATGTCCCTAGGACGTCCTCGTGCACTTCCGCGTTTGCGCGTCCCTAGGACGCGCTCGCAGAAGTGTCCGTGCATCACGGATCACAGTAAATTGCTGCTGATAGTGGCCGTTTACCACGTGATCACTCCGTCGAATGATGGAGCGATCACTTGTAAACAAACCGGCGTCATTTGATGACGCCGGTTCCTCCCTCTCCTCTCTGTACCGTTCGGTACAGTGTGAGAGGGGGAGCGGGTGTCGGCAGCAGCGCTGTGGCTGGATCTGTGACAACTGCAGTCACAGATCCAGCCATCCAAAAAGTGTCAAAATCAAGTAAATAAAGTAAAATGATCAATCGTTTTTTTTTTTTTTAAAGCACCCCTGTCCCTGTGTGCTCGCATGCAGAAGCGAATGCATACGTAAGTCCCGCCCACATATGAAAACGGTGTTCAGGCTACACATGTGAGGTATCTCTGCGAACATTAGAGCAATCATTTTGGCCCTAGACCTCCTCCGTAACTAAAAACATGTAACCAATAAAAGTAATTAAAGTGTCGCCTATGGAGATTTTTAGGTAGCGAAGTTTGGCGCCATTCCACGAGTGTGCGCAATTTTGAAGGGTGACATGTTGGGTATCTCTTTACTCGGCGTAACTTCATCTTTCACATTATGAAAAAAAATTGGGCTAACTTTACTGTTTTGTTTTAAGCAAAAAACTGTTTTTCTTTTTAAAAACACGAGTTCAAAAAACGTCCGCCATTGTATTCTCTAGGGTCTTTGCTAAAAAAGCATATATAATGTTTTGGGGTTCTATATAATTTTCTAGCAAATAAATGATGATTTTTCCATGTAGGAGAGAAATGTCAGAATTGGTCTGGGTGTTCCAGAATGCCTGGTGGCGTTCCCTGCATGTTGGGCCTCTGTATGTGGCCACGCTGTGTAAAAGTCCCACACATGGGGTATCGCCATACTCGGGAGGAATAGCAGAATGTGTTTTGGGGTGTAATTTGTGGTATGCATATGCTGTGTGTGAGAAATAACCTGCTAATATGACAGAAACAATTATTTTTTTATTTTTTTTAACAGAATTTTCAGTCGTTATTCTTTTATAGCGCAAAAAAATTAAAAAAAAACCAGAGGTGATCAAATACCACCAAAAGAAAGCTCTATTTGTGTGAAAAAAGGGACAAAAATTTCAAATGGGTACAATGTTGTATGACTTGAGTAATTGTCATTCAAATTGTGAGAGCACCGAAAGCTGAAAATTGGTCTGGTTAGGAAGGGGGTTTAAGTGCCCAGTGGTTAAGCTTGTGTATTACAGGGGTATTTAAAAAAAAAAAAAAAGTGGAATTGTGGCCGGAACTCCGCTTTAACTTCTTGCTGACCGCCTGCCACAGTTGTGCTGCGGCAGGTTGGCACGGCTGCGCGAATTGCTGTCATTGTACTTCGGCTCTTTAAAATGCTTTAGCAGGTGCGCCTGCATCTCTGAAGCCGGTGCGTTTGGCAGGCGGCCGTGATGTCTGCCGGCCACCCACAATCGCTCCACAGAGAGCCAGAACGGTGAACTGTCAATGTAAGCAATTCTACAAATCTATCCAATAGTTTGTAGACTTTTTAACTTTTGCGCTAAGTAGAAGAATACATAGTGGCGTAAACCTTTTTATTAGGGATATCATAGCAAAACTAAAAAATATTGCCTTTTTTTTGTTTACATTGCAAATAATAAAAACCGCAGAGGTGATCAAATACCACTAAAAGAAAGCTCTATTTGTGGGGGGGGGGGAGACATCAGTTTTGTTTGGGAACAGCGTTAGGTAAAGCAATGCAGTGAAGTATCGCAAATAATGGCCGGGTCATTAAGGGGTTAAAGAAGAATTTTACAAACCACGCAGAGTTCACACTGTACGGGCGGTTTCAGAGTCTGATGACTTTGACGCTGCCTCTGTTTAAACCGCCACTTAATGTAGCTCACAAATATAAACAGCCACACTGAAACCTTTGCATAATCCAATAGTTGTTTTGTGTACACGACATTCAGGAAGAAGGGAAATAAACTTGTCCAATATAGGGGTGGACAATTTGGTGCACAATTCAGAATTTACAGATGCCTATGCTTCCAATGATAACAGGGTCAAAATAACCCTCTATTATTTGTAAGTATGTTTGGTACCTTACTCTGACTTGTCTATTCTCTCTTCACCATAGCATAACATTATGTCAATACCACACATTTAGGTTGATTCACTAAGGCTGGGTTCACACCTATGTGAATTGGATACAGATTTTTTCGCATAGCAGGAGACTGTGACTGGCTTTCTATGGAGCCGGTTCACATGTCTCCACAGCAGGTCCGGTACAATTTGCTGGAAAAACGTGTGCTTTTTTTGGTCTGTCTCAGGTCCGAATTCGGCCCAAAATTTGGGCTAAAATTGAACCTGAAACGGTGAACCAGCACCCACCGGACCCCTGCTGTGTTATGAATCTGGCGATGGTGTGAATCCAGCCTAAAGGAGTAGACTGTTCAAAGAGCAAATTAACAGGCATCCTGTTAAAGCAGACCTCCCAAGATTACATTTTCATTCCCTCAAACACCCATGACACCCCCTCCCAATAAATTAATAACCCCTTTGATGCCAAGCTCGCACATCAGCAGTGTCGGAGGTATATGCCTTCTTCCAAGGCACCACATACAGTATATGTACTCCTTCATTCTCTTTCTCCACTGAATGGGGGACATTTATCAAAGCTGGAGCAGACAGAAAGCTGGAGCAGCTATGCATGGCATCCAATCGGCTTCTATCTTCAGCTTATTTACTTAAGTTGGTTTCCACGTACAGTGGCTCCAGATTTTGGCTACTGTGTAACCTTAATGGGGTGGGCACCTACATGGCAAAATGTAAAATAATTTGGGTGGAAAAAATATGAATGCAATCTACTCACTGGGGGAGAACCTCTGGGTAGATCAAGTATGGAAAAGGACCTGGGGGTCCTAGTAGATGATAGGCTCAGCAATGGCAAGAAAGTGTCGCATTACTATGTGTAGTTACAGAAAAACAGAGTGAGGATTTCTCAGAAGAAATAAGGACATTTAAAAGCAAAATTGAAGAATGATGTAAGTGGAGGAGGACTGCACTAAGGTAAGGGAAGCTATTTAGGGATTTTTTTTTATTTTTATTTTTTTACCTTTTACAACCCCTTTAACCACTTTCTTACTGTGCACATATAACCCCCTCCTGCCTAGGTGAAATTTCAGCTTCCGGCACTGCGTCGCTTTAAAGGGTCACTAAAGGAAAAAAATGTTTTTGCTGAAATGACTGTTTACAGGGTATAGAGACATAAAAGTTAACTGATTCCTTTTCAAAATGATTAAAAATAGATAAAAATCAATCATATAATGTGCCTGCAGTTTAGTTTCACTTTTGAACTGGCTTCATGTTTCTGTGAAGTAGAAATAGACACATAGAACAAAAACAAACAAATCCAGGGCAGTGTTTTGTTTTTAAAATGAATCCCATTGGTTCTGGGAAGTTTTAGACACACAGTAATGACAGCTTAAACCACCGTGAGAAAGCTCCCAGCACTGTGGTTATAAGGAAACAGACAAGCAGAAAGTGTGGAGAACAGAGCAGGATTACAGCAACATCAACGCAAAAACGAACAATAAGGACATGAAACCAGTACTGCAGTAAGGTAAAGGAAGCTAGCTAAAAAAAAAAATCCTTTGGTGATCCTTTAACTGACAATTTCGCGGTCGTGCGACATGGCTCCCAAACAAAATTGACGTCCTTTTTTTCCCCCCAAATAGAGCTTTCTTTTGGTGGTATTTGATCGCCTGTGCGGTTTTTATTTTTTGGGCTATAAACAAAAAGAGCGTAAATTTTAAAAAACACAATATTCTTTACTTTTTGCTATAATATCCAATTTAAAAAAAAAAAAATTCAGTTTAGGCCAATATGTATTTTTCTACATATATCTACATCGTGTTCCCAGTAACGTGATGGGTGCTCGCTTGCGCCCTTTAGCTGCTTTAAAAGACGAGGGCGTCATATGACGTCCTGTCAGAATAACTGAGCTACCTTGCTGCCGTCAATTGACAGCGGCTGCTAGTATAGTGGTTAATTACTGCTGTTTTTTTTGTTTTTTTTTGCTAAAAAAAAGTTTTCCTGTTGGCAAATAGGAAATTTTTCTCCTTCGCTGAGGCAGCACTAATGCGGAAGCACTAATATGCTGCACTAATTGGTGTCACTGCTGGGGCTGTACTGTAATGGCGACACTGATTAGTGCCCTGACTACCTGTACAGGTCTCCCCTGCGAGGAGATTCCGCTGATCGTCTCTCCTCGCCACACACTGTCAGTGACCCGATCTCTGCTTTACCGTAATATGATGTCCCAGAACGAGAGTGCCACCCCGCTGCCATCATTTAACTATACGACGGGCAGCAAGTGTTTGAGGGGAGTGTAGAACACAATTGCCACGTCACGGCAGAAACGGTGTCTCCACTTGATAAAGAGGTATTCTCTGCAAAGTGAAGGAAATCCCATCTTGGTGTCCTCAGAATATTACCCCCTTCTTCTGGTGACAACCGCAATAAATCGGCTGATCCTTTTACCTTTTGTGTTTAAGAATGGTCCCAAGGCAAATAAGAGAAGAGGGTACATTAATCTAGCACAGACAGAGATTGCAATACAAACCTGAAAGAGGTTTTAACTCTGCTGTACTGGGGCTAGAACTGGTTTGCAGCCCATGGGTTGGTAGACAGGGTGAAAAATGGATCAGTTGCCCCTACCAACCTGGTACATAGGTTGTTTACATGTGACAGCTGCTAACAATGAGCAATGCAGGATGCTAATCCTGATCTATAGAACCTCTGAAATAATTTTGTGACATGTGACTTTGCATTCTTTTAGTAATATTGTCACTAGGGTTGTCCCGATACCGATACTAGTATCGGTATCGGGACCGATGGCAAGTATTTGCGGGAGTACTTGTACTCCCGCAAATACCCCCGATATCAAAATAGAATACTCCCCCTCCCCCCCCCCCATATTGCAGCCATGTCCTGTCGCCCATACCTGTAGCTATTATACCGCCGCCGCCGTATACCGCCGTTAATCCCTGCATTATAGCGTAACGTGCATTACAAGCTTTCGTTTTGAATACTTGTAAATGCCCGCACCGCCATGTATAGACACTCCCCTTCTCGGGATTGGAGGGATCGTCCAATACCGAGAGGGGGAGTGTCTATACATGGCGGCGCGGGCATTTACAAGTATTTCAAGTGAAAGCTTGTAATGCACGTTACGCTATAATGCAGGGATTAGCGGCGGTATGCGGCGGCAGTATGTTGTGCCGAGAATGGTTCCCTGCCGAAATCTGTTTCCCCTAGCTCTCGGCTCTGATCGGAACTCCGCCTCTTGAGCCCTCTACATTGCCGCTCCCTCCTACTATCCTCACAAATGCTAATGCCGCTCCTCCCCAGCCCGCCCCTGTGCGCGTCCCCTGTAATTACTCTTTACACAGAAAAAAAAAAAATTATATATATATATATAATATTCTCCTGTTCCCATATATATCATAATTCATATTATTTATTGTTATCCTTCCATATTTAAAAATAAATATATACAATTCTCCCGCCTCTGTGTGTGTATATATACAATATAATTAATATTATTTATTGTTATCCCTCCATTTCTTTTATTTATTTTTTAGATCATTTAATGAATGAATGAATGAATGAAGAACTTGTATAGCGCAGCACATGCGAAATAAATCGCCTCTGGGCGCTTGTTGTTCCTTTCTCCTTTGAGATCAAAAGAGATGAGTCTTGATCTTTCTCCTGAAGACCAAGTAGTTCTCCTCCAGTCGAATGCTGGCTGGTAAGGCGTTCCATAGTCTGGGACCTTGGACAGCGAATCTCCTGTCTCCTTTGGACTTGTATCTGGCTTTCGGTATCTGAAGCCGATTTTGGTTATTGGATCGTAGAATACGATTGGGATTGTAAATTTTTAATTTTTCGCATAGATAATGGGGAGCATTCCCATGGATACATCTATGC
Organism: Rana kukunoris; assembly: GCA_029574335.1. Classification (NCBI taxonomy): domain Eukaryota; kingdom Metazoa; phylum Chordata; class Amphibia; order Anura; family Ranidae; genus Rana; species Rana kukunoris. Next base: position 416,223,109 of record CM056049.1, read on the forward strand.
GTTAGACAGAGTGCTTTAAAGGTGATTCTGTCTTTGACTGGTAGCCAGTGAAGGGATCTCAACGAGGGTGAGATTGATTCCCAGGGTTTTTTCCCAGTCACAAGTCTGGCGGCCGTATTTTGTACGACTTGAAGACGAGCGATTTGGTACTTGGGAAGTCCGAGGTAAAGGGCATTTGCATAGTCCAATCTGGAGTTTACAATCGCTCCCACCACGACCGCTATGTCTTTCTTGGGAATAAAAGGCGTGAGTCTGCGTAGTAGGCGCAGCAGATAGTGAGATCCGCTGACTACTGCCCCTATTTGTGCGTTCATTGTCATGTCGGAGTCAAAGATGACCCCAGACTTTTGACTTTGGCGCTAGGGGTGATGACTTTGCCCAGAATGGGCGGGGGGATCCAGGTTGTTATCGATTGATTGCTACGCTTGGCGTGAAACAGAAGAAGTTCTGTTTTCGCTCCGTTGAGTTTGAGATAACTCTTTGTCATCCAATCCTCTATCAAAGAGAGGCATGTCTCTAGATTGAGGTGGTGATCCTTTTTATTGCAAATGCGGAAGTACAGTTGCGTGTCGTCTGCATATGAGTGATATAGCAGTTTTTGGCTGCTGATGATTTCAAAAAGAGGACGCACATAGATGTTGAATAACATCGGCGACAGGGGAGATCCTTGAGGGACCCCGCACGATAATGTGCGTTGTTTAGAAGTGAAGGGTCCTAGCTTCACTATTTGCGATCGGTTTTCCACAAAAGAGGAGAACCAGGATAGATCGCTTTCTGCGACTTTGGCTATTTTAGCCAGCCGAGTCAATAACAGCTTGTGATCAACTGTATCAAAGGCTGCGCTTAGGTCCAGCAGAACCAGCAGAGAAGATTCTCCTTCGTCTGCGGCCTCAAGAACGTCGTCCCATATCTTAAGCAATGCTGTTTCCGTCCCGTGTCCGGGACGGAATCCCGATTGCAATGGGTCGAGTAAGTTGTGGGTATCTAGATGCTGTTGCAGCTGCAGTACCACTGCCTTCTCCATTACCTTGGAAAGAACATTTAGGCCTGTTATGGGGCGCCAGTTAAGTGGATCCTTAGGATCCAGGGTGGCTTTCTTCAAGATGGGTTGAATGAAGCCCTCCTTCAGCTGGGAGGGCATTTTGCCCTCCCTGAAGGATTGGTTAATAAGCTGCGTGACAGGAGGTGCCAGGATGTCGGCGCATTCCTTCAGCAGTTTGGTGGGGATAATATCATTTGGCGCAGTGCTGTTGCGCAGAGTGCCGATGATATTTTTAGTGGTCTGAATGGAGATGGGTTCCAGCGTGAACTCACCAAACTGTGGTGGATTGCTGCCGGTGCTGTGTAAATGACTATGGGGGGGGCTGGGAGAGCAATTGTTCTGCTGAATGCTTTGCCGGATTGCCTCAATTTTGTTAATGAAGCAATCCGACAACTCATCGCAAAATTCTTGTGTATCCAAGTTGGGGGCTTCAAGACATTCTGGATTCATGGTCTGAGTGACCAACTTGAAGAGTTCGCGGGGGCGATTTAGGGCACCGTTGATAGCCTCAGAAAAATAGTTTTTCTTGGCTTCGAAGATTTGCTTGTAGTATTTTCTGGTGATTGCCTTGTAAATCGCGAGGTTCTCATCTGAAGGGTTTCTTTTCCAGGCTGCTTCTGCCCTTCTACGCTCTTGCTTCAGTAACGCCAGCTGGTTGTTGAACCAGCCGGCGTTGTTTTTCCTGATCTGGGTCTTTCGTTTCGGCGCTATCAAGTCAGCTGACTGCACTAGTGCTGTATTTATGGCCTCTAGTGTTTCTTCCGCTGTTTGGTGCGGCTGAATTGTGTTTATTTTTCCCCCTAACGTGGCTTTGAAGAGTTCCGAATGGAGCTTCTTCTGACATCTGGTCCAGTGTGTTGTCACTGGATTTGATGTTTTTGTTAAGGGGGGGAATTCGGAAATAATGAATTTGATTGCATGGTGATCTGTCCATGGCAATGGTTCATTTTCCAAGATTTTTATTTCCAGATCTTGTCTGAAAATAAGATCGAGCGTATGACCTGAAGCATGTGTGGGCCCACATACTAGTTGCTGAAGCCCTAATCCTTCCAGGTGGTCGATGCAGGCATCGGCAATGGGGTCTTGCGGGGAGTTGGCCCAGAGGTTGAAGTCCCCGAGCATCAAAAGGTGTTTACTATTCAGGGTATAAGTGGAGACAAAGTCCGTCAAAGATGGGAGCAGCTGCGACTTGGGGCCGGGTGGCCTATAGCAAAGTAGAATCCGGACGGTCTCCTGGCCGTTTACTTGCAGTTGAAGAGTAAGGGTTTCCATGAATGGAAGCGGGTTTTGGAGGCTTGGTTTTGTGATCGCAAGACGCGTCTTATGGATCACCGCCAGTCCTCCACCTCTTTGCCCTATTCTGTTTTCCGTTATAATACGGTAGTTTTCTGGCACCAATTCTCCTAGAATGGTGTTACAGTCAGCTGTGAGCCAGCTCTCTGTAATGAAGAGGCAGTCTAGGTCGTGTAGTAGAATGAAATCATGGATTTCAAGTCGGTGTTTTACCGCCGATCTTGTGTTGATCAGAGCACATGCAATGCGCTTAGGTTGGGGTAAACGGCTAAAATTTTTGACGGTCGATCGTCGATCGATCCTCAAAAGGTGCTCAATTCTTAGGGTCTTTTTGGTGATGGCTGGCAACATTGCGGCGAAACGCCTCAAATTCCAAATGGTTTCTGCGGAGTACCGCCGATCAGCCATGGTCGCCATTCACCGGGGAAAAAGTCGTTCCTTTTAGTGGCGATGAAGAGAGGATTCAATGAATCCTCCCGGCTTGGTCCAGAGGAAGGCAAAAAACCCCTAGCCGTGCTGTGCCAATTTGCCTTTGGTAGGGGAAAAAATTCCTTCCTGATCCCTGAAAGGCGATCGGGCAAGCCCCTGGATCAAGTGCTGTTTAAGTTGTGACAGGGGGGGTGGGGGGGGAAGCTGACACTGCTGACACTGCTGGGTGTACCAAGATGGCCGCCGACCAGGAGCAGGGCATGGGACCCAGGCTGGTATGTAGCCAGCTGGGTGGATTAGTGAGCCGGGGGGGGGGGGCTGGTTGTTGAGGCCAGGGGTGGATGAGTACCCACAGTGGTTGGGGGTGAGCTCCTGGGGGCTACAACCAAAGATTTGGCCGAAAATGCGGCGCGCCGCTAGGCCGCGGATGAAGCCGCGGCCTTTCCTAAGCCGCGGCGGCCGCGAATCAGTGACGGCCGGCGCGGTTCAGGGGAGCAAAGGGGAAATCGCGGGGAGGCTCCGAGGGGAAGGTTTTGCTGACAGGTGGGTGGTAATGTGGGGTAAGAAGAGGGAAGGAGACCCCAGCGTTCAGCCGATTCGGCGGCTTATCCTGATAAGGACGGCCGCCAATCGGTTCCAGGGAAGGTGATGGCCGGTAGGGTCTACCTGGGGAGGATGCTCAAGGAGGTGGAGGGGGTGGTGGAGATGGCCCCTATGTCAGGGGCTTACCTTGAGGCTCACGGTGGGAGAGAAGAGAACCAAGGGATCCAGGGGCGGCTCAGGGTCAGAGCAGATCTGACGGCTCAGACAGCAGAGGCTGAAGCAGGGGGAGGAAAACCCTGCCTGTCTGGCTCCAGGAGCCGTACGCCCTACTGTTAGGACGCACGCAGATTACTACTGGAGTCAGTTCTAGCCCTGGGGAGGAGTCACTCTTTCAGACTCAATCCTGGAGAGCAGGAGAAGGTGTGTCATCAGGATCGGCTCGGCAATTTTACATGGCTGCAATATGGGGGACATGCATGGCTTGCAATATGTGGGGGACATGCATGGCTTGCAATATGTGGGGGACATGCATGGCTTGCAATATGTGGGGGACATGCATGGCTTGCAATATGTGGGGGACATGCATGGCTTGCAATATGTGGGGGACATGCATGGCTGCATTTGGGGACACATTAAAAAAAAAAAAGTATCGGTATTCGGTATCGGCGACTACTTGAAAAAAAGTATCGGTACTTGTTCTCGGTCCTAAAAAAGTGGTATCGGGACAACCCTAATTGTCACAATAGATTGTCATGTGATGCCATATATCCTCTGGTCACAAAGCGCATACCCAGGAAAGCAGAAATATAATTGTTTAAAACAGGGTTTGACAAATTTGCTTGGAATCTAGGAGCCAGCTAAAAAAAGTTAGGAGCCAGAAAACGCACCCCGTCCCGACGAGCTTGCGCGCAGAAGCAAACACATACGTGAGCAGCGCCCGCATATGTAAACGGTGTTCAAACCACACATGTGAGGTATCGCCACGATTGGTAGAGCGAGATCAATAATTCTAGCCCTAGACCTCCTCTGTAACTCAAAACATGCATACTGTCTTTTTTTTTTTTTAAGCGTCGCCTATGGAGATTTTAAAGGGTAAAAGTTTGTCTGCATTCCACAAAAGCGGACGCAATTTTGAAGCGTGACATGTTGGGTATGAATTTACTCGGCGTAACATTATCCTTCTTAATATAAAAAAAAAAAAAATGGGGATAACTTTACTGTTTTATTTTTTAATAAAAAAAAGTGTAATTTTTTCACAAAAAAAGTGTGCTTGTAAGACTGCTGCGCAAATACGGCGTGACAAAGTATTGCAACGATCGCCATTTTATTCTCTAGGGTGTTAGGATAAAAAATATATATAATGTTTGAGGTTCTAATTAGAGGGAAGAAGATGGCAGTGAAAATATTGAAAAATTACATTAGAATTGCTGTTTAACTTGTAATGCTTTTTTTTTTTGTGAGCTGGCACCATCTGGTGGTGAGCCGTTGGTATTACAAGTTATTACCACCAGATGTGAGCTGGCGCCATCTGGTGGTGGTCGTTGGTATTACAAGTTAAGCATTAAAGCGGAGGTTCACCCTAAATATAAGATCTCCCATGCGATCCAGCATACTGGCGTCAGCGCCAGTATGCTGGTTTTTTTTTTTTTTAATAGCACACTTACTGTATTATTGTAGAATTCCTTTTCTGTCCCCCGCGGTGGACGGCTGTAGTATAGCGCGTCACATCTTCCTAAAATACCCGATATGGACTCGGGTAATCTCGGCGAAAATGCGGCGCCTGCGCACAGACCTAGGAGCTGACTGCGCAGGCGCCGTATTTCTCCGAGTCCTATTTCGGAGGGCGTGACGCGCCATAGCCGTAGGACTCGGAGAAATACGGCGCCTGCGCAGTCAGCTCCTAGGTCTGTGCGCAGGCGCCGCATTTTCGCCGAGATTACCCGAGTCCATATCGGGTATTTTAGGAAGATGTGACGCGCTATACTGGCGCCGTCCACCACGGGGGACAGAAAAGGAATTCTACAATAATACAGTAAGTGTGCTATTAAAAAAAAAAAAAACCAGCATACTGGCGCTGACGCCAGTATGCTGGATCGCATGGGAGATATTATGTTTAGGGTGAAATACCGCTTTAAGCATAGAATTGCTGTTTAACTTGTAATGCTTAACTTGTAATACCAATGGCTCACCACCAGATGGTGCCAAGTCGCCAGGACACTATTTCTAGTCGCCATGGCGACCGGGATTTGTCAAGCCCTGGTTTAAAAGGTGAAAATCCCTGTCAAGTACAAGTCCGTAACGGGACAACAAGCAGCTGTGTCAGTGATAACCTTACACCGAGCCTGGGTTAACACTATTGCGAACACAGACAGCGCATGTGATTCACACCGCATTGCTGTGCAGATCACATGTAATGTCTGTGCGATGCAAATTCAGCTATACAGTTTGTATGGCTTAACTTGCATGGCATTCACACGAAAATGCTGCAGGAACCGATTATTTATTTATTTTTATTTTTTCCCCCCCGCACAGTAGTTCGGTCGCATGGGTGTTCACACCCATGCAATCTGATTCCTGTCTGTATTCATAGTTTGCATTGCAGTCTGCAAACCAATCTGGGGGGTGTCATTAACTTTGTATTGACACTCACAGCAGTTCGCAGAGGGCAGTGTAGACTGTCTGCGAGGGAGATGTGATGCGGGAAATGGCACTGGAATTGCGCTGGTTCCCTCATCGCAGTAGTGTGAACCGGGGCTTAAGTGGAACTGTAGATGGTGTGTTTTTATGTGTTTGTTTTTTGTGTCCCCCCCCCCCCCCCCCCCCCCCGAAGTCTGGATAGAAGAGTGATGGTATTGTACCTGCCTCGGGTTTCTATTACTGTCTGTCGCTCTTCCCTTATGTCACTAGGACAGATATGACAAATAAACGCATAGGCTGACCCCTCTCCTGGTGTACTAAAAGTGTTTTTAGTGCTGTCTTTCCCCCACTGGGAAGATTTTTTCCTCCCATCTGGCGCCGGAAGATCGTTTATCCGGGTCTCCGATGGCACGGGAGAGGGGGGGCGTCCACTCCCGTCGCCTATAAGAACGATCAAGTGGAGGAACTGCTGCTATGATCGTTCTTATGGTGCACAGGATCGCCAGCTGAAGAGATGGATGTTTGATGCCTGTAGCAGCAGGCATCATTCAGATATGCACACTGAAAGTCCAGGATGTCATATGAGGTCCTTGGGCAGGAAGTAGTTAATTATCTAACATGTTTCTGCCTAGTCCTCTCCTATAAACGGGGAACATAATCCTCTCCTGTAAACAGGGAACATAACCCACTTGTCAAGATTTAAGGAGCTGTGTCCGTCCATGGACTCGGAGAAAGGATTTGACGGTGAGTACAAAAAAAATCTAATTTTTTTTTTTTTCTTTTTACAAAAAGTTGTCACTAAATTATATATTGCTTAAACATGCCATGGTTATATGTGAAATTACACCCCAAAATACATTCTGCTGCTTCTCCTGAGTACGGAGATACCACATGTGTGTAACATTTTTCGTGAGCCTAGCCGCCTACGGGACCCCAAAAACCAATCACCGCCTTCAGGCTTTCTAAGGGTGTACATTTTTGATTTCACTCCTCACTGCCTATCACAGTTTCGGAGGACATGGAATGCCCAGATGGCACAAATCTCCCCAAAGGACACCTTTTTGGAAAGTAGACACCCCAAGCTATTTGCTGAGAGGTATTGAGTATTTTGCAGATCTTGCTTTTTGTCATAAAGATTTGAAAAAAAAATCGAAGTCATGAAATGCTCGTAGTTTCCGGTTTCTTAGACCATAGAGATGATTGATCCAAGTCTCTGGCCTCTGGTCTCTGAACAGCTCTATGGTCTGTTGGAACAGGAAAGCCAGATAAAAGCTTGTAGAAGCAGTCTAGAGGCTTAGCCGCTAGGATTGATTTTACATGAAAATCGACAGCTGGCTGAAAAGAATGATGCCTAAACATGCAGGCATTATTCTGGTATAACCACTAAGTCCAGCAACCTACTTGTACGTTGCTGGTCATTGTTGGGTATATATACTGAATGGAAAAACAAGATTGATCGGTGGGTATGCCCACCATTAGAATACCTCCCTTTATCCACCCATATCTAAGGATGGGCATACATGCACCATTTTGTTTTTAAATGGTGGTGAAATCACCTCCTACAGTGCTGGAGTCACTGTTTGCTTTGTTGGCAGCAGCTTGACCATTGCTGAGCCCCCAGGTCCTTTTTCATCCTAGATTCTTCCTTGCATTCATATTTTTGACACCCAAATGCACTATTTAAAATTGTTCTACATTTGCCATGTAGTTGCCCACCCCATTAATTCGTTCAGATCTTCTTGCAAGGTTTCCACATCCTGCGGAGAAATTATTGCCCTGCTCAGCTTAGTATCGTACGCAAAGGCTGAGATTGAGCTGTTTATCCTGTCCTCCAGGTCGTTCATGAACAAATTAAATAGGATTGGTCCCAGCACAGAATCCTGTGGGACCCCACTACCCACCCCTGACCAGAGTATTCCCCGTTTATCACCACTCTTTGCTCTCCCCTTGTAGCCAGTTTTCAATTTATGTATTCACACTATGGCTATTTTGTACAGTAAACGATTATGGGGAACTGTGTCAAATGCTTTTTTAAAAATCCAAATACACCACGACTACGGGCCTTCCTTTATCTAGATGGCAGCTCACCTCCTCCTAGAAGGTTAGTAGATTGGTTTGGCAAGAACGATGCTTCATGAATCCATGCTGATTACTGCTAATGATATGGTTTTCATTACCCAAATATATTTCCTTTTATCATCCCCTTCAAGAGCTTGCATACTATTGATGTTAGGCTAACTGGTCTGTAATTCTCAGGAATGTATTTTGGGCCCTTTTTAAATATTGGTGCTACATTGGCTTTTCTCTAAACGGCTGGTACCCTTCCAGTGAGTAGACTGTCAGTAAAAATTGGGAACAGTGGTCTGGCAATTACTTGACTGAGTTCCCCATGTACCCTGCAAGCCACCTGGTCATGAGGATAGACACTGCAGTTTTGGTTCCTAAATCCCCCCCAATTCTCTTGTGAAGACTGAGAAGAAGAAATTCAATACCTTCGCCATCTCCCCATCTCCTTTGTAACCAAATGTCCTTCCTCATTCTTTATGGGGCCAATATGGTTTGTCCTCCCTTTTTTACTGTTTACATACTTAAAGAATTTCTTGGGAATTTTTTTTTTTTTTTTGCTCTCTTCCGCTATGTCTTTTGTGTTTTGTCTCAGCCGCCCTAATTGCACCCTTGAATATCTTGTTGCATTCTTTGTAAAGTCTCTGAATGCTGATGATCCCTCAACCCTATTTTTGAAGGCCTTCTCCTTTGCTTTTATTATATGCATTTTTACATTGGAGTTAAGCCAGGGCTCGACAAAATCCGGGGGCCAGGTCGCAATTGCGACAAGAAATTGTGACCTGTCGTCTGCCGGTAATTGAGGCCGCAGCCTACAATGTAATTTAGGCCGCGGCTTTGCAGCCTTGTGAAGGCCCAAGCTTCCTTCTGTGACCTACGCCATCTGGTGGTGGCCCTTAGCATTACAAGTAAAACTTCAGTTCGTGTGTGTGTGTTTTTTTCTGTTTTCACTGCCATCTCCTTCCCTCTAATTAGAACCCCCAAACATTATGTATATTTTTTTTATTCTAACTCCCTAGAGAATAAAATGTTGATCGTTGAAATACTTTTTGTCACACCGTATTTTGTGCAGCGATCTTACAAGCGCACTTTTTTTGGGGAAAAAATACTTTTTTTTATTAAAAAATAAAACAGTAAAGTTAGCCCAATTTTTTTTTTTTATATTGTGAAAGATAATATTGCGCAGAGTAAATTGATACCCAACATGTCACGCTTCAAAATTGCATCCGCTCGTGAAATGCCCACAAACTTTTACCCTTTAAAATCTCCATAGGCGATGTTTAAAAAATTCTACAAGTTGCATGTTTTGAGTTAGAGGAGATCTAGAGCCAGAATTATTGCTGTCACTCTAACGATCGCGGCGATGCCTCACATGTGTGGTTTGAACACCGTTTACATATGCAGGCGCTACTCACGTATGTGTTCGCTTCTGCGCGCAAGCTTGGTGGGACGGGGCGCGTTTTCTGGCTCCTAACTTTTTTAGCTGGCTCCTAACTTTTTTAGCTAGCTCCTAGATTCCAAGCAAATTTGTCAAACCCTGAGTTAAGCCATCCAGGACTTTAGTTCGCTCTTTTAAATTTTTTTCCCAATGGGATGCACTGGCTAATGCCTTTTATTTAATATGCTTTAAGCAAACCCATCTCTCCTTCGTTTTCTTTGTTTCTAAGATTTTATCCAAATTTACTGTATATCTTCTAGCAAGGTTTGTTGTTTAGCAAAGTTGGCCCTCTTGAAATTCAGTGCCTTTGTGTTCCCCTTGTGTTTCCTATTTGTGTGATTTGCCAATTGACCTGTGATCACTGTTTCCTAAATTGCCCTGTATTTGCACATCCGTGATCGGGTCTGTATTGTTGGTAATCGGTAGATCTAGTAACGCTTTATTTCTAATTAATGCGTCTACCATCAGACCCATGAAATTGTCCTGCAAGACCTTTAGGAACTGGCAAGCCTTAGACAAATGCATGGTTCCCTCTTCCCAGTCTGTCTGGATAATTAAAATCTCCCCTTATGACTACACTTCCATCCTTACTGCTAATCCAAATTATGATAGGAGATCCGCCTCCCCCTCCTCCTTTAGGCTAGGTGGCCTATAGCATACTATCCCAGTATTTTTTTTATTTTTTTTCACCTTGGCTTCATTCCTTTGGCGCTCTTCCCATAATGTCATCTCTCACGTTCACTTGTACATTATTCTTGATATAGAGGCATACCCCCCTCTTCCCCCCCCCCCTTCTTTTTTTTTTTGAACCCTCTCTATCCCTACGATAAAGGGTATACCCTTAAATGGTTGGCAGCAAATCATGAGAGCTGTTGGACCAAAGTCTCTGAAATTCCCACAAAATCCAAATCCTCCTCGTACAACAGTATTTCTAGTAAATTTCTGTTATACATAACATTTAATGCCGCACAGCCTATTCTGTTTTTTTTTTATACATTTTACTATGGTCCCACTGTATTAAGTATTTTTTTACTCTGACCAAATGTATAATATTTTACCTATAGGTAGTGGAAATATCTCCTAAACATGTACAGTTTAGGAGATATTTCACTTGTAGTGCGCCGATAATGTAAACGGTGCATGCGCTGGGAAGAAACAAAACTGTGCCGTTTCTTCCCTAGCGTGTGCCGTTACTGGCAGCTTCCGTGCGCATGAGCGGGAGTGACGTCATCGCGGCTCCAGCCAATCGCAGCCCCGGAGCTCTGATACCCGGCCTGATGTGCGGCCAGAGGGGGAGATGAGGACGGCTTCGGGGGCTTCGATCTAAGGTAAGTAGTTCATTATGAGCTAGTATACTAGTCATACTCGTTTATTATGCCTTTGCATTTTTTTTTTTTTTTTAACAGGCTTTACTTCCTCTTTAATAATGTTAATGGCAGGAGAGGTTCAGATTGCAAAAAAACGATGGTGGTTTTTTTTTTCCCCTTTTTGGGCTTTATTTTTTCTTTTGCTTTTTTTCACTTATTTGGCACAGTCAGGCAGCAAATAACATGCATAAAACATGAATACTGACCATTTTAATTTAGTGCCATCTTAAAAAGTATTTTAACCACTTCCTGCCCGGCCTATATCAAAATGATGGCAAGGGTGGTGGTTTTTATCCTGTCTGGGCATTTTATGATGTCCAGCATGATAACAGCCGTCACGCACGTGTGGGGGAGCGCATCACGGCGATCGGTGGTGCGGTGTGTCAGTCTGACACACCACTGCACCGATCTTGGTAAAGAGTCTCCGACAGAAGCTCTTTACCACGTGATCAGCCGTGTCCAATCACGGCTGATCATGATGTAAACAGGAAGAGCCATTGATTGGCTTTTCTGGTCTCGTGTCTGACAGACCTGAGTAGAGGAGAGCCGATCGGCTGCTCTCCTGACGGGGGGGTGGGGGGGAATCTGTGGTGATTGTTAATTAGTGCAGCCAGCCCAGGACCACCAGGATGCTGCCAGGACCACCAGGGATGGTCACCCTAGACCACCAGGGATATGCCAGTCCGTGCCCAGGCAGCTGCCAATCTGTGCCCATCCACAATGCGTTCCAGTGCCACCAGGGATGCCTATCAGTGCCGCTTTATCAGTGCCCATTCTTGATTTAGAAAATGTACTTTTTACAAAATGTTATAACGGAAACAAAAAAACTTTTATTTTATTTTTTGGGGCTTTTTTTATTTAGCAAAAAATAAAAACTGCAAAGGTGATCAAATACCACCAAAAGAAAGCTCTATTTGTGGGAACAAAATGATAAAATTGTGTTTGGGTACAGTGTAGCATGACCATGAAATTTTCATTTAAACGGCGCTGAAAATTGGCTTGGGCAGGAAGGGGGTGTAAGTGCCTGGTATTAAAGTGGTTAAAGTCAAACTTCACCTCTTGGAACAAGTTCACTGGTTTTTAGGGTGGAACACGTAACCTATTCCAGCATCTGCTTGTGAGTGCTCTAGTAGTTCATTGATTCTTACTGCACTCGGGTAACTGCCTGCCCACTTGGGGCGGGCAGACAGCTGTCCTGAGAGTCTGCACCCGCTATCTGCTGATCGTGAGTGCAATGCTCTGCTGGCTCCATTAGAAACAAAATAATAAATGCAACCTTTATTTTTTTTTTACCTGCAAAAAAAGTGCTTTTTTTTTTATTTTTATTTTTTCAAAAAAGGTTAACTTATCCTTTTTAAAATAGTTTTCTGGTTTTAACTTGATGGTTTTTGCTTACTGTGTTGTTAAGCAATAACATTTTAAGCTGTTGGCTTTTTTACATCCTATTTTCTCTGTAGGAATACACTTGCCCCAGGTGTGAATCGGGGTTCATTGAAGAGCTTCCTGAAATAAGGTAAGTAAATTCAAAACAAAAAAAATCAGCTTTGTTCAAATAATACAGACCTTTTTAGAGAAAACCTGTCTTTGAAATACACAGGCTGCCATTGTTTGATTGTAATGCTATTCCTGTGGCTTGAGTACTACAATTTAGGAGTCCTAACTTTACTTGCTGAGTCAGTGGCTAAGAAGGTATTGAAAATGGGCAGTATGCATTTTTAGAACGTCAGCAATTGCAATCCTCATTTTTCTCAAGACAGGTTTTATTATATTAGTTTTATCCACATCAGACTAACTGGAAGTTTCCATAATTCAGCTACAATGGGTCTCCTTTCTCAGTATTGGTACTTACAGGAGTTCTAATATGAAAATACAAAGTACCCGTATTTATCGGTGTATAACACGCACAGGTGTATAACAAGCACCCTAAGGCCTCTTTCACACGGAGCGGACCGTTTTTCGGTCCCCTCCGTGTGTGTCCGTCGGCTCAGCGGGGGGTCCCGCTCAGCTGTCGGCGGACAGAGCGGTCCCCGCACACTGTGCAGGGACTGCCCTGTCTCTCCTCCGCTATCCCCTATGGGGAATCGGATGGAAACAGACCGTCTGTCCGATTGCATCCGATCCACCGGACGGAAGAAAAATAGGGTTTTCTTCTGTCCGCAAAACGGATCCAGACGGACGCGGATCTTAGGCGGACGTTAGTGGATGCATCATCCGCTAACGGATCCGCTCCCCTAGGGACACATTACAAGTCCGTAAACGGACACATTACAAGTCCGTAAACGGACTTGTAATTAGCGGACCGTTCGTCCGCTAATGTGAAAGGGGCCTTACTTTAAGAGGGAAGTTTCAGGGAAAAAACTTTCCACGGCCCCCTGTGTATAACACGCAGGCACAGTTTGCCCTCTATTTTCAGAGTAAAAAAGTGAGTGTTATACGCCAATAAATACAGTATATGATATAACCTGCAGTGTTTCTGTAATCTTTATCATTTACATTTCATAATTGTTCTATTTAATATTACATTTTATCAAATGCTCCAAAGCATAAAATTAATATTGGGTATTAGGGAGGTGAGCTACAAGGACTAATAGACCCATCCTTGCTTAAAAACTTTAGTTGGCACAATTTACATTTAAACTACACTTGTTTTGAAGCAGTGGCGGCACAGCGAAAAGCCCTGCAAAAAAGGGATGGAGAATCCCCAGACCGCTACACTGGTTGCGTGGGCAGGCAGATTCTGACCCATGGAAGCAAGGACAGCAGGCAAGGAGGTTGGCGAGGTGGGTTTTAGGGTGTTCACTTTTTTGGAAACTTGCACTCTCCTAAAAAGTGGGGCTTCTCTACTGCTCACTGGATAATGAAGGGGGGGGGGGGGTAAAAGGCAAAGGGATTACAACATTTTCTATATACAGGTAGTGTGCTGTTCTTCTTCTAAGACAGTAGCTCATATGCATGAAGTATTTGCAGGCAGGGCTTGTTGTGAGTGTGAACATATAGCTATTTTTTTTGCAAGTTGCTTTTTTTTTATCTGTTCATGCCAAAATGGTAAATCTGGCTTTTACAGGGACACAGAAAATCTTAGCACCACTTCTGGGACAGATCAAAACAGACATCCATTTGAGGTAAATATGCATGCTATAGTCAACTGTTTTTTATTTTATTTTAATTTTTTATTCTACTAATACAATTTCTATCTAAAGAGCCTAGAGTCCACCCAGTTCTCATTACCTCCTGGTTATGGCCAAGTTACTTTTGGGATATTCAATGAGGGCCTAGATTTTCCCATATTTGGAGCAACTGGAGCAAGTGAAGAGGGTCGCGAAGCGGAAAACAGAAGAGAACAACAGTCACGGCAAAGATACAGCTCAAGACAACCACGTGCCAGACTGAGTACAAGGCGCTCTGCGGGAAGGCATGAGGGTGTGCCTACCTTAGAAGGGTGAGGAGGAGCTGAGCAGAGTTAGGTATGGGGATGGGGTAGTAGCATTTGGCCTAGATGTTTTTTTATTTTTTTAAGGTCCAGTTCACACCAGATGCAATTCTGTTTTGTTTTTTTTTTTTTGCACCAATACAGTCAGTTTCTGCACCGGAAACTGACTGGAACTGACTGCACTGGTGTTAGAGCCATTGGAATGCATGAAAAACACTGTGTGTGCTTGCATTTTTAGTGCATAAAAAAAGCACACAGAACTGAAAAGATATGCGTCTGGTGTGAACTAGCACTTAGACATGATTTCTTTTTGGTGGTATTATGTCTGCATATACACCTAACTTTTCTTAGGAATCTTTAAGATAATGCATTAGCATATCCCAGGTCCAAAAATAATTTAAAAAAAATCACAGGTCCCAAGATGATTTGCTTTTAGATTTTCTAGACTTAACGTGACTCCTGACAAACATAGGCTGTCATTGCTTAACTCTCCTTCAAAACTTGCTTACCTGATCGAGTCCTACTTTCCCACTAACTTCACTAGATAAACAAATGTTCTAGAGGCAACCAGGCAACTGGCATTCCAAAAATAAAAATGATAATATAGGCAGTCTTTATTCATCTGGAACACAGATCTGGTCTGTTCCTTTTCCTGTATCTATCTATTCAAACCAAATCCTGTGCACAAAGATAGTTGTAAACTGCTTCCTCTCATGTCGGAAGTCTTTGTCAATTCCTAAATAACAGCTGTAAAAAAAAAAACTAATAATCAACTTTACCTCATTTCACTTGTTCTGCTGTCATTCTATCTTTGCCTGGAACCATTTGTTGGTTGTCGGCTTATTGAAAAAAAAAAAAAAGTTTCTCTTTCGTTCATGGACGGACACAGCCTTAATCTTGACAAAGTGGGTATTTGCCTTCCTTTAGGAGTGACTAGGCAGAAAGTGTTAACTTCAAAGCTGAACAGCCCCGCCCTACTGGCTATATACCCCTCAGCCTGCACTAAACAGCTCAGTTTTTTTTTTCTTTCTCTGCCTCTGCCCAGTAATGCAAGGCTTTCTCCCTGGTGTGGAGAAGGCTTCTTAAAGGGGGATGGGAGAGCAGGAGTGTCAGGACGCCCACTAACACAGCTCCTTTCTCTATCTGCAAAGTAGAGAGTGTCCTGACACTCCTGCTCACCCCCTCAAGAGGCTTTCTCCACACCAGGGAGAAAGCCTCGCATTACTGTGTGTAGTTACAGACAAAAGAGAAGGAAGTGAGGATTTCTCAGAAGAAATAAGGACATTTAAAAGCAAAATGGAAGGATGAGGTAAGTGAAGGAGGACTGCACTAAAGTAAAGGAAGCTATTTAGGGAAAAGAAAAATGACCTTTACAACCCCTTTAAGGAGAAGACATGGCTCCCTTTGGGCCCATAGGCCTGGAAGCTTTATTTCAAATCTACTTTGGATTTTTGGTTTCATTTATTTTTTCCTGCGGTTTAGACTCTGTTTGTTTTGGTGGCTGGTCCCAAGAAGGGCCCAGCGGTCTCATTGGCCACTATTTCGAGGTGGATCCGTCAGATCCTGATCAGGCTTACGCCATAAAGGGTCAGGCGCCTCTCTGTCACGATTCATTTAACCAGAGCAATGGGGCTTTCTATCATCAAGCGTCTGTTTCCCAGGTGTAAGGCGGCGACCTGGTCGCCCGGTCACACTTTCACTAAACTTTACAAGTTCATGTGAGTGCATCTTCGGATGCTTCTTCGGCCGAAAAGTTTTGTAGGCGGCTGTTTAGAGTTACAACTCCTCAGTTGAGGAGCTCTGTTTTGGGGTGGTTTAATTGTATGCTGTTTATGCCCACCCCTCATTTTGACACTGCTTTAGGACGTCCCACTATGTCAAGATTAAGGCTGTGTTCGTCAACGAACGAAAGAGAAAATAGGATTTTATACTCGCCGTAAAATCTTTTTGTCTGAGTTCATGGACGGACCCACCACCCACCCCTCTTTTTTAAGTTTGTACTGCTTTTGACGAACTGAGCTGCTTAGTGCAGGCTGAAGGGATATAGCCAGTAGGACCGCCCCCTGGGTGGGGCTGTTCAGCTGTGAAGTTAACACTTCCTGCCTAGTCACTCCCAAAGGAAAGCTTATACCCACTTTGTCAAAATTAAGGCTGTGTCTGTCCATGAACTCAGAGAAAAAGATATTACGGTGAGTATAAAATCCTATTTTCAGCTATTTGGGAAAGATATCACTGTATCCTGGCAGTCTAAACACAAACGTCTGAAGGTAAAGTGGACTTTATTTAAAAAAATTGTACACGTTGCTTTCTCTGTTGCTAGCTAGGGATTTCTAGAGAGCTGTGGCAAAGAGATTACAACATTCTTTATGTACAGATATTTTCGGTTTCTTTTTTCTTTACAGCAAAAATGGACACTGCAGGCATGTAGAAACTGAAGACCAAACCTTCTTGAGGCCCTAACTTCTCACACTTGCTCAGTAACATTTTATACCTCTTTCACACTGAGGTGCTTTACAGGTGTTTTAGTGCAAAAAATAGCACCTCTCCTGTCACTCAAATGTGAAAGCCCTAGTGCTTTCACACTGGAGCACTACGCTTGCAGGCCGCTAGAAAAAGTCCTGCAAGCAGCATCTTTGGAGCGGTGTATATACTTCGCTCCTAAACCACCCCTGCCCATTGAGATGCCAAAGTGCTTGCAAATCGATTCGACAGCGGCGCTACACGGGCGGTATTAACCCCTTCTTTGGCCAATGGTGGGGGTTAAAAGCTCCACCCGCTAGTGGCCACTTTACCGCTGGTGTTTTTACCGACCCAGTGTGAAAGTAGCCTTGGAGCTGCATGCTTGTGCAGAGATTGCATTGGAAAAATGTTGGTCTGTGTAAGGGCATCCAAATAAACAATTTTGTTTGTGCCCTTTTGTTTGCTGGGGTAAAATATACCCACACCGCTCTGCAGCTCTCGTGCTTTGTGTGGGTGAATGAAATGTTAGCTTTAACTTTCTTTTAGTTTTGGGTCACACTTTTGCGCTGCAAATTCAGTTCAAATTCAAAGCGTTACGTGGTGCGTATTCGCATTGCAATTTTCTGCTTGCTGTGAGATTTCAATGCGAATTGGTGAGGAGTGGTCACATCTAGAGCGGATGTCTTTCTCTCTGCTTTGTTTTTTGCTTGAACTGTAAGATTTTCCTACTTTTAATGGCTACTGATTCAGGCCAGGTATTAGAAATCCTCAAGTATTTCTTGCCAATGAGCACAGGTGTTCTCAGTTGGTCTAATTTAATGGTGTACCATTTGCGGTGGAACTGAGATTGGCAGTGACCTATCATTTTGTGTTCCTTAGCATAAGACTCTGCTTTTAGCTCAGACCAGTTATCTGGGGATTCCTTGCTGAGTGTCGGCACCAGCCGTGTGGTAGTTTTACCTGACTCTGTCTTTGAAGACTTGTGCAATTATTTAGTTTTTTGAGGTTATACAGGTGTATTTGGCTGTTGCGTCGTTCAGGCTCCATTAACACCATGGCGTTCCATTTTGTGGGCAGGCTCGACACAATTCTGCATGCGACTCGGAAACGCTGCAAATCGCAGTAAGCCCTTGCAATCCCTGTTACTTTGGCTCCAAATTGCAGTGCAATTCTGCATGATTGTCGCCTGTGGAATCGCGGTAAAATCATGCAACCGTATTCGCGGGACGCCCCAAATAAGAGCTTTTTCTTTCTCGTACATCACGGGACACAGAGCGGCATATTCATTACTATGTGGGTTATATGGAGTACCTTCAGGTGTGGACACTGGCAATCTCAAACAGGAAGTCCCCTCCCTATATAACCCCCTCCCCTAGAGGGAGTCCCTCAGTTTTTTCGCCAGTGTCTTAGGTGTTGGTCACGGAATAGCTTTGCTCCACATCCTTGGGATTAAGGGCGGGCTAACCGGATCTGTCCAAGGAGCCTCAGTGCCAAAGTGGACAGTACCCGGGCCCCAAGCCGTGGGGTTTTGCCTATAATGCTCCTCTTTGGAGGGCTGGACCCTGGGCCCAGGACTTGGAGTTTGTAAAAACCATAAGTTCCTGTTTGCCAGGGTGCTATATAGGTCCAGGACAGTGGGTACCTTCATAGGACCCCAGGGCCTGAAGGTCTACTACGCTACCCACGGAGATGGGAGAAGATTGGATCAGTTTGCTGGACAAACATCCTGCAGCATGGAGCAGGTAAGGGGGAGCCTGCGGGACTTGGTTCGACAGCAGGCTCTCCGGGGTAACCTAAAAGGGGGGATAGCCTAAGTATGCTCTGCATGGGCAACCTTGTTCACTATGTCTAAAGAGAGACAGGATGACACCTTTTCTCCCCCATCACTAGGTCCCCCTGTCTAAATATGTGTGCTAGCTAAACCTGCTGTTTCTTCCTAGGGCTAGTAAGGATCCCTAGGGGCCTTTGGAGAGTCCTACCTGGCCGGGGGTTTGAATCTGCCGCCTGTTTCTGCGTTCCTGGATCTCCAGCAGCGCGGCTCCTCCATGTTCCTCCTGTTTCCGGCATACGCGCGCGCGCGCGCGCGCACGTCTTATTGACGTTTTTCGCGCCGTTCAGACAGGAGGGCGGGGGGGGGGGCGTGCCTGCGGCGTCATACAGGGGCGCGCCTTTGTGCTGTTATAGACAGCAGGCATTGTCAGTGCTCAGTCTGAGGCTGATTTTCAGAGGAGAGGACGCAGAGCGGCAGAACAGTGACTCCCGGTGGCGGAAGAGGGGTAGTACATGTGGACTTTGTTCCAATACCTTTTTGTTAAGCCAAGAAATCCCCCTTTTTTGCAGCAGGTTTGGAGGCTGGCAAACTTAGTTTGGGGTCACGGTATGTTGTAAAAAGAAAATATATAATATATTTAAAAAAAAAAAAAAAAAAGAACATACGGGATCCCATCAGTTTTTGGGCATTAGTGATCTATTGTCCCCTAAACTCTGATTTTTGTACTCCTGCCCACTACAGTCTGTTGTGTGGGCGGAGTCCCTCGATTTTGTATTATGGCTTCCAAGGGTTCGGGGTCAAAGGGTACAAAAAAGACCAAAAAACAAAAGGGTTCCCTTTCTGATTCTGATATGCCGATACTTTCCCCGCAACTTATTAACATAAGAAGCGCCTTGGATGAGCCATTAGGGGGATCTGGTGCGGAGGCTGGCCCAGATCAGCCCAGCCCTGTGTTTATCACAGAGGAGATGCTAGCCGTATCCCTAGGGGGGCTAGAAGAGAGAATAGCAGCATTGATCGCTAGAGCTATTCCTGGTAAGAAACGGGTTAGATCCCCATCACCAGGAGGTGTATCCTCAGATGCTGAGATTCTCTCTCCAGAGGAATTGGAATCACAGGAGGATCAACTAGACCTGAACCAAGAGGGTTCAGGGATTGAGGGATCTGCCTCTGAGGAACCATTTTCAGACTCCCAGACAGAAGGGCTGTGGGTACAGTCTTTGACGGACATGGTCCGCTCGGCATTTAGTTTACCATTGCCAGAGCCTCAGGTTCCTCCGGTATCCTCTCTGGGCTCTTTGAAAGCTCCGTTAAACAACGCAGTTTTTCCGGTCCATCCTCTCTTGGAGGAATTGATCTTTCGGGATTGGGTACGGCCGGACAGGATTTTTCTGCCACCGAAAAGATTTGCGGTCATTTACCCCATGGAGGAAAAGTTCTCCAAGAGGTGGAGGCTCCCAGTAGTGGATGCAGCCATCTCATGTGTGAATAAATCACTAACTTGCCCGGTGGAAAACATACATATGTTTAAAGATCCGGTTGATAAAAGATTAGAGACACTTTTAAAAGCATCCTTTGCTACGGCAGGAGCAGTGGTGCAGCCAGCGGTGGCTGCAATTGGAGTTTGTCAGGCATTAAAAGACCAGACAAAGGAAATGTTAAGGGACATGCCTACCCAACAAGCAGAAGAGTTTTCTGACATTCCCAGAGCTCTGTGTTTTGCGGTAGATGCTATAAAAGATTCCATCCAGCAGGCCTCTCGTTTATCACTATGTTTGGTGCACATGAGAAGGCTCTTATGGTTGAAGAACTGGGCGGCGGAGCCCCCATGCAAAAAGCTTCTGGCAGGGTTTCCCTTCCATGGAGGACGACTCTTCGGAGAGGATCTGGATAAATATATTCAGACTATTTCAAATGGCAAGAGTACCCTTTTACCGGTCAAAAAGACATTCCGGGCTCCTACATTTAAAAGGCAGCTCTTTCCTGTCTCGGGGCCCTCAAATTCCAGGCAGTATCGACGGCCGCCTGCACGATCCAACGTTAACAGTAGATCGCAGGGACAGACCCCTGGGGGTAAGAGGCCGTGGTATCGCAAGCCGTCAAAGACAGCCCCTAAGTCTGCCTTATGAAGGGGCGCCCCCACTCTTGCGGGTGGGGGGAAGGCTTCGTTTCTTCTCAGAAGTTTGGGAAGCCAAGATCCCCGACAAATGGGTCCGGGCATCTGTAACCACAGGTTACAGACTGGAGTTTCTAAGGTATCCTCCGCCTCATTTTCAAGAATCAAGGCTACCAAGGGATCCAGCAAGGAAGGCCTCAATGCTGGCAGCTTTGGATCACCTGCTTGGCCAGGACGTAATTATAGAAGTGCCAGCCCAAGAGCAAGGCCTAGGTTTCTATTCCAATCTCTTTGTCATACCAAAGCCCAACGGCGATGTCAGGCCAATCTTGGACCTAAAGAGGTTAAACGGTTACCTAAGGGTTCGTTCCTTCCGGATGGAATCCATCCGGTCAGCAGCCGCCGCGCTTCAGAAGGACGATTTTCTGGCCTCCATAGACATAAAGGATGCTTACCTTCATGTACCAATCTTTCAGTCGCATCAAAGGTTTTTACGCTTCGCGGTGGGGCAGCGACACTTCCAATTCAGGGCGCTCCCCTTCGGGCTGGCCACGGCCCCCCGGGTATTCACGAAGATCCTAGCCCCAAGTTCTGGCCAATTTAAGGATCCAAGGGGTCACAGTCCTAGCATACTTGGACGACCTTTTAATCATAGATCACTCACGGCCGGGTCTGCAAAAGGCAGTAAACCTCACGGTTCGGTACCTCGAAGAATTCGGCTGGGTCCTGAACCGGGGAAAGTCAGCGTTCCAGCCTACAAAGCAGTTGGAATACCTCGGCATGAGGTTAGACACAGAACATCAAAAGGTGTTCCTGCCCCTTGTAAAGATCGAAGCTATCAAGGGGTTGGTTCAGTTGGTTCTAAACAAGAAAAAACCAACTATTCGCCTGTGTATGCGATTACTAGGCAAGCTAGTGGCCACATTCGAGGCAGTACCATACGCTCAGATCCACACTCGCGTCCTACAGGCAGCCATTCTAGCAGCCTGGGGCAAGAGGGCACATGCCTTAGAGTCCCCTTTGACGCTATCATCAAGGGTCCGACAAAGCCTGGCCTGGTGGTTGAACCCTCAGAATCTTCTAAAGGGAAAATCCTTCAGCCCTGTTGTCTGGAAGGTAGTTACCACAGACGCCAGCCTGGCAGGCTGGGGGGCGGTCTTCGAGGGGTTCTCCCGCCAGGGAACTTGGGTGAAAGCAGAGAGGCAGCTCCCCATCAATATCTTGGAAATCAGAGCTGCTCGCCTAGCCCTTCTGGCTTGGACCTCCAGATTAAAGGGGTTCCCGGTGAGAATCCAGTCAGACAATGCCACGGCGGTGGCATACATAAACCACCAAGGGGGAACCAGGAGCCAGGCCGCTCAGAGGGAGGTGAACTTGATTTTTCAATGGGCAGAGGTTCATGTACCCTGCATTTCAGCGATATTCATTCCCGGAGTGGACAACCTGCAGGCAGACTTCTTAAGTCGCCAGAGTCTGTTGCCAGGGGAGTGGTCTCTGCATCCCCAGGTCTTTCAGACAATCTGCCAGAGGTGGGGAATGCCGGACGTAGATATAATGGCATCCAGGTTCAACAAGAAACTAGACAGGTTCGTGTCGCGAGCGAGGGATCCTATGGCCTGCGGAACCGATGCGTTGGTTTGCCCTTGGCATCAATTCAAACTTCTATATGCATTCCCTCCACTACAGTTACTCCCGCGCCTGTTGCGCAAGATCAGAGTGGAGAACAAGCCAGTCATTCTAGTAGCTCCGGCTTGGCCCCGGAGGACTTGGTACTCACTAGTCCTGAAGATGGCAGTGGGAGACCCTTGGACTCTTCCTCTACAACCAGACCTACTCTCACAAGGCCCGATCCTCCACCCTACATTACAGCGTCTAAATTTGACGGCCTGGAGGCTGAATCCCTGATTCTCAGGGATAGAGGCCTGTCTAGGCAGGTAATTCCTACCCTGATTAGGGCTAGAAAGCCGGTCTCCAGGGTGATTTATTACAGGGTGTGGAGGAACTACGTAGGCTGGTGTGAATCCAAAAGATGGAATTCCCGCAAATATACTATTGATAGGGTGTTAAGTTTTCTCCAGCTAGGAGTGGATAAAGGCCTGGCACTAAGCACAATCAAGGGACAGATCTCAGCTCTGTCAGTGTGGTTTCAGAGGCCGCTGGCCACCCACTCGCTGGTAAAGACCTTCATACAGGGGGTCTTGCGTATTAATCCTCCTGTCAAGTCACCAATTTGTCCATGGGACTTAAATCTTGTCCTGTCCACTCTACAGAAACAGCCTTTTGAGCCGTTGGCTGAGATTCCTTTAGTCTTACTGACAAGAAAATTGGTTTTCTTGGTCGCCATAGTTTCGGCCAGGAGAGTGTCAGAATTAGCAGCCTTATCGTGTAAGGAACCATATCTCGTTCTGCATAAGGACAGGGCAGTTCTCCGGCCCCATCCTTCCTTTCTACCAAAGGTTATATCCAAATTTCACTTAAACCAGGATTTGGTACTTCCATCCTTCTTTCCAAAACCTACATCTAGAAAGGAGGGGTTGCTGCATACCTTGGATATTGTCCGGGCCATGAAGGCCTATCTTAAAGCTACAGAAAAGATCCGGAAAACAGATGTGTTATTCGTTCTACCAGATGGCCCCAAGAAGGGGCAGGCAGCTGCAAAATCCACCATCTCGAGATGGATTAGACAATTAATCATTCAAGCCTACGGGTTGAAGAGGTTGCCTCCTCCGTTGTCGGTAAAGGCCCATTCTACCAGGGCCATGGGCGCCTCTTGGGCAGCACACCATCAGATCTCTATGGCTCAGATATGCAAGGCGGCAACGTGGTCATCAGTCCACACGTTTACAAGGTTTTATCAACTAGACGTGAGAAGTAATGCGGATGCTGCCTTTGGTCAGGCAGTACTACAGGCTGCAGTTTGAAATCCTCGGGATCAGAAACACCCTTGGTTATAAAAAAAAAAAAAAAAAAAAAAAAAAAAAGTTTTTTTTTCTTGACTAAGTTGGAATTATTATTATGATTTGAGTTTATCTCTAAATTGAATCCTTCTTTGGAAGATGTCTCCCTCCCCTCATTAAAGCATTGCTTTCGGACATCCCACATAGTAATGAATATGCCGCTCTGTGTCCCGTGATGTACGAGAAAGAAAAAGGGATTTTTAAATACAGCTTACCTGTAAAATCCTTTTCTTGGAGTACATCACGGGACACAGAGCTCCCACCCCTCTTTTGGGTGACCATTTTGGGAGGCATACTGCTTGCTACAAAACTGAGGGACTCCCTCTAGGGGAGGGGGTTATATAGGGAGGGGACTTCCTGTTTGAGATTGCCAGTGTCCACACCTGAAGGTACTCCATATAACCCATATAGTAATGAATATGCCGCTCTGTGTCCCGTGATGTACTCCAAGAAAAGGATTTTACAGGTAAGCTGTATTTAAAAATCCCTTTTTTTTGGGCGTCGGGGGTCCCTGAGATTCTGTTTGCGTGATTTCACCCCAATTCATGGGGCGACAATTGCGCCGCGATTTGGTGCCAAAGTAACAGCGATCCCAAGGGCATTTCAAAACCACAGCAATTTTACCTGCAAAATGGACCGCCATGGTATGAATGGAGCCTAAGATTTTTCTCTCTTGGGTACAGCTGTAGCTATAGGCTGAGCAGTAGTGTATGCAGGGGATAGGTCTTCTGTGGTTGTGGTGATTTTTAATTTTTTTTTAATTTTGAGAACTCCTTACTTTTATACTTGGACTCTGTTTACTTCTGGCAGCTAGGCAATGTTTGCTCAGAATGCATTTGAATTTCTTGCAATCATGCAATTCCAATTAGGTATTTATTTTTTTATTTTTTGATTCCGCTATCTTTGCTGTGCGTGCACAGTTTTCCGCACATTCCTTCAGGGGCAATCCTGTGACGGCCCACAGAAAGAGTCTGAGGCTCTTGGTGACTTCTGTCTTTGCACATGTAATCGCCACAAAGATTGAGTCCTTCACTGTCCACAGTTTTGTAAGCTCTGGGGCATCAGACAAGCTTGCCGCTTTTTATCTATCTATGCTAATCGGTTGTATATGTGCTGCAACCTTCCCAAATAAAAGCTCCGCCCAGTGGTCAGACCTTGAGGCTGCTTCAAATGTTAGTGCATAGCCATGGCTAAACACTAATGTCCGAAATGCTGTTTTACAACTTTGTACATGTACTTAAAGTGACATTAAAGGTTTGTGTGTGTGTGTTTATATCGGTGGCAGCTGGTGCCCAATTTTTTTTTGGGGGGGGCGCAAACAAAAAAAAAGTAAAATGCTGCCCCTGTGACCTGCCCCACCCCGCCTGGCACTTACCTTTCTGGGGTCAGCCGTGCTTCTACCGTCCCTCGATGATGCTTCAGCCAATCAGGTTACCGGTAACCAGAAGCGGTGAAACTGATTGGCT